>JAIGNY010000865.1:2295000-2500000 GCA_020152595.1 Chiridota heheva | reverse complement strand
ATATTAAATCAAACGTATGCTCGATTCCTGAGTGGCATAACAATATTGGAGTAGTTTTGGCCAATGGAATTACTCGAAATCAACATATATCGATTTAATTTCACATAAGTCGATTTAAATTCACATATGTCGATTTAAATCGACATGTGTCGATTTAAATTCTTATATGTCGATTTAAATTGATATGTGTCAATTTAAATAGACATGTGTCGATTTAATTTCACATATGTCGATTTAAATCGATATATATATCGATTTGAATTGACATATGTGGATTTAAATTCACATATGTCGATTTGAATCGACATATATTGATTTTGGGAATTATGGCGCGTGTACAGATGTAGATATGGATAATGTCTATATGTTTTTGGCAATATACTTCCCTCTTCTATAAAGTGAGTCAAATAAGGTACAAGCCTGCATAAAGCCAGGCGCAAGGCCCTATATCATTGGATCTTAAAAGCTCACTCATATTGTGATAACATTCTTTGCAATACACACGTTCTGATCATGTTGACGTCTTTATAAAGATAAATATCGAATAAATCAATTGGTCGAGACAGCTCCCGTTACAGACACCTGAAACTGAATTTGTAGTTCCTTAAAAGCATGAAGCTTTTAAAAACATTGAAAATATGAAGCTTTTAAAACGCTCAAATTGTTTGGGAGAAAAAAATACAGAGGATAATCTCGTATTAAGCACGAAGAACCGAGGTTTGTCAGGAAAAGGGGCAAATTCGGTTAAGATTAACCCCTCCTCATAATCTTTTTAACAATTTAGTCAACCTCTATCTTGCTATTCACACCAATACAACAATTTTCCCGGCATTTTCTCAAATGTGCCAATAAATTCAATTTGATTACTAATTTACATGATTTAAATGGTTTTAAAGATATATGCATGTCACTTTCAGTTTTTGAGCCTAACTGAATATAAAATTGTAATATTTGCATTGTTATTTGCATTAAATACCGTTAATGCACGAGCATTATTATCTGGTTTATTCCATTTTCCAAACATAATTTTTTAATGAAGCGATTAAATATATGTACACTTTTCTCGTTTTTCATTCTTTTCAGTATATTTTTGTAATAGTATTTTATGCATTTTAAACAATCTAACACGAAAATTGTATAAAAAGAATGCTTTGGTACAGTGATTATTTGCGTATTCATTGCACGGTTTAAAGGAGCTTGCACTCGCGAAAGACCCTTCTAAAGTCGGGCCATTCTACTCGGGCCAAAGTACTTTGCCCCGTGCATTAGATATTCTGCATAAAAGTATGATTCGAATTGGCGGTCAGCTCAAAATCTTTATGACCTAAATCATTCTTAGTCAATGAAAATGATGGAAAGGAATAAAAAAGCTTTGTCAGGATTTTTAAACAGTCAAAAGAAAATACTATGGTCGGCCCGTACTACTAATATATCACAAAATGTACATACAATGAAGCTCACTTGAAATGGTTGAACTTTACTTTTGAAGACGTTGAAATTATAGAAAAGTGAGAATATAAAACCACAAACCAGTGGTTAAAAAATGTTTTCCGGAGACTATCTAGTGGATGGTGGATCCCCACCCCACGGACATATTTGACCCTGTTGTCGATACTTGTATTATGGTACATGGACGTGTAGAGGTCATATTAGCTAAATTGCTTTAAAATCAAATAAAAACCATCATGTAGGCCTACACTGCAAATATATCAGACGCCTGACGCGTCTTTTCAGTGTTCTCTTTGTTGCTAAAGTGTTCAAATTATGCACACGTGTGTTCTTTATCGGGATTAAATGTTTGATATCTTAACACTAGCACACCATGCGTCAAAGGTGTTCTTATCACTTACCAGCTTTTACTCGTACGCTGGTTTTAAGTAACAGAACACACGAACTGGGAATAGATTGTGTTTAACATTATCAATTTTAACTGAACAATCACAGTAGGCCTAGCCTAACATTATAGGCCTAGCCCGGGTTAGAACTAGGGTTAGGTTTAGGGATAATGACTAGGTCTCTAACGTTAGGCTAGGCTACTGTGACTGTGAAATGAAAATTGAGAATGTTAAACACAATCTGTTCCCACTCAAGTCTGCTTATAAATTTAAATGATGCTTATTTAGATGCGATACAACAACAAAATACAAATACTATAATTTCAGGATAAGATTAAACGGTAATTTACCTGTATATATCTCACTCAACTACAGCTCTAGTCACAGATCACAGATTGACCAAATTGAACACTAAATGACGTTCTCTTTCTGTTACATGCCGATCACATGAAAATGTGTTCACAAATTTAACACGTCTATATGTTCACAATTGGACGCTTGGTGTTCAGAAGTAGAACACTTAGTGTTTATCTATAAGAACACCAGTGTTCAGAACACCAAAACGCGTTCTAAAACTGTTACAGTTTTAGTGTTCAAATAGTGTTACATTTTTGAACACTTGAATTTGCACTGTAGCAAAAATTCATCAAAATCGCTTAAACATTGACCATATTACGTTTTAAAATCTCAGCCATCAATTTGCAATTTAACGCAAATTTGTCGATGTATAACACGGTGAAATATGGTATTTTCTTTTCTAAATCCTTTAAGTTTAAACGTCAAGTGCTAGTGGTGCAACAAATTGTGACCAAACGTTTTTGAGTCTTTGCCATGCCCCGAATTAAATTCTAACAGGAATAAAGACTTTATCATCGTTTTCAGTCACTAAAGGTTTATAGGAAAGAAATTTTAACATTTACTCAAAGATTTGGAGACGTCCGCCCAGTCATAAATCACTAATCTCGTATAAATTAAAAACTGATCAAACTTAGATCAGCCACAAGTCAAAAACTATAAGTGCTTTTTGGAAAATTAAAATTTTTTATCTGCCCAGATTTTACCCAACATAGAAATTACTAGGATTAGTTCAAGGGTTAAACAAGTTCATCTTCTATGAAAGAAAACTTTAAAGGAAACAAAATGGTGGGAAAAAACATTAACAATCTTATTTTGTTAAGGAGATAAAGTTTGGTACCATTTGTGAAAAAATGATTGAAATCAGACTAGTGACATTACAGCCTCAGATTCCTCAAAGTCTTTGTATAATCTATCATATTTTTTCCTGCACTTTTGTGGCTTAAAAACCATTGGATGTGTCAGGAAAGTTGTAAACAAAATCTTGTAAGAGTAATTATAATTTACCACCTGAAGAAAGCTTGAGAAAAAGCAATTTCAAATAGTAAAAAGTGAAGTAAATTTTCTTTTAAATGCATTAACTTGACAATTGTTAAGAATGTAAGGATAAGGGAGCCAATCTTTAGTAGTAGACTTAATACACCAGTCATTTCTAGATAGATAGATAAGACAGAGCTTTAAACTTGAATATCTTCTTAACGGAATAAGATATTAAAGTAGTTTTTTTACCATTTTGTGTCCCCTATAGGCCTCTTTCATATACGATGAATGCTTGACCACTGAACTGATCATTTAAATCACAGGACAAAATATAACAGAATACACCAAAACTACCTTGATACCTTGGTGCAACAGTAAGCTTACAAGTTGTAGGCGAGGAAGATATCCAAAACAGAATCTCTAAAGCAAGAGTAGCATTTATGAAATTAAGTAAGATATGGAACTCAAGCACATTCTGAATATATACAAAAATACAACTGTTTAACTCTCTTGTTAAGTCTGTACTCTTGTATGGTTGCGAGACATGGAGAGTTAATGTATCAGATAATAAAAAGCTGGATACATTTATGTTCAAATTTTACAGGAGAATTTTGAAGATCACATGACCATATGCAATATCTAACGATGAAATACTGAGAATCACTAAACATGACAAAATCAGCACTGAAGTAAAATGAAGGTGAAGGTGGATTGGTCATGTGATGCGCATGAGCACTATTAAGCACTGTGTGATAGCTATGACGTGGAAATTAGAGGGGAGAAGGAAAATTGGTCGTCCTAAAACAGCCTGGAGAAGGACAGTCGAGAAGGAGAGGAATGTGATGGGATGGAGCTCGTGGACAGAAGCCAGACAAGTTGCAAATAACTGCAGAGTCCAGTAGAGAAAGTGCACTGCAGCCTTATGGGCCAGGAGGTCTGAAGAGACTAGGTGAGGTGACACAAAAAGTAGTCTGATTTCAGTCTTTTCTAAACAAATAATACAAATCTTTAAAGGGAAGGTATTGCCCATAAATACATTTGGAAGTGAAAGCCGCCGTGCTGGTAACGTTACTTCCGGGTTAAAAATTTTCGTATTGATGTTACTGATAACAAATGTAGGCCCCTATGTTAGGTATACTGCGGATGTGTGATCACTAATATCGCAGATTTCTCGAGATCAATAGGGAAAATTGAAAACCGGAAGTGACGTTACCAGCACGGCGGCGTTCGCTTCTGAATGTATTGATGGGGCGATACCTTTCCTTGAAATATCTCCTTAACGGAATTTTTTAATGCTTTCTTCACCGTATTTTTTTAAGTCCTCTTTCATATAAGATGGACTTACCTGACCCCTAAACAGCTGAACTAATCGTGTCGAAAAGGGTTACTATTCATTTGATAATATTGAAAAGACTGGCATGATTTCCCCAAGGTGGCAAGGAGGACCGTACTACTTGCACTTCTTATCTGTTTATCGGTAAAAGGATTCGTATTTCGATTTCTTTCTGGCTTTAAGTCCATATTCAGTATATTACTGCACGACAGTCGTGTGCAATTAATATATATTTAACAGCAAGTAGATGGCCGCTGAAAATGATGTTTTAATCATCGCGCATCAAAATCTGTTTCAAATTTACAACAGAAAATACTTCAGATATATATTTATTCATTGTCCTTAAACACCTTAATCTATAAACAAACACCCTGTTTGAAACTCTTCCTTTCATCTAAGCCCTTAGGGCCTAATTTTGAAATGTATTAGCGGAAAAAAATGAGTGACGCGTTATCATTTTCTTCATCAGCACCATTGTAAGTTTAACATTTTGACGATGTACCCCATTGAGACTGCGTGAAGAAAGCTGTTTGTCATCGCGACCCCTCTCACGGATTGTATTTCTAAATTTGAACGATGCAAAACAAAAGTGAGGGATCGGGGAATTGGTCTAAATCGATAATTAGCCTCCTCGGGGAATATGTCTACGAGAGTAGCTCTCGCTGATCTAAAAGATGATACAAGAACGATTATTTATACTAGCATTTATCAAATATTCAAAGATTAATTGTTGATAGGCCAAAATGGATTTTGTTTGAAAACTTGCCTCATTAAAAGTTTAAAGGTAGAAGTCAAGCAAAGATTTAAAATAAGCAAACAGGGGAGTCGACAGGGATAAATTCACCAAATATAGGCATTTTCTTATTCAGAGAAATAATGCGAATTTAATGGGAACAGCATGGAAAAGCGTTGAAATTTACATGTGTCTGTTTTATTTGTTCGACCAAACGACTTTCCAAAAGATATATAGGTATACACATTTGTCAAATACGGACAGGCGTGTATACCTATATATTGAAAATATTTATGTCGGACGGACAAATTTTGTCAAAAAATATCGAGTGAAGTAAATTGTTGTTTTGTCTTTTTGTTGCCAGGCAGCAATCAGCGTGATCTACTTGTGATGAGTGAGGTGACAATCTGCAACTATATCGTTCGTTTTCATTTAGCAATCATCGCAACTCGACGACTGATGCGAGCCTATCAACTACACCTTAATTAGCTGGGGTTGTCTGCCAGTGAGCCATTCGAATTAGTGGCTGAATTAAAATGGTTGCTGACAATATCACCTTGTAGGTGGTCCTGATAGGGTTGTCGTATCTAACGTATCTGTCGTATTTTAGGGCGGGGATTGGAAGCTGCGAACAACATGCTTGAAAAACTAAAAAGTCGGTCTTCGAAAAGTAAATGCACCGACCCTTAAATATAAGCCTGAAATTCGGAAAAAATAGCTGGATACAATCGAGAAAAAAATGTAGTAAATAGGCCCGACAATCGGAATTCAGAAAGTCGATCTTCAGAAGAAAAAAATGAACTGTCAGACTGTGGTATATAGATCAAAAGCGAAAGGGAGAAATGCCCCAAATCTGACATGTGAGAACATTTTGGTGGTAGATATTTCCTAATAAATCGGGCAAAAATTCGCAAGAAAAATTATATCTTTTTCGGGAAAAATACTTTTACCCGGTAGAAGATGTTGGGCCTGTACGCCTTTAACTTAGATGCCGGCTGGACGGGAAGCAGAAGCAGAGAGAGGGATGCCCAACACCCAAAACGCAGTGAAGGGTACCAAACTGTTCGTGAACGGGGGTCAACCAGTGGCGGAAAATGGCTGTACCCAGAGGCGTTATAAGAAGCAGGGTGGCAGGGGGGCTGATTTCATCTTCCCGGTTGGAAAGTGAAATTATCAACTAAAAATGAAGGAAACTTGTGATCAAAGTATTGGAAAATTTGGAAAATTTCTGTAAATATCATTCGAAATTTGTGTGACTATTTAGAGAAGTTTGGGCAAAATTTCCAGAAAATAAAAATATGGAAGTAAATGAAAGAAAATTGCCCAAAATAAAGAAAATTGCCGAAAGTGGAAGAAGACAATTTCCAGCAAATCGAATAAAATTCCCAAAAACCGAAGAAAACTGCCCGAAAATTGCGAGATAATTAAAGAAAATTGCCAGAAATTCGAAAAAATTGCCAGAAAATTTGAAAAAAATTCCGAAAATTGAAGATTTTATTTCGATAGGAACAAAGTCATCACTCAAATTTGGCAGATATTTAACCTTATATATTCGTTTTATTTCCCTATAGCATATCATATTCTGGTATATCCCTCTACTTACATTTTACATACGGAACTTCGCCAGCCTGGGGGCAAGTTCCCAATGACACTCCACTAAATACGCCACTGGGGTCAACGGTTATCAGCATAAGTCGGTTGCCAACAAAATTGAACACGAGAACCATATTTTTATTAGGATGTAAATAAAAGAATTTCGGGTAAAACATGTTCTCTTCTAGAACATTTTGGGCCCGTACGCAATGACTGAATAATAGCACCACAAATTTAAAAAAATACTTTTTTCAAACTATTTTTTTTTTTTTTCCTTCGAGGCCGCTTATCTTGTTTGCGTGAAAATGAAAATGTTTTGATCGAGATCAATATTATTATATTGATTAATCCCTTTTGGTGAATTAAAATACAATCAATGAACCAGTAAACTTTTGATTGCTAAAATCATTGTTTCTGATAGTCTTGCTGTCCTCATCATCTTTTTCATCGAAGATAAACATTTTACAGAAGAATAAACAGTGTTTTATTTATACATTACTTGTCGGGAAAAAAGCTATATCTTATGTGAATATTTCTTCTTCTTTTACTTTACACAAATACCGATGACCGCAAATGATGTCACATCTGGAATTCTGACTCATAGAGTCAATTTTATGATGACAATGACAAAATAAAGATATTGCGTCAAAAACGATTAAACTTTGACCAATTTACCGAGTTTTAAAATTTCAGGTGTTAATTTTAAAGCAGCCCTCAACAATTGCGTCTGCTTTGTGGTTAATAACTCAGAGAAAAAAAACTGGCGACCATGTAGCCTCATTTCCAAAATTTTGATCGCCAAAATTGCTTAGTTACTCGCCAGTACAAAAACCTGTTTTGAACTATAAGTTTTAATGAAAAAACTCTCTCCTCATGCAACTCAATTGCGGTTTAAAATGTTTCGACATCTTTCAGCCTTTACTTATCATCCGTAAACTATCTGCAAAATATTGTTTAAAAACGACGTATTCGGAAATTGAGGTGCGTGTTAAACTGTGTATGAATCCCTCAAACTGAACGATCATTGACATTTTGTTTTGTGTGCGAGTCAAGAAATGTTCATAAATCTTAGACAAGGGCGGAGGCAGAATGAAATATCAGAGGGAAGGGGGGGGGGGGGTTCTTGATTTATTCTTACTGGTAATACTACTTGAAAGAATTGTAGGGGGTGGACCAGGGATGATGTGAAAACGTATTTTAAGAGCAGTTTTGACACGATTAACGGAACATATTGGGACAGCGGGAGCAGAGAAAATCCTCTCATGAGAGTCAGAGAGGTTTTCTTTCGATTGGGAAATCTTTACAAAAGATTGAAGGAATTTTTTTCGTAAAATTATATTGATAATTTTGGTAAAATTTGGCAAAAGTTTTGATAATTGATGAAAATCGAAGAACAATTGCCCCCCAAATGAGGAAATTGTTCAGAAAATTTAAAAAAATGCACGAGAATGAAAGAAATTTCCCAAGTATTGAAAGAGATATCCCAAATATTGAAAGAAATTTCCCAAAAATTGTAGAATACTTATCAAAAATCGAAGAAAACTTGTCTCTAAATGAAGGAAATTTCTGCAAATTGAACAAGAATGAAAGAAATTTCCTAAGTATTGAAAGCGACATCACAAATATTAAAAGAAATTTCAAGAATATTAAAGAAAATTTACCGAAAGTCGAAGAAAAATTGCCTCAAAATTAAGACTTTTCCAATAACTACACGAGAATTAAGGAAATTTCTTAATGATTGAAAGAGATTTCCCAAACATTGAGAGATATTTTCCGAACAAAGATGAAAATAGACCGAAAATCGAAGAACAATTTCCCCAAAATGAAGAAAAGTTCCCAGACATTGAAGGAAATTGACCAAAAATTGACCGAAATTCGAAGAAAAATTGTACCAAAATATTGGACATTTTCCGAAAATTGAAGAAAACTGCATGCGAATTAAGAAAATTGCCCAAACTTAAAAGACATTCCCTAAACATTGACGGAAATTTACCAAAAATTGGAGAAAATTGACCAGATTGCTTAAAACTGAAATACATTTATAAAACATTCAAGAAAATTTACCGAAAATTGAAGAAAAATTCCCCCAAAATAAAGGAAATTGCACGAGAATCAATAAATATTTCCCAGTTTGAAAGAGACTTTCCAAACATTGATTAAAATTCCCGAAAATTTACGTAAACCGTGACTAAGAACTATCTCATGGTGAAATTCTCAGAGGTGGGAGGGCGGGGGCTGGCCCCAGCCACCCCACTGGAATCACCCCTGGAGGTCATAATGATGAATCATTGTCAGCTTATGAACGAGGGAAAATCGCGAATTTGCGTGAGAAAAAAATGAGATAGCTAGAGAAAAAAACAAAACACGATCGTGACGTAAAATTGGTAATGCCCATAATCGCCCAAATGTTTTAACTGGAAATTCTAAGCGATGTCCAATAGAACTTGCATAATTTTGGGGTAGTTTCAGGCACCTCTCGTGGGCTAAGGGGAGTACGTAATGACGATGTACGTCCGTATGTATACTGTATGTATACTGTTCATGAAATCGTACATGTTGTATCGGCGCCATGGGGCTTGGGGATGAGGTGACAAAGTTACTTACTGTGTATAAGAATTCATGGTTAGGATTGCCAGTAATTTTATTTGGGGCAGTAAAGAATAACGGTATTTCATGTTACCGAAATATTTCAAGTAAGTTTTTTACTCAAAGAAACTTTTATTTTGGTCGCCAAGCGTTATTTCTCTGGCGATTAAAATCATTAATTTTTAATTTTTTTGGCGCTAAGATTTAAATTTTATCGCCACGGAGATAGGAATTGTCGAGGGTTGTTTTGAAACACATTTATGTCTACACGTCATCAGTTCTTTGAACTCATTTTCCTCATGTTAAACCATTGTGTATTTCCCTCTGGTACAGTTGTTTGAGAACCACCCGATCCCGACTTTCTAATTTGATCATACGCCAAATTAACATTTCGATGAGAAAAATAGCAGTCATCAGTAATTAAATTTGAAGAAACAAAAAAATGGTTTAACTACATGTCCTCGGGCAGTTGGGGATGTCATCAATTTGCCTATCATAAATTTGGCATATAAGCCTATTACAAAATCCAATAACTATCATCCAAAATTCGCCCAAATCAGCATTTTGACTATAATTATATTGTAAATCATACATAATTATAATATGTTAGCCCTTAGAAATGTTCCCTCTCAGGAAAGTTGGGTTCCAAACCCTAATCCGTATGTCAGTCTTTAAATTGGCACACTTTTCATTCCATGACCCGAACTCGCTTGTTGACTTTTGCCCTGTTCAACTTCGGGCACTTTATTATGATGGCGTTCTTTTAGTAATCTTCAGTCAGAAATATTTCTCAATGGTTTATTCTGTGTGACAAATGAAGATTGCTTTTAAATTTAAAGTGGTTCAAAGCGCTAAATAGTTTTTCTTGACGAAATGTCATATGAGGATGGCAAAAAGGCACCAATGAAAATCTAAGGGTAGCAAAGAAGGACTTAATTGGGGGGATCTAAGTGGTAGCAAATGGAGATTGAAGGTGTAGCAAAGTAAGGATTTTATGGGAATCTAAGGTGTAGCAAAGAAGTATTTAATTGGGGATCCAAGTGGTAGCAAAGGATTTAATTGGGGAATCTAAGGTGTAGCAAAGAAGGATTTAATTGGGGTCCAAGGTGTAGCAAAGAGGGATTTAATGGGAAGCCAAGGTGTGGCAAAGGATTTAATTGGGGATGTAAAGTGTAGCAAAGAAGGATTTAATGGGGGATCCAAAGTGTAGCAAAGGATTTAATTGGGGATCTGTGTAGCAAAAAAAAGAATTTAATTGGGTGTCTACGGTGTAGCAAAGGATTTAATTGGGGTCTAAGTATTGCAAAGGACTTAATTAGGGGTCTAGGTTGTAGCAAAGGACTTAATGGGGATCAAGGTGTAGCAAAGGATTTAATTGGGGAATTTAAGGTGTAGCAAAGAAGGATCTAATGAGGGGGATCTAAGCTGTAGCAAAGAAGGATTTAAAGGATTAGTTCAGTGGTCAAGCATGTCCATCTTATATGAAAGAGGACTTTTACAGAAACAAAATGGTAAAAAAAGCATTGCAAATTCTTATTCTATTAAGGAGATATCCAAGTTTAAAGTTTGGTATCATTTGTGTAGAAATAACTAAAATCAGACTAGTTGTGATGTCACAGCCTCAGATTCCTCAGTCTTGATGTATTTTAAAGAAAATTTATTTAATTGTTTCACTATGTAAATTATTTTCCCTCAAACTTTCTTCAGTAGTATATCATAAATACCCTTACTAGATTCAGTTTTACTACTTTTTTGACATATCCCATGGTTTTAAGCGACAAAATCGCAGCACAAAATATGATAGAATACATTAAGACTTTGCAGAATCTGAAGCTATGACATCACAACTAGTCTGATTTCAGCCGTGCCTACACAAATGATACCAAACTTTAAACTTAAATATCTCCTATCTCCTAAAAAAAGTTTATCAATTTTTTTAAGTATTTAAATTATTTGTCTTCAAACTTTCTTCAGGTGGTATATTATAAATACCCTTCCTAGATTAAGTTTTACTACTATTTTGACATATCCCATGGTTTTTTAGCCGTAAAATATGATAGAATACATACAGACTCTGGGGAATCTGAGGCTATGACATCACAATTAGTCTGATTGCAGTCGTTTCTACACAAATGATACCAAACTAACTTAAATATCTCTTTAACAGAATACGATTTTTGAATGCTTTCTTCACCATTTTGTCCTCTTTCATAGAAGATGAACATGCTTGACCACTGAACTGATCCTTTAGAATTCAATATCTCCTGGTTGGAGTGGTCTCTTTATAGTTCTGTTCATCTTTTGCCCTTGGTAAAGGAATATGGACAGGTAGAGGCAACACTAGCTAAATAGATCTAAAGGTAGATGGACAGGTAGAGGCAACACTAGCTAAATAGATCTAAAGGTAGATGGACAGGTAAAGGCAACATTAGCTAAATTGTTCTAAAGGTATATGGACAGGTAGAGGCAACATTAGCTAAATTGATTTAAAGGTATATATGGACAGGTAGAGGCAACACTAGCTAAATAGATCTAAAGGTAGATGGACAGGTAAAGGCAACATTAGCTAAATTGTTCTAAAGGTATATAGACAGGTAGAGGCAACATTAGCTAAATTGATTTAAAGGTATATATGGACAGGTAGAGGCAACATTAGCTAAATTGATCTAAAGGTATATGGACAGGTAGAGGCAACATTAGCTAAATTGATTTAAAGGTATATGGACAGGTAGGGGCAACATTAGCTAAATAGATCTAAAGGTATATGGACAGGTAGAGGCAACATTAGCTTAATTGATCTAAAGGTATATGGACAGGTAGGGGCATTATTAGCTAAATAGATCTAAAGGTATATGGACAGGTAGGGGCAACATTAGCTAAATAGAGCTAAAGGTATATGGACAGGTAGGGGTAACATTAGCTAAATTGATCTAAAGGTATATGGACAGGTAGAGGCAACATTAGTTTAATTGATCTAAAGGTATATGGACAGGTAGAGGCAACATTAGCTAAATTGATCTAAAGGTATATGGACAGGTAGGGGCAACATAAGCTAAATAGATCTAAAGGTATATGGACAGGTAGGGGCAATATTAGCTAAATGGATCTAAAGGTATATGGACAGGCAGAGGCAACATTAGCTAAATTGATCTAAAGGTATATGGACAGGTAGGGGCAAGATAAGCTAAATAGATCTAAAGGTATATGGACAGGTAGGGGCAATATTAGCTAAATGGATCTAAAGGTATATGGACAGGTAGAGGCAACATTAGCTAAATTGATCTAAAGGTATATGGACAGGTAGAGGCAACATTAGCTAAATTGATCTAAAGGTATATAGACAAGTAGGGGCAACATGAGCTAAATTGATCTAAAGGTATATGGACAGGCAGAGGCAACATTAGTTAAATTGATCTAAAGGTATATGGACAGGTAGGGGCAACATTAGCTAAATTGATCTAAAGGTATATGGACAGGTAGAGGCAACATTAGCTAAATTGATCTAAAGGTATATGGACAGTTAGGGGCAACATTAGCTAAATTGATCTAAAGGTATATGGACAGTTAGGGGCAACATTAGCTAAATTGATCTAAAGGTATATAGACAGGTAGAGGCAACATGATTTAAAACCTACTAACAAACATAAAGAAAGCAAAACATGCAACAAAAATTTGCCATTTTACAGCTTTTTGAAGATTTTTTATGCAAATATGCAACTTTGTTTTACTCTTGTGATATATGAATGGGATATAGTCTCTAATTTCTTATATAAATTAATTATTTTTTAACCCTCTGTGATTTCTCTTTGAAAAACAGAAAATAATTCTACTGAAAAGGATTTGATCTTTACCATACCCCCAACCAACCGCAAGCTGGAGAAAACATTCTCAACATTTTCAATGTCTGAAATTAGGGGAAGAAATATGACGAAAAACCAAGCATCTTGAGGTGTTTTCCTGTTCTTACATCACATTTTTTTTAAGATATTGAAGAAAAAAAAAATCCCAATATTAATTAATCATAGCTTGAAAACTACACTTGCTATTTTCAAAATTAAAAGATTATTCAACTCGGATTGTAATGCTCTTTTTGGTAAGTAGTTGAACAGACCTTTAATACAAGGTAGACATGTCTGACCAGTGATCTATTACAAGTTACCTGCTTAGGGAATCAATTACAAAGGACATTTTGCAGTAATGACAGTAATGACTAGCATTATTCAATCCTTTTGGTGTTAGTCTGGTGATTTAAGAAAACTTACGGATAATTCTCCCTTTCTAAAAATGAAAACCTTTGAGAAATTGATACCAGATACAAACTTTGTACTTATTCACTTCTTGAAATATAAGTTTAGTGGTCAATATATAGAATAAACTCGTAAAGAAAGTATTCAAAAAATCATATTTCCTAGAGGAGGTAATAAAGTTTGGAGACACTTTTGGTGAAACAAGTGATCAAGAAGGAAGTGATATCACATCCACACATATCCATATATTTTCTCGAGATTATTTTCGTATGATTAGTAACTTACTATGCTTCTACAGTCTAGTAAAGTCATTTTTGTTGAAAACGACTGATATCAGACTAGAAGTGATATTACATCTACACATATCCATGTATTTTCTAGAGATTATTTTTGTATGATTAGTAACTTACTATGTTCCTAAAGTCTAGTTAAGTCATTTTTGTTGAAAACAACTGATATCAGACTAGAGCTTCGCTAAGTTGGTGTAGGGTTACATCTGATAGACAGCTTCCCACTATTTTTACATTCAAATTTGTCAGTTTTCCATCATGCTGCTTTTCCATATGCATCCTTTTTGCCTTCAGTTGTTCTTTGTGTTGCTTATATCTTTCCTGTAGACTATTGGCAGATTCACCAATGTACCTCCCTCCTTTTGTAGATAATTGCCAGATTCACCAATGTATCTCCCTCCTTTTGTAGACTATTGGCAGATTCACCAATGTATCTCCCTCCTCTTTGTGTTGCTTATATCTTTCCTGTAGACTATTGGCAGATTCACCAATGTATCTCCCTCCTCTTTGTGTTGCTTATATCTTTCCTGTAGACTATTGGCAGATTCACCAATGTATCTCCCTCCTCTTTGTGTTGCTTATATCTTTCCTGTAGACTATTGGCAGATTCACCAATGTACCTTCCTCCTCTTTGTGTTGCTTATATCTTTCCTGTAGACTATTGGCAGATTCACCAATGTATCTCCCTCCTCTTTGTGTTGCTTATATTTTTCCTGTAAACTATTGGCAGATTCACCAATGTATCTCCCTCCTTTTGTAGACTATTGGCAGATTCACCAATGTATCTCCCTCCTCTTTGTGTCGCTTATATCTTTCCTGTAGACTATTGCCAGATTCACCAATGTATTTCCCTCCTCTTTATGTTGCTTATATCTTTCCTGTAGACTATTGGCAGATTCACCAATGTATATCCCTCCTCTTTGTGTTGCTTATATCTTTCCTGTAAATTATTGCCAGATTCACCAATGTATCTCCCTCCTTTTGTAGACTACTGGCAGATTCACCAATGTATCTCCCTCCTCTTTGTGTTGCTTATATCTTTCCTGTAGACTATTGGCAGATTCACCAATGTATCTCCCTCCTCTTTGTGTTGCTTATATCTTTCCTGTAGACTATTGGCAGATTCACCAATGTACCTCCCTCCTCTTTGTGTTGCTTATATCTTTCCTGTAGACTATTGGCAGATTCACCAATGTATCTCCCTCCTCTTTGTGTTGCTTATATCTTTTCTGTAGATTATTGGCAGATTAACCAATGTATCTCCCTCCTTTTGAAAACTATTGGCAGATTCACCAATGTATCTCCCTCCTCTTTGTGTTGCTTATATCTTTCCTGTAGATTATTGCCAGATTCACCAATGAATCTCCTCCTTTTGTAGACTATAGCCAGATTCACCAATGTATCTCCCACCTCTTTGTGTTGCTTATATCTTTCTTGTAGACTATTGGCAGATTCACTAATGTGTCTCCCTCCTCTTTGTGTTGCTTATATCTTTCCTGTAGACTATTGGCAGATTCACCAATGTATCCCCCTCCTCTTTGTGTTGCTTATATCTTTCCTGTAGACTATTGGCAGATTCACCAATGTATCTCCCTCCTCTTTGTGCTGCTTATATCTTTCCTGTAGACTAATCGCCAGATTCACCAATGTATCTCCCTCCTCTTTGTGTTGCTTTTATCTTTCTTGTAGACTATTGGCAGATTCATTGCCTTCAATTTTTCTTTGTGTTGCTTATATCTTTCCTGTAGACTATTGGCAGATTCACCAATGTATCTCCTCCTTTTGTAGACTATTGGCAAATTCACCAATGTATCTCCCTCCTCTTTGTGTTGCTTATATCTTTCCTGTAGACAATTGGCAGATTCACCAATGTATCTCCCTCCTCTTTATGTTGCTTATATCTTTCCTGTAGACTATTGGCAGATTCAACAATGTATCTCCCTCCTTTTGTAGACTATTGCCAGATTCACCAATGTATCTCCCTCCTTTTCCATTACATTCTTTACATTTTATTTAATAAACTATTTCTCTCTTTTTGCAATTCACCTTTCCTTCAGTATCTTCGCACACATCACACTTTTAACCAATGTCACATTTTTCTTGTCTCTTTAAGGGTTTGATTTTACTAACATTTAACATTTAACAGCTGAAGAGAAATCCAGTCAGGTTTTGAAAAGCTTCCTTTTTCCCCTCTGAAGATAGAACATATAATAAGTCCTCTTAGCATTGAAAACAGCTTTTGAAATATGAATCCTTTAAAGTTATCAATCAAGACGCTGGCCAGAATTAGAGACTTGACTTCGTCAGTCACCTACAGAAGTAATATTCTTTAGCTTAATGTTGGATATTAGTAGATCATTATGTTTATAAGTCTCGTGAAGTAATTGGATTAGTGAACTAGCTTTCTACAAAAATGATCAACAGTTGTTATGAAAATGAATGGGTGATATCAATCTTCTAAAAACATATTACATAACTAGTTCAATTGGTAGTGCACCCACTAGGAAGGTTGTGGCCTTAATCCTAATCGAGTCATACAAAAGACTTGGGGAAAAAAAGGGACGCGCAGCCCGCTCGCTTGGTGCTCAGCATAAGGAATCAAAACACGGTAATAACACAGGCTTGTGCGCTGCGTGTCAGTTGTTGCCTCGTAAAGTTTCTATTGTACAGCGCTATGGAATATGCATACTTGCATGGTAATGCACGATATAGGAACTATATAGGAGTATGATCATTTCTACACCAGTGTTTTGCAAACAAAGTTTTGACATGTTTCACACTCACCTGCATAAAACAAGATATTGATGCAGATTCTTCAAAGTTTCTTTCCTTTTTTATGTCATCTATCTTATAACATAGACATGTGCAACCATTAAATGCAAGTTTTTCATGTAAGATTTTCCCTAAACCATTCAATTGTGTTTTATGCATATCTAAGTGTGCTTTTTAATCAATTTTAAACCAAAGATATTTCAGAACTGCCATGAAAATTCCTGATTTATAAAATGGAATTTCTTTTCTTTAACCATGAAGCTTTTAAAGTATAAATGTCCATTTAAAATTACACAGTAGCACGGCCATCTTCAGGGGTCAAATTGATCAATTTATTGCTTGCAGCAGCTAGTTCTGTTATAGATACACGACCTCTCTGTCTTATAAATTTGGCAACTGCATCCATTTCATCTTGTGAGATGTATATAAACTTCCCCCTGTCATCGATGACTCCCGTTAATCTTCCTTGCTCCTGTAATTCTTGAACTCTATTGATGGCCTCCTGACGGATAAAGGAATGCAATAAAACGTAAACGAAGATCATACATATATAGAGTTGGGATGTTTAAATAGTGAAATTGTTGGTGTGTCTGTATTAAATAGTGAAATTGTTGGTGTGTCTGTATTAAACGCACGGAATCAGTAAAAAATTGCATTATCATTAACACTACATAGTTAAAGCCTATTGACAGAGAGAAGCAAACATTACCTAAAATGGGTTCAAACTTATGATCTTATAGATCTTAAGGTCTATGAACAGGTACAGCACTTTCCTGTTCAACCACTCACTGAAAAGAGCAGTAAATTCTTAGTTTAATTGTCTTTGAATTTTGAAAATAGCGTCTGTAGTTTGCAAGTTAGGAGTAATCAAAATTTGAACAGAATGCGATGTATGAACAGAAAAACATCTCAAATTGCTTTTCTTTACATTTCTTCCTTTTATTTCAGACCTTGAAAATGTTCAAAATGTCCTCCCCAGCCTGAGGTTGATCATGGGTATGGTAAAGATCAATTCCTCTTCGTCGGAATTATCTTCCCTTTTTCAAAGAGAAATGACGGAGGGTTAAAAAACATTTGATTTACATACGCAATAAGAGCCTATGTCCTGTTCATATATCACAAAAGAAACACAAGAATTTGCAAACTTTTTCATATTTGCATAACAATCTTCAAAAAGCTGTAAAATGGCCAAATTTTAACCAATTTTCATAAATTTGTTTGCTTTCATTTTTAGTGGGTTTTGAATCAATTAAACAAATGCTGCCTCTTTCTCCCTACATACCTGAAACAAACAAATCTGAGATGCATGACAGGCAGTCCTTTCTACTTTTATATGTGAACCAATGCTCTATCTATCGTCCACAGAGGTTTTTGAAGAACAACTTATAATCTTGCGACTAGCTACTGAACGTCTAAATGGGTAAAATATTCCCATCAATTCCAATAAATGAAATTGAAATAGTTATGTAAAGACTGTTTTACTGAGAATTTGAATTCCTCTAGAGCAGGGATTCAAACAAAATAATTGTATCAGTCTATACAGTTTTCAAGTGTTAAAGGATTAGTTTAGGGGTCAAGCAATTCATCTTATATGGAAAAGTATCTGAAAAGAAACAATATGATGGATAAAGAACGCATTTAAAAACCTATTTCTGTTAAGTAGATATTCAAGTTTAAAGTTCTGAACCATTGGGTAGAAACGACTGAAATCAGACTAGTAGTGATGTTACATGCTTAGATTTCTCAAAATCTGTATGTATTCTATCATATTTTCCCCTGCGATTCTGTGGCTTAAAAATTATGCGACATGTCAGGGAAGTAGTAAAACAGAATCTAGTAAGGGTAATTATAATTTACTACCTGAAGAAAGTTTAAGAAAATATAATTTAAACAGTAAAAAGGCTAAACAGATTTATCTTTAAAATACATTAACAATTGTTAGGAGTGTAAGGATGAAGGTGCCAACCTTCCATAGTAGACTTACTACATCAGTCATTTCTACAAAGATCCTTTAAAGGATTAGTTTAGTGGTCAAGCAAGTTAATCTTATATGAAAGAAGACTTCAAAAGAAACAAAATGGTGAAGAAAGCATTCAAAAATCTTATTCCATTAAGGCGATATTTAGGTTTAAAGTTTGGTATCATTTGTGTAGAAATGACTGAAATCAGACTAGTTGTGATGTCATAGTCTCTGATTCCTCAAAGTATTTATGTATTCTATCATATTTCTTCCTGCAATTTTGTGACTTTAAAACCATGGGACATGTTAAAAAAGTAGTAAAACGGAACCTACGAAGGGTATTTATAATATACCACATGAAGAAAGTTTGAAGAAAATTAATTTAAATAGTGAACAAATTAAATAAATTTTCTTTAAAATACATAAAGACTTTGAGAATTCTGAGGCTGTGACATCACAACTAGTCTGATTTCAGTCGTTTCTTCAGAAATGATACAAAACTTTAAACTTGAATACCTCGTTAACGGAATAAGATTTTTGAACACTTTCTTCACTATTTTGTTTGTTTTGAAGTCCTCTTTCATATAAGATGGACTTGCTTAACCACTAAACTAATCCTCTTACGGAATAAGATTTTTGAACGCTTTCTTCACCAATGTTTTGTTTCTTTTGAAGTCCTCTTTCATGTAAGATGGACTTGCTTGACCACTAAACTGATCCTTTAAAACATGCTTGATGATGAAGTGTATGGAAACAGTTATTTGACACAGAACACTATTCATATAAGTGCAAAATTGGACAGCGGTTAAGTAAATCCTACTTGTACGATAAGGGATGAAAACTTATTGAAATACTGGAGTATACAGATGCTACAAAAAATAGTGATTACTGAAAACTCATCACACTTTCAATACAGTTGTTTAACTGTTCGAAGACAAATGCTGTTAAGCATATTTCTATTTCTTTGTTGGCTCACGTTTATCTTAATCAGGTTCATACATAAATTGTATTTTTCTTTCAATGTGTATTGCATTTTCTTTACTTACAAATTGTTCAATCATCAAGATTTTTTATTTTATTTTCATTTTAGAAATAAATAAAAGTGAGAAAACAAAATTGCAAACAAATTTCTTCATAATTTCTGCTAACATAGTCAGTGATTTTGCCAGCAATTTTAACACATATAAATATATATATATATATATATATATTTTATATATATATATATATATATATATATATTTACAAGTATATATATATATATATATATATATATATATATATATATATATATATATATATATATATATATATATATATATATATATATATATATATATATATATCAATTAATCACCACATTAATTTTATTTTATTTAAGAACATAAATGCACATTTACAAAATACATGTTAAAAAATTAATGTTTGCATTTTCTGAAAGCATCACAGTTAGATTGAATAGTTTTAAAAAATTTACCAAATGACATTTTTATCACCAAGGCATATATTTTATACTTGGTGTAATATGGTTTTTGAAAATCAATGTTGTCACTTATCAAATTTACTACTCTTTCTATAAAGTAATCGAACCATCAGACCAACTGAAAGTTGTCACAAAGGAGGGTACTTTCCCTGTTGCATGTTTTCTTACCTGTTGGGACACAAAATTAGTGAATTATTCAAATAAAATAAAAATGAATCTGAAGGAAAGGTTGGTAAAATTAGTAATTTTTGTAAAAGTTTCCCAAAATTGAAGATTTCCAGATGAACAGTAACATTCGCTAGAAACTTAATTTACCTGTGCAATTTTTCCGTTTGTAACCGTGGTCTTTTGGGGGTTGATCTCCCTTATATTTGGTATAAAAAGTCTTTACCTGTGTTCTCATGTTGAATTCAGCACCAAGCTCCTCCAGAATAACCACCTTCTTCCTTTTGATGTAATCAATAAATTCTTGAAGCAATGACTGCGACTGAAATTGAACACAAAATAATATTTAATGTACTGTATGATCAACACATTTTTCAATTTTTTCCTCTACATATGACATCCTTCTTAGATTTAATATCCTGAATATGCAGTGAGATGGAAATAATTGTCAAAGATCTCTCTCAATCTCTCTAAAAAAAATATTTGAGGTTGTTTTGGTGTGATGTAGTCATAAAAACAATTGAGGGTGACAAATGCAAACAACTTAAGACTTAGTTATATAACTTATACAACCTTCTGGCAAGATATCAGGGTTTTGGTTACTAATTCATTCAATTACGCTTTTGATATTAAACATCTTGCTATGCAGTGAACAAGGAAGGGCACTTATTACTTTTGATTCCCAAGTTAGACAAAGATAGATTAAAGAATTAGAGACCTACCTCACTTTTGAATATGGACTACAAAATAACAGCTAAGTATATTGCCTCTGGATTAAAATCAGTTCTCAACATATTGATTAGTGATAACCAGACTGGCGTTATGAAGGGTTCTTACATAGGGAAAAATATTCGTCTAGTTCGTGATCTTATTCAGTATACTACAGTTAGTTACAGTTCTACTACAGTTAACAATTTGCCTTGTTTTTTTATTTTTAGATTTAGAGAAGGCGTTTGATAATATTAGCTGCAATTTCATTGATAGGTCGCTTTCTTTATTCAATTTTGGCAGTGTCTTCATCAGGTGGCTGAACACCTTATATTCAAGTGTTAGTACTTGTGTTTTGAATAACGGTCATTCATCTGTTTTTTTAGTATTTCTTGCGGGGTCCGTCAAGGATGCCCGTTAAGGCCATATATTTTTCTTTTGTGTTCTAAAATGTTTTCTATTAAGATTAGAAACTGTAATACTATTCATGGTATTAATATTTTGAATAATGACCTAAAAACTTCACAATATGCAGACGATACAGTCCTTATCCTTGATGGCACGTCTGAATCATTGTATGCGGCTCTTGACGTCATTAGTGCTTTTCACTCCGCTTCTGGCCTTAAAGTTAACATTGATAAATCTTTTCTTTTTTCCCCTTTGTCATTTTGTTAAAACTCCCCCTTCTTTATAAAGGAGCTTCATCTAACCATTTCTCATGGAATGATTTGTTACTTGGGTATCTTCTTTAACCACAACAATGAGGACTTCTTTGCCCTGAATTATCAACCCAAGCTCTCATGTCTCAAAAGTACACTCGGAATGTGGTCAACCAGAGATCTTACTCCAATCGGTAAAATTACAATCATCAAATTACTAGCCCTTTTTGAACTTGTGTACCTGTTTTCTGTTCTCCCGAACCCCCCAAATAATTGCATTTTAGATGTTGAAAAGTTGCCCTATAAGTCTGTTTGGAACGGGAAAATAGATAAGGTTAAATGCTCTACTTAAATCTATGATTGTGTAAATGGTGGTCTTAGAATACCACATTTAAAGTTTTTTATTAACTCTTTAAAACTTTTTTAAGTTAAAAGATATTTTGTGCCAACTCCAAAACATTGGAAGTTGTTTTTGGATAATAATTTAAAGCCATTTGGTGGGCATATGTTTGTTAAGGGAAACGTCTGTTTGAATGACATTAAAATTGATTGTAATTTTACATCTGATGTTTGTAAAGCCTAGAGTGCTCTTACTTTTCGTTGCCCTGTTGCTGACTTTGGTAGCCGGTTGATTTGAAATAACAGCTTTATTCGATAATCCTAATTGATTAATTCTCTTTTCTTTTATAAGAAACTTTTAGAAAAGGGCATTTGTTATGATAAGGATCTTTTTGATAATGCTAATACAGTCCTAAGCTATAATGATTTTCTAGCATATGATATTACCAATCTCTCTTTTACTTGTTACTTCCGGTTAATTCATGCAATCCCATCTCACTTGAAGAATTCTGGTTGTGGCAATTCCAGTTCCCATTGTAATCAAGAAAATTGTATCCATATTTTTAACAGGTTATGGTAGGTTTCAAAGGTCTTTCATCTTAAGCTTGTTAAATCTTTTACTTATTTTTAGTGCTCAAAAGAAATGGGAGACTGATTTTCCCAACTTGTCTAAAATATTAAATATAGCACATTTTATGGTTTGTGAACCACAGATACAGTACTTCCAATTTCGTTTTGTGCATAGGATTATTTCAACAAACAGTTACCTATATAAAATTGGATATGTTGTTACTTCCCTGTTCTTTTTGTTATATTCATAATGAAACTATGCGTCATCTTTTTTTGGAAATGTCAGTTTTGTCAAATTTTCTGAGATGATGTTCAGTCCATCATTTTATTAAAACAACCCTTTTTTTTTTTGTGAAATTGAACTTTTGTTTGGCTTTTTAGAAAAGACAACAACATGCAAAGTATTTTATCTTTCGTTGCAAAATCCAAGACCTTAAACCACGCATTTCTCATTTTCTTAATACTTTTCAGTTTTCTCTTCGAGTTGAAAAGAATTATCTTCCAATAGCAACACTTACGATAAGTTTATTGATCTTATTGAAATCTTATATCAACATGCTGTAAAAATATTTTATATGTCATACGCTTATGCAATTTTAAGGTCTCTCTTTTTCAATACTATAAAACCAAAATGGCATGGAATAATTCTCTTCTTAATTGTTATAAAAATGAGTTTAATGTATTTGTGTGTATATATAGGTTGTTTTTGTTAAGTTGAAAAAGCAGAAATAAAAAAAATGATAAAAAAAAGTTGTTCTTTTGAATTATCAATCAAATTATATGTACTTCAAGATGAAGGTAACAAATTGTATTCTTATCTGACTACCCACAAGTCACGTGGAAGAAGATCTGGGCTAGAAACATATTATGTATGCAATCTGGCCCTGATCCCCACAAACCAGCTTATCACTACCTGCTACAGAGCCATATATCTTTAAGTTGCAACTTTACACTGAGAGGAAAAACAGTTGTGGAAATGATGTGATTTCTAATCTAACAATTATCATAAACAAATTCCTCAAGATTTATACATCACACTTGAATCTTTATAATGTTAGGGTTAATGCATGGGTGGCTTCTTACTTCTTCCGCTGTTAGCGACTGTTCCTGCCCCTCCTCTTCTATCGTAAAGCTCTCTTTCAGCTTCAAATATTCCTCATGCTCCCTTTGTTCTTCCTCTTCTTTCCTCAGTCTCTCTACCTCTTCCTGATAAGTAAATGTAAAAAATGAAAAGAAACTACACAAGCACTTTGAAAATAACTTATTAAAAAAATGATTCAGGAAAATCATTCTTACTTGTATCCTGGCGTTATATTTCACCAGTTTGTTTCTTTATTATTTCTCTATCATATATGTGAAATATTTACGAGAATATTCCTTTAATCCTCAACAATGATGTCGTAGGGAGAACAAGATGATTCTGATAATGATGTAATACAATCTTGACCTTACCAGTGGTCAAAATGTAACTGGAAAATACAACCAAAGAGACAACATTTACATTATTTAAAGTTATCAAAAATATAACAGAATGCCTGCAAACCAAAAGAATTGGTTCAGTGTTATTCCACATGCCATCTGGTATAAGTGAATGCAGTAGCCCAATGGTTCGGGTGTCGGTCTCGTACCCAAAGGGTTCTGTAATCAAATCTCAGCCAGGACGCTGTGCTGTGTCCTTGAGCAAGACACTTTTTATCACATTTGCTCCAATTCACTCAGTTGTAAAATGAGTACCAGTTTCAGCTGGGGAGTTAATTTGTGATGGACTGGGGGTCCATGAGGGTCAAGTACTCTAATCCGCTTAGCACCATGGAAACCAGGTATAATCACTGGCTCGATAAGCCCTTGAGGCTTGGTGGGATTTAACTGTCTTGTCTTATACTGGAAAAAATGAAAAACAGATCTCTAAGGTAACAATTGTCATATCTTGATCCCTTTAGGAGATTTTTCTTCCGATAATTTATTTGAAATGATTGGCAGAAAAATTTAGCAGGAGTGATTTATCGAGCCAGTGATTATACCTGGTTTCCATGGTGCTAATCAAATTAGAGTACTTGACCCTCAAGGATGGGACACCAGTCCATCATAAATTAACTCCCTGGTAATGGTACTCATTTCACAGCTGAGTGAATTGGAGCAAATGTGATAAAAATTGTCTTGCTCAAGGACACAGCTCAGCACCCTGTGTGATTTTTACAGATATTTCAAGAATTATATTCATGGTTTTGAGCTGTCCTCTGTTTCATACAATCACAAGTTGTGAATACATTAAAATTTCTTCAAACTTTGATGAGCCATATAACTTGGAATTTGCATATTCTTTTGATGTAGTTTAAAGAGCGTTTGCATTTTCTGGCCCTTATATCTGGAATAACCATCCCTCCAACACATGTAAAGCTCCTTCAATTTTATCCTTGTAAAACATATTAAAAACTCACCTTTTTCGTTTGGCCTTCCCTGACAATTCTTAAATTTTCTGTCTCACCTTTGTTTCTTATCGTGCCGTATGTTCAGTTTTGTTTATTTATATAGTATTGTTTTATAAGGTTACTTGCTTTATTAGATTGCTTGTATTGTAAAGTGCAACTGAAAATTTCTAATGGTAGTGTGCTATGTAAGATAATTTAAACTTAAACTGAGGACATAATCTGTTGAGAATTTCAAGCTTTTTCTGGTGAATATGTAGTCCATATACCTTTAAGGCAGATTATTGACTATTAATTAAATAGCTTTAACAAATTGAAAACATTTGTTCCAAATTTCTTCTGGTGGTTAATAAGTTACTTCACATATCTTGTTTAGTAATCTTCTGACATATCCACTGTTCATACATCACAAGATCTCACAAGATAATATTTCAATTAAATACACACAGAAATTGGGGGAAAGAGAAGATGCCATGTCAGTACTAGTCTGACTTCAGTCATTTCTACATAAATCTAATACAGCTTTTTGAAGTCAAGCATCTTCATGAAGGAAAAAACTTTAATGCTTTCTTCACCCTTATGTCCCTTTTATTACGTCATGTTTGATCACTGAAATAATCCTTTGAAATGACCAAATCTTGCAGACTGCCACAGCCATTTTTTGTCTAACCTGTCTCTTTTCTTCCTCCTCAATTTCCAAGTCCCTGAATCGTCTTCTTTCATCAAGTTCTTCTTGTCTTCTTTTGCGATCTTCTCTGTCTTCAAGCTCTTGCTATTAACAAAAGAATCAAGTAATATACAATTAGGCCAAAATAATGTATGTTTCTAATTGCCAATTGAATGTTGAATTAAAAGAAGTGCAGACTATAAACATTGTATTGCCATTTAAAAAAAAAATGAGAAAAAACATTGAAAATCATTATAGGTTTGAGTAAAATCTGAGGGAGTGAAGTAGCCCAGTGGTTCGGGTGTCAGTCTTGTACTCAAAAGGTACGGGGATTGAATGTCAGCTAGGCGCTGAGCTGTGTCCTTGAGCAAGACACTTTTTATCCCATTTGCTCCAGTTCACTCAGCTGTGAAATGAGTACCAGTTATGGCCGGGGAGTTAACTTGTGATGGACTGTTGTCCCATCAACAAGGGTCAAGTACTCTAATCCGCTTAGCACCATGGAAACCAGGTATAATCACTGGCTGGATAAGCCCTTGAGGCTTGGTGGGATTGAACTAAACCACATGTAATTTAATAAAATGTAACATTAATTTTACAGATGTATCCCATATTCTTTCCTGTTGTCTCAAAAGTAAAAGCATGAAATTAAATACTATCATTGAAGTGAAACACCTGTTTCATACTCATTTATTTTCCATAAGGTATGCAGGCAGATGCCACAGGTTAGTTTTCAATTAGCAAAAATGAAATATATCTTTTTTCTTCAAAAGAAAACATTTTTCCTACAGTACATACGAAGCAACTCAGTATTTTGGAAAAATACAACCCAAAACTAACATTTCATTTTGGCCTTCTGAGCGCGTGAAATTAGCTATTTTTGAAACACTTATACACAAACTTATTTCAGTGACTTTCCATGAGCCAATCATTAATTTTTTAAAGTCCTTATGTAAATTAGGACATTCTAGCTAACACTCTTTTTTAAAATTTAATGACTATTCCAGGGTCATTTTTCAGGTTTTATTCCTGTTACTTTCCATACCTGGCCTGAAATAATTCAATTCTCTTACAGGAACTCAATGTTCTGTGGATACTCTGAAGTACAGTACATACATGTAAGACGTTTATTTCACTGGCCAGCCAAGGGACATTTTCTTCAAGTAGGTTTAGTGGAATTTCCATGTTTATGAAAAATACTACCGCAGCACCTCCAAACAATTGCCTCCTCTAAGCTATTCAAAAAGGAATTAACTGCTTATTTTATGAACAATTATCAAACTTTCAGAACTCTTGCTTTTATACTTGTGTACATACTTTGCTACATGTTTTACTGTTTTTATTGTTTGCATTTGTGGTTTTCATGGGAAGTGGAGCACTGCTTGGTGTCTCAGGTCATTGGCCTATTCCACTTTGCCAGGTATTTTTCTACTAGGAATCTTCCAAATGTATATTATATTATTATAATTGTTATCATTGTAGGTATTTGAAGTTCAATACTATTGGCTGAAACACCAACAGAAAATGCACCTACAACTGCTACATATGGCTAGTGCAAGTGTCCAGTTCAAGTGTGTGTGATACAGTACCAACGTCTTAATATTTTAGCACCTCTGACTGCAATGGGTAAGAGCAAGTGAGCAATTGTATATTGTACGCTGTCAAAGAGTTGATAGCTTTCAGTCTTAACTGTGGTGAGTCAGTTCAAACGCGCATATTGTAGATTTATATATTTAAGGCGTTGATAAACACATCTAGGAAAGTATGTGAAAAGATTGTACACAATGGAATATACTGAAAATGAACTCCAGTTAAGAAGTAACTTTTTACTAATTTGCGAAACATCCTTTTTTGATAACTCAACCATTCGAAAAAGCAATACAAAAGTTTTCACATTTTCAAGTCAGTTATGACTCGTACTATAATGGTATTCATATTTCTCACCTCTCTTGCAGCTCTTTTGGCAGCCTTTTCTTCCAATTTCTTCATTTTCTTTGTTCCCATTTTCTTTCCTTCTTCAGGCTCATCAAACATAGACTCTTGAACTTCGACCTCTTCTACAAGGACAAAGAATAAAACAATGGTTAACATGTCTTGGTTCATTTCTCAATCTGGATGCTCAATGAGAGGGTCATTTCTCAATCTGGATGCTCAATGTGAGGTTCATTTCTCAATCTAAATGCTAAATGAGAGGTTCATTTCTCAATCTGGATGCTGAATAAGAGGTTCATTTCCAATCTGGATGGTGAAAGAGAGGTTCATTTCTCAATCTGGATGCTCAATGAGAGGTTCATTTCTCAATCTGGATACTCAATGAGAGGTTCAATTCTCAATCTGGATGCTCAATGAGGTTCATTTCTCAATCTGGTTACTCAATGAGAGGTTCAATTCTCAATCTGGATGCTCAATGAGAGGTTCATTTCTCAATCTGGATGCTCAATGAGAAACTGCTTTTTTGTACTACCTGTAAATGCATGAATTCTTGGTAGAAGCCCTGATGTTTTTATTTCTTGTTCTAATAACAATAATAACCTAAAATTGATATTTGCTTATCATGGCTGGTTTGTTAACTTCCCTGTGTTATCTCTTTTACATGTGCTTCTTCCATTCCAATTTTTTTTTAAAAATTGCCACTGTTCCACAGAACAGTACTTTCTCAAATAATACTGTTATGGATCAGATTTCACTGTTCCAACTTTATTGCCGATAACAGGACAAATTCCTTTCTTCAAATAGGTTTAAATTACAACTACTTTATTGGTTAATATGCATGTCACTTATTAGTATTTACGTGTACATGATGTAGCATCCAGTTGTGTACAGTCGCACATGCGTAAGCAGCCTTGCATATGTGTATTCATGATTAACTGGGCTGACAATTGCAGGCAAGGTGGGAAATGCTTTTTCCTTCTGGAAGAATTGTTTTTATGATAATCTTGCTTGACAACATATTTTTTTTGAGCAGAACTCAAGCTATTGATCACTGATACCACATGCTTTTGAAAAGAACACTGAATCAGTGATGTAAGAAAATTTACTGTTCCTGCATAAAAAGCAAGTATTTTTGGAACAGTGGGAAAATTGACCCTTGAATACCAGTTTGAGTACTTTCAAAAGGTGACAGGCATTCTTACACTGAGCTCAGCATTGACTGCACCCTCACATTTACTAAATACAAAACATTGTAATCATCACTTTTCTTCTCTTAAAGGATTAGTTCAGTGGTCAAGCATGTCCACCCTATATTAAAGAAATGAAATGGTGCAGAAAGCATTCAAATATCTTATCCCGTTAAGAAGATATTTAAGTTTAAAGCTCTGTCTTATCTTTGTAGAAATGACTGGTGTAGTAAGTATACTAGGAAAGTTGGCATCTTCATCTTCACTTTCTTAGCAATTAATGTATTTTAAAGAAAGTTTAGTAAATTATTTTACTATTTTAATTATTTTTGCTCAAACTTTCTTCAGGTGTTGTAGTATTAATACCCTTACTAGATTCAGTTTGACAACTTTTTTTGCCATATTCTATGGTTTTTAAGCCACAAAATCAAAGAACAAAATATTATAGAATACATACAAGCTTTGAGAAATCTGAGGCTATGACATCACAACTAGTCTGATTTCAGTCGTTTCTACACAAATGATACCATACTTTAAACTTTGATATCTTCTTTACAGAATAAGATTTTTAAATGCTTTCTTCACTATTTTGTGTCTTTTGAAGTCTTCTTTCAAATTAGATAAACATGCTTGACCACTAACTAATCCTTTGAGGTTACATAAAGGCTGTCATGATATGGCTGTATTTGGTATCGATTATCGTGGAGAAAAAAATCACAATATTTTTTAAGAAAACTGACACAACACAAAATTGTTAATATTACTACTAGAAAAAATGATTTCCATCTAGTAGACAACATGATCACGTGACTATTACATTCTAAATTTCATCACGCACACATGTTTGGTAATTCAGCCAACGTGACCATGAACCATTGAAGTGAGAGGCATTTTCTGGGCCAATTTTACCTTCTTTTTGCCAACTTACATCTGAGCATGTCAGTGTAGGGTGAAGGTACACAATTTTTAATAAAGTTTTTTTTTTTTTGTTTCACAATATTTTAGCATGTTTTTAAAGTTGATTCAGAAACGATCATCGCCTAGACTTCACTTGTTAAATTTCCTACAGTAACATTATTACCGTAAGATACAAAGTAGCCTCGTTGCACAAAAATGTTCTAATTCTGTACTATTAGTTTTTGGTCATTCAATATTTTTTGCAGGAATTCCCACCAGCCCCGTCAATATTTTTTGTGGGAATCCCCCCCCCCCTAAAAAAAATTAATAATAATAGTAATGAACAACAACAATAATAATAATTAAAAGAAAAAATAATTGGGAGGGGGGGGGATTTGATATTGAATATGGGAAAGAAAACACTCAAAAACATATTCATTGTAATCTATTTCACTTTCCTGTTCATTCAAATGGCAATATCAACCAATTTCTCTAGGAAACCAAATATTTTTAAAACTGACACATTGTAAATAGAACATATCACGATATATGTTAAGAGGCATATTTCATGTCATGGGAAAAGAGATATCTTGATATCGCAATAATCGACAAATCATGACAGCACTAGTTACATATATGGTTAAATTACCATCCCCACTGTCTTCCTGCTGCCGTTGCATTCGCTGCCGTGGAGCCCTTCTTCTCGCACCTCCTGCTCTCACAGGTCTCCCTTCCTGACGAGGAGCAGGCACAGACCTTGGTCTTGCGCCAGTTTCATTTTCTTCTGAAAGAAAACGCATATTGCTTTAAATACTTACGGAAATAATTTGTATCAAAGTCAACAACATTATACATTGAAAATAAACACAGATACTGTAATTCAAAATAATAATACATCTTAAGTCAAGAACAATTTATATTTCAAAATTAGCAAATGTGCACCACTGGTGGCAACAAGCTTAAAACTAGAATTATTGGAATTAAAAAAATCTTATTCAATTTCACTTAAAAAAATTAAGTGCTTTACATTACATTATTAAGCAGAATTTTATAATATCTGTCTTGTGATTATTTTAATATTAAACAATATTCTGGTCAAAATTCTTCTGGCTTTAATATCTCTTCCAACATAGTTTGAAGAAAGGTGGAACACTGACAATGCCTTTAACTGATTTACCCACATGTATACAGTATCACACTTATAATGATGAGAGGACAAAAATAATGTAGGTGTGTGGAAGGAACTCAAAGCAAGGGGGCAAAAAGCAGCGAGGGCACTTTTTATATTTAAGATTTCTAATGAGGATCTGAACCAGGAAAACAGTCTTTAGTTTTAGTCAGGGGTAGCGGAAGATGTTTGAATGAAATTGAATCTGGGGACACAGGATTTAATGGGTACTTTTTTAACTGACACATTTTTAAAGCATTTCTGATATGACAGCAATCATGATAACTTTCGGGGCAATAATTTATCCCCAAGTCACAAAATCAGAAACATTTACATCATGATTAGTCAATTGTATTGGTCATGATTCAGAATATTTAATGTCCCAGACAATGTAAAAGCAAATACATATAAGGGGTCCTTAGAATGGTTTAGGAGGTTTTTCATCCTTTTTTCTGTTGCATAAAATCAAGTGAACTTGGCAAGATTCAAAATCTGCAGAATCCAAATTTACACTCAATTTTCAGCAAGTCAGTAGCAAAGGCACCCATTGTTTTTCCCAGACAAATTAAAGGTGCCCACTGTTTAAATATGGGTAGCTTGCACATAACAAATTTGTTGTGCTACTTTCTTTAATATGTCAACAAAAAGATCAGTAACTTAACTTGACTTCTCTTAAAATATTGAAGTTTTATCTCTGTTAAACGGAAGCATTTATACCTTTGCAAAGAAGGTGGAGGAGGGCATGCCTGTCTGTGATATTTATGTTGTAAGTGGAAAAATAGCTAACTTTACACTTAAATTGACGGCTAACTGGACAATAAATCCTTGTGCAGATAAGCTAGGCCTATTGTAATTCTCCCTTTCAAGCATGGTCTCTTTTATCATAACAGACATTTACTATTTTCTTTTGTTTTTAATTAGCTGACATTTTCTTTTTGCTTTTTTTTTGTGAGTGATCGCTGACATTTATTGATTGGCCAGCCGATTAGGGGTAATACTAAAATGAATGCCAATTGACTTACACACTAAAAACTGAATGCACATTGAAAACATAAATGCCAATACCTACTGATAGTAATATCAATTTGTTAGGGTTAGAGTTAGGGTTAAGCTAAACTCTAACCTAACCTGAGTTTGTCATGTTAAGGCACTTATATGCTTTTGTAGCTATCCGCTATAGTGTGCATCTCAATGGCCATTCGTTGATGGAAATTACTGTTCACTTTACAGTTTGTACATGCAGTAAACTCAATGGGCATTCGTTTTTCTGTGTGTATTTCAATAGGTATTTGGTTGGCATTCGTTTTAGTAGCACCATAACAAGGCTCCATATACTGCATACACAAAAAGCTATGCCTATACATATAATGTTGCATTGCAAATGGTTCATTTGCATCGCAAATGGTTCATTTACATCGCAAATGGTTCATTTGCATTGCAAATGGTTCATTTGCATTGCAAATGGTTCATTTGCATAGCAAATGGTTTATTTGCATTGCAAATGGTTCATTTGTGGAGAAAAATATCACTAAGATTTTCAGAGATTTGACACTAGAATTCATATAAAAACTGTTTTTTTGTATACAATTTTAGCACCCGCTTACATGAGTAAGATTTAGAGCATCTGTCTTGTCCGTAAGTAGATGACATAAGAAAGTTTTTTTTTTTCTGTAGCTAGCATTGCTAACTTTAACAACCCACTGTCAGACTGTACACATAACAAATGTCCCATAGTAAATACACGTGTACAGAGGGTTAACTAACTTAGTTAGGCTAGGCCTAGGCTACTAGGTCTAACCTCAAAGCCCAAGGTAAACAAGGCATGAAAAATGGTTAATAAACTTGAGCAAGTTTCACTTTTGATACTTGACAAGGCTATTATTTTACTTTACGAAGCACTAATCCAAAATGTTGTGGTTATTCGCAGGACAGCCCTGCAAATTGCCCAGTAGTACAGAGTTATTCGCAGGGCAGTAACGAGGTGAAATTCAGTGCTCAGTGACCTCATTTTTTGATGACACACACAAGTGCGCGCAATTTAGAAACCATGCAATTTAGAAACCACACAATTTACAAATTTAATGTGTCACTGTGGAATTCATTGTGTGTACACATGTAATAATGAAAAACAATTTTATTCTTTTGCAAATTTTAAGACATTTCTGAAGAAGAGCTTGATTCTTTTGCAAGTTTTAAGATATTTCTGTGATAGGGATTAAATGAACCTACATGTATAGGTCAAATTGATTTTTTTGCAAGTAACTTTCAAGACAATTTTTTGGGCTATGCACTTAAAGATATTGTGATGATACTAACCCCTGTATGTGTCATTCTTAAAATGGCACAAAGCACATAAAGATCAATTTGACTGTGTAGCCCATAAGAAAATGTTAATTTGAGTGTGTACAGCTTCATTCCTTTGAAATAACAATCCATTTGACTGCATATCCTCATAGCCAGGGCCGGATTTAGGTATGGGCAAGCTGGGGTCCAGATCCCCCACACTTTTTGAGGAAATGATTTTGTTTTTCATTTGTTTTTGTTTTAAAAATAACATTGCCCTCAGAAGTTGGCTAAATTTGAAACTTTGTCTTGGAAGGGGTCTAGGACATTCTCTCTCAGACCCCCTCAATTTTTGAATGCTGGCTAGCCACTGCCTCCACATATATATAGTATTTTAGAGAGGGTGGGCCTCACTACTGAATGCTGACCAGGGGCCTCCACATGTTTAAATCCGGCCCTACTCGTATCCCTCTTTTGCCAAATAAAATCTGGCAAAAAAAAAAAAAATACAGTAAGATCCACTTTGTAACCCATGAAAACAGGAAAGGACAGAACAGACTGTGTAGTCTGTATCTCACTTTCACTTAGAAACTGACAACTGACAACATTTCAAAAAGACCAATTTCGATGTGCTATGAATTTTTTGTCTAAAACAAAATGGACAATCTTCCACTTTCACATTCACTTTGATGCGTAACCTATTTCTCTAAAAAATAGGAATACTTTTTTAGACTGCGGGGTATATTAAGCAAACTACTCCCTGTGGTTCATTTGAAGATCCTTTGAGTTAGTCCAAATTTCTGTTAAGAACCCTTCATAATTTTTTTTTGGATCCCTTTAGGTTGATCCCTTTGAGGTAGTCCAATTTTTCAATAAGAAACATTTGAAAATCCCTTTGAGAAACACATCAGGTCCCTTTGAGCCCTATTAAAAGAGCAAAAATAATGGTCATCAAGCATATATGGGCCCCAAATTCCTTCAGGCCATGTACAGTATGTATTTTGGTTATCAAGTGTTGTATATGGGCCCAAAATTCATCCTGTGTGGGTCCCCTAAGCTCAGGGTAAGTTCCCAACACCTCTAGGCCTGCACCCATTGCTGACATAGACATGTACTATTATCTACCATGGGGAGGGGTCCGTTTTTCTACTCAAAGCTCAACATTTCCTGCTCAATTTTTAGCTGTAATTTAATGACTCTGCTTAATGTCCAATTTTCTTTTTTGATTTGAAATTGCTAGCTGTAAGTTGCAAGTCTGCCCTGCCCATTCCACAGGGCTTCCATGCGAATAAGAAGTATGTGTTGTACAATTTGCAGGGTTGCCCTACCAATAAGAAGTACATATTTTACAATTCGCAGGGCTGCCTTGCAAATAAGACATAGGTCTAGTACAGGGCTGCCCTCCCTGCAAAAAAGTATATGTAACGTGCTAGGCCATACAATTCACAGGGCTGCCTTGTGAATAAGATGTAGGTCTAGTATAATTTGCAGGGCTGCCCTCCCTGCAAATAAGACGTTCCATAAAATATCCATAACACCCCTTTGAGGACTGGGAAATCCTGGAAGGGGAAGGAGGGGTCTTGAAAATCAGTTTCTTAATGGGGGGATATGGATATTTTCTGGACTGCCCATTGTCACAACCCAAGTACACGTATGTTATCACTGGGCATTTTTCCATCAGGCCATCAATCAGAAACGACAGCAATCAGTGATTGTCAGCCAACAAGGCAAGAACCAGATCAGTGGTTGCCCCTTAGGCACTGGTATTAAGTAATTTGAGTTGATAGAGAGCGCAGGTGTTCCTAATGTTATGGCAAACTATATGCTTACACTATATATATAATATATAAAGAAAGGTAGGACTCTTTCTAACGCGACTATCGAACCATACAAAAAAATTCCTTTTTTTCTACCACTCGCGAATCTTAATCAAACTTTTTTACTCTACTCACATTTGCTGGAGACTTCCTTCTTCGTGTATAAGCTACGGTATATGTTAGTTTTTCTCCGTTTAGATGTACAAACGATAAATTTTCTACCAAATGACCATCAAGACAATCTATCCGTCCAACAATTTGCTGCAAACTAAAGAACCGTTGCGATGACATCATAAAGAAGCAGCGCTGCAATTACGTCATTACGTTTCTTATAGTTTGCAGCAAATTGTTGGACGAATAGATTGTCTTGACGGTCATTTGGTAGAAAATTTATCATTTGTACATCTAATCGGAAAAAAACTAATAAAAACTATAAGTTATACACGAAGAAGGGAGTCTCCACTCTCCAGAAAATGTGAGTAGAGTAAAAGTTTAATTAAGATTTGCGAGTGGTAAAAAAAAAGGAATTTTTTTGTACGGTTCGAGAGTCCTACCTTTCTTTATATATATATATAGTGTAAGCATATAGGTTGCCATAACGTTAGGAACACCTGTGATAGAGAGAACCTGGCACTTCTTAACGTAGAATCTCAACAGCCAAAGATCAGACCAATTTGTTGAAAAATGGCAAAAAATAGGTTTTTTTTCCCATTGACTACAATAATAACTGACCGTTTGTTTTCCCCTTTAACTGAAGTTTGAGATCGTCAAAAAAGCATTTTTACGCCGCCGTGTACCACAACATTCCCAGATGTCCGACCTCGAGAAACCCACGTTGAGTGGCAGGTCGTTTTATATATGACAAAGAGCAACCTACTGGTCCTAAAACGTTACCCTGGGGGATGCCACTAGTTATGTCATTCCAAGAATACAGTTTGCTGGGCTGCCCTGCGAATAAGCTCCACCTTTCCAAAATCACAACCATATGGAATAAAAACGGAAGTTTCGCAGAATTGATATATGTAAATTTACCTGGTATCTGAACGTCGTTTGACCTCCTGGATGATCTCGACACAAAATAAAGGATAATTCCAATAACAAATGACAGACATGCAAAAATAAGAGCAATAAAAACTCCAGAACCAGATTCAAGATTAATCGACATTTTTGGTGATAGCCAACCAAGTTTCTTTGAAAAGTTGAAGTTGCAGTTACTTGTATTTTAATCCTACCACTAAAGTACGACCGTCACATGCGCTAGCAAAGATGATACCTATTCGCACGGCGGCCGTGTCTATAATAGAGTGTTTTTATTTATTTTTTTGTTTAAGAATTTGCATGTTTAAGTACTATGTGGGGCCCGAGTAAATAGATTTAGGTTTTTTTTTCGCTCTTCAAATTTTGTTCGACCCTTTTTACAGATTTTCAACCGAACATATCAAACATAATATTTTGCCTGAATGTTTTCAATTTCATGAGAAATTAGACTACCTGTTGGTAACCCAAATGCTTATTCTATTTGATTGTTTGAATTTAAAATTGAAGTTTTCTTCTTTTTATCAATTAAATTTTTGTCATGATTTGAAAGGATCTGACGGTCGAAAAGTGAAAACATGTTTTTCTTGAGTTTCAAGAATATTTGAACGCAGTTTTCGTGTAAGTAATATATGAAAACCTTTGATACGAACGTTAAGATTAATCATAATTATTTCTTAAGAAGTAATTTATGAACGACATGAGTATTAAAAATTTTACCCGACTTTTCTCAATTTCTTCTGCCTGTTTAGAAATTTATGGTAACCAAAATGCTTATTTGAGTCGATTTTAACATCTTCTTTTTATCAATTAAATTTTGGATATTTGTGTTGATTTCCAAAAATATTTTTTACCTGGGAAAAGACTCTTGAAGCAACTATTTCAATAAAGCTGACAACTAAGCTGCTAAGGGCGTAGAACTGGTTACCTCTCAGGGAAAAGAGCTCCAAAAATTTCCCGGTTATAAGCGGAATAATGGCACTTACGATATTCCATGAAACGTTGCTAATCGGAAAACCTTCAACTACTAGGAAATTTCTTTAATTTTCAGGAAACCTTCTTAGATTTTCGGTAACTTTTCCTCAATTTCGTAAAATATCGAATAATTTCCTTTATTTTCGGGAAACTTCTTCTTTTTGAGAAATTTTTCTTCGATTTTCGGTAAACAGGTAAATATTCTTAAATTTCCGGAAAATTTCCTTTATTTTGGGCCAATTTCTTTCAATCTCTTCAATTTTCTTCCAATTTTAAAAATTTCCTTCATTTGTGTGGGGAAAGGGGGGGGAATTCATAAATTCTCGGGAGGCATTGCCAAATTCTACCAAAATTTCCAATGATTTTACTAAATGTCTCTTCAATTTCTTTAGATAATTTCCCAATCGAAAGAAAACATGCAATAGGCAGATAGGGAAGGTGAAATCCTTTCAGGAAGTACCTTTGTCTCTGCTCCCCGCTTATAAGACTCTGCACCCTTGTCCCAATATCTTACAATAATCATGACAAAACTGTTCATAAAACAAGTTATCGTCGCCTGACATTTTATCCTGGCTCCGCCCCAGGGCGTAACTATACTTCGATTGCAAAAGTAGAGGGGTGGGGAGGGTGGGTGTAAGACAATTTGTTCTGACAAAAACTTGCACTTGCCAAACTTATCAACAAACGATGTACATGTGTTTACAATCATATAATATAGAACAGTTGGAAACATATAGACCCCCCCTCCCCTGCCTCAATCAGTATCATCGCCAGACATTTGGGCTTGGGGAACAGTACTAAAGTACCAAACACGGAACTGTGAAACAGCATTTACCCATTTAAGGGGCTCTGCCGGGTGCACATTCCCCACCACCACCCCCTTCAAAAAAAAAAAAATGATTTGCCGTCGAGAAAGATTTTCGGTTTGTCGGTTGCCGGAAATTTGCAGTTTTCCGGACTCAGTTTAACGTATATTAAGTCTCGTCGGGGGGAGACAATCCATCCAGGTTGTCACCTGCTGGGAACATATTCTTGCTCGCTCGGTTGTCGGGCAGGAATTACAAGTATAATTTTACAGTAAAACCTTTTAATTAGAACTGGTCGGGACCGATAGTTGTGATGTACAAAAATTGCTATCACTATCAGACTGTATATTTATTTAGCTTCTTCTGTTTACCAAAATTTTGGTGAAAATTTAATTGCAGTTAGTACGAAAAACTTTGAAGACTTCGCTAGAATATTGTGAAGGAAAATGTATTATCATATACCACCCAAAAAGTGATGATTTTTTATTTGATACATTTTGATTTTTTTGCTTTTCAAATTCTGTAATTCTAAAGTTGTTTACTTTAAAATGATATTGAAATTAATATTTCAATATAATTTGAAACTTCAGAAACTATTGAAATTAATTTCTAAACATTACTTTAAAATTTCTTTGGTGAAAGTAAGATTTCCGCTAGTGAAAATGAAGGAAATAATTTCATCGTACTGTTGCACCAATAAAATTAGATTATTTCGCATGCTTTTTTTTCCTACCTTTGGCTTTAAACCTATTTTAGCGTTATGTATTTCTTTAGAGAGATTTGAATTGGGAAAGATGAATTGTGGGTTATAATTACAAGAACCTTCAGATTGAGAATTATCTCGTTCGGTGGCGTGGACCAAAGTGTTTGAAGAAAAACTGAAGCGTTTGTTGAAAAATGAAGCAAGCGCCCGTTGTCTCACTAAATTGCAGGCGTGAAAAGCGTGTGGTGTGTTGAACATCAGCCTGGTTTTACCTTGGTTTACACACCATAGGAAGGTTAGGATGCAAAAAACAAACAATTTTCCGGCTACAAACGGAAAATTGCTCTGGTAAATTAATTTTTCATGAAACGTTGATGCTAGTTGGGAAATATCGCTCAATTTTGGAGGACTTTTTCTTCAATTTTGGAAAAATTTCTTTTTCAATTTTTGGGAGATTTTCCTCAATTTGGGAAATTTTTCTTCAATGTCCTTCATTTTCAGAAGTTTCTTTACTTTTCGTGAAATTTCCTTTCATTTTCGTGAAATTTTCTTAAATTTTTCAAAAATGTTGCAAAACTGTATCAACATTTCCCTCAATCAATTGTATTTCAATAAGTTCCCAATTTTACCTCTCAACCGGGCAGGAAGCATGCAACTAGGAAGATGAAGGGCCTCTCAGGGGAAGTATCTCCCCGGCCCTTCCTTTGCCTCTGGAATGCACCGCTGCAGAGACTTTCTGTCGGAACAAACATGGATTTTTTTCGGGTAAATATTATATTACTGAGCAAACGGTACTAATTCTCAGAAGGTTATGTTTACCAGTTTACCATGACTGATTTCACAACGAGTAGTAATGTTTGATCCTTCCTACGCCCTGCTGTTAAAGGGACATCATCCTTCCAGTTTGCATGCTTTTTGAAAGTTGAGAGGTTAAAATAAAGAATAAAAATAATTAAAAAAACAATTGGTAAAATTGAAGGAAAATTACCGTGTGCTAAATTTTAGGTTATGTTTACTGATTTCACAACGAGTGCTGATGTTTGATTCCTTCCTACGCACCCAGGAAGGATCACACACACACAATAATGATTAAGCTTTCACCAGTCTAACGTAACTTTTGTCACATTATTTGGGAATAAAACTTTAATCACATTTATAAAGAATTACATTAAATTCCTTATGTCCCTATTGAAGAAGTTATGTCATCATGCATAATACTTCAATACAGAATTCAACAAAATGGCAGCTTTCATGTGTCAACATCAAACATAAATAACTTGAGATAGAAATAAGATTTTGACTTGCTGTTTTTAGTAGTTGGTAAAATTTGTATCCTCTATCATATAAATAATGATTGTATCAGACTTTATGTCTTCTTAAACTATACAAGCAATACAACAGTATTAGAGTTTTGGTGAAGATTGTGGACACTTGTAGGCTTATTGCACGGCTAAAATACAGTAACCATATGAACCATATGAACCATATGTATTTTTGTAGAAGAAATAAGTTGATAATGGACTACATAAAGAGCAAACCCAAGTATCCCCGAATTTGTAACTAATATTATTATTATTTAAAGGAAAATTCTGAAGGGCGCTATTTGACGACTTACAGCTGCAGTACAACTAAATCATTGCTATAACTATATCGGCAATTCTATAATTTAGGCAGTTATGAGGAAATCGCTAAGAAATTAGGTTCAGTGGCGTAGCCAGAGGGCCGGGGACCCCCCCCTAGTTACATATTATTGTCCCCATTTTCCCAGTGGTATTAAAACTGATTATTCCTTTATAGGAAGGAAACCTTAGTGCTCATACGTCATAACAATATATACAACATTTGAATTTGGTTCTATACCGGCAAAGTTATAGCCTCATTTAATATAATTATCATATTTCAATTCAGTGTTTTTCGGTCATAAAACGGTGTAGTGCTACCTTCGACACTAGGGGAGGGTTATAGGCGTACAAATCTGAAGGGGAATGGGGAAGCATCTCACCTTCCCGGTTGGATTATTTTATGTCTTCTTCTGTCACATGCTCATGAAAATGCTTTTTTTTTCATGAAACACTTAAAAATGGGCCGGGCCCAAGACTTCACTTAGCAGCTTTGGGGCCAGTTAGGATTTGACGATTTAAACAATAAACGACAAAAAAACAACTATTAGAATAAAATTCTTCAAATTTGGACTGTAAATCTTGAATGTTTTGCTAAAAATCTTAGCATTTAAATTTCCGCTACTAGGGGCGACTTTATGTCCCTTTGACAAACCTATTTGCAACATCTACACATGAACTTATACATTATATTGCCGATTGAATTTCCGTCATTTCTGCATAAACACTAGACATGTATGCATATTAAAGTTTGCCACTCTGGCTTCCACAGCTGGATACTCCACTGGTAAAGAACTTAATATGGCGTATTTCGGTGAATTGGTTTGTATGCAGGATGCAATTATTAGTTGTACACTTTTCTGCATAAGCACTAGATCACCTTCAATTCCCCACCTCTTGCTGGTCAAGTTCGATATGGCATTGATCCGGAATTCAATTGGATGTATATTGTAAGTTGTCAGTTAGTCATTGGGACGCAAACAGGGGATTTTTGTATACGTCCAAATTTGTTGACATCTAATCATAATGGAAACGACAGGAAAGTACTAATACAATGTGCTTTTTATATATCTACCGAAATTTACATGTCTCGAGCTTGTCAAATTAGAACTTGGATCAAGGTGGTAGAAAACCAAGTGGATTGCCACGGCTTAATTGTCTGGGGCCCAAATTTCCAGGAAATAAGGGCCTGGGGCCAAAATTTACTAGGGGCAAAATTTACTTTTACACCGGCGTCACTTGATCATTATAATTCTACTGTACTGGCATGGCACGTACACATTATGCATGCAGCCGTCAAGGCTGCCACTCGTAGGAGAAATCTTCACGGTAGGGAATTTTAGCCAAATGTAGGGGGTTGGGGGCACCTTTGGGGAAAATGACAATTCTTTTAGGGAGATAGGGGGATTCACAAATTAATGTTTTTTTGGCAAGATAGATAGGAAACAAGCTGGAGGTCATAGTCGAACACCAAAATTCTTAGAGATTTTCAAGCAAATCTCGTCCGAGAATCATATATAGGCCTAACGTGCATATTTCTTGCTATGAATTTATTGTACCTGAATCTGAATCGCTTAAGTCGGCAAAAATCCTTCAAGAGGACATGAACGCCAACCGAGCGTAAAAAGTATGAGTTAAAAACATATAAAAAACTAGTTAGCAATACAAGTGTTAGTAAGTTTAGCTTTGAAACAGTCGAGACTTGGTACATGTACAATGTCTGCCGGTAAAGCATTCCAATCCTTTAGTGTGTGAGGAAAGAAAGAGTGTTTATATACATTCTTTTTAGCATAGGGAACCTGGAAATTAAGGTCATGATTATTTCTTGTATTAGTTCTGACGGTGGGGATAAGTTCATCTTTATTGATGGCGACAAGACTGTTATTGATTTTATATAGCATATGTAGCCGGGTGTTGTATCTTCTTGTTTTAAGCAGAGGCCAATCTAATTTATAAAGCATGTTTTTTACACTTGATTTATAAGAGTAGTCTGCCATACCATACCCGTATAGTGACACAGATTGCCGGTAGATCCACTGATTTAATTTTCATTAGTGTGTAGGGAAAAACTTAATTTTGCAGGTACAAACAAAGTAAAAACGATTTTTTTTTTGTGGGGGAAAACTGAATTTTGTAGGTGAAAAAGGCCGAAGAGTGCAGGGAAGATGTAGGAAATGCGCATGCGTGGTAGGAGAAACATACAATTTAGAGTGGCAGCCCTAGATCTGGCAGCCGTACTGGATGGTTGCTATGTAAACTGTACTGAGCCCGAACGAAACTTCTCACCGAAAAATCATGTCTGCTTCGTGGATTGAAACGCTAAATACGGCGCAGAAGACATCCCTTGTTCAAGATGGTAGTATGATTTTGCTGTTTCTAGGCCTATCAGATTGCTCGTTCTTTGTTTTCAATCGAATAAGAGCTTGAATATTTAGATTTAAAAGTGTGCAACCATACATTAACCAGTTATGCGAAAAAAGATAAAGTGGCAACCATGATTTAGGCCTTAGAGTTAGGGCCTACAGTATGTAAATTTTGAACCATTAACCCGTATATTTTTTCTTTTGACTGAGCCTCCCAGACGGTGAAATTGCACTGTTGCTCTATGAAATTACAATACCCCACGATTTGAAAGTCATAGAGTCAAAGTTGCAAGTTGAGAAGCTAAATAGGGCTGTGCATTTTTGTTTAATAGCCTAAATGTTTAAACTGCCGAATTTCCGTTCATTGAAATGTTTAAACTGCCTAAAGATCAGCAACGAATGTCATAAAAATGAGGAGGGTCCTTAAATTAAGTCTTCAAATTTCCCGTAAGGCTTTAAAAACAATGATCCATGGTTGGAATGTGCTTTTAAAAGATGCAGGAATAACAACAACACAACAATTGAATACACAACCTTAACGGACAGACGCGGTAGTTACCTGCATTTTCCCATCAGTCACCAAAGGTGACTGCCGGGTTCTGCTAAACACTACCGAGGGTGATACAATATATACGGACAAACAAACATAAAGATGAAAAACAACTCAAGAGAGGACCAAGCAATGACATCAGGACGTGGTGACCAGGCAAAGAGCAGGCAGCGGAGGAAAGATGGACAAGGTGAGAGGCTATCCTGGCGTCAGGAACGCTAAGTTGGCGTGATGGACTTGAGCTAGTCTTGACTTGAGCGAAGGTCTTGAGCTAAGGTCTTGAGCTATACTGCCGGAAGCCAGTAAACAGGCTTTTTACCGGAGTAGATTAGGTCTTTGTCATGAAGATGGTCTTGGCACTGAGACGGAAGTTGTATAACCGGAAGCCAATAAACAGGCCTTTTACCGGTATACAACTTGATATGAGGTAAATCTGGGGAAAAAAAAGAAGAAAAAAGGAGGGGAGGTGGGGGCTAGTCAGGAGGGATGACCAGGTGGGGGGAAAGAGGTAGGGGTGAAGGGAAGCAGCAGGGGCTGGTGTGAAAGTTAAGCAGCTGAGAAAGGTGGGGTCGTTTGTGTTGATTATCTTCACTTAGATGAGTGTCCATGCGATGATTGAGCCTGTCTCTAAGAAGAGGGACGTTAGCCCGGGAGTGAAGGTCAGTGAGACGGGTTCTACGGGGGAGTCTCAGAGCCAGCCGAAGGGACTTATTCTTGATGACATGATCTGGCAGCCGGGCAAATACGATTTATATCTTTATCTTACAAAAAGGATGACAAGTTAACTTTGGGATATTTAAAGAATTTTGCCATGATAATACAAATCTTAGCTTCAATGCGTTCAGGTTATGCCAAATACATAGTATGCAAATAAGCTTGCTCAAGTTAGTTTAAGTTGCTTTTGTTTACAAGCAGCGCAAGAAATATCTAAGTGACACAATACAAAATAATTTGCATTCCTGGAAGTGCGCCTCCACTCCAATTAAGTTTGATAAGAATAATAGACAAATAAAAGTAGGGGAACGGGGACTTGCCGTGACAATGACGTTTTTATTATAAAAGATATTGTTTCTGGCAAATAATGCTTTGCCACACTTTTGTTTATTTTTCGAGCAAAACTTTTGACCGATTAAAATTTGTAATATGTTAATGACTACCAGACTTTCCAGTTTCAGACTACTGTGGTCCCGAAATACTGTATGTATTAAACAACGTAGTAAATATCATACTTGTCGGTGGGATGTGATACAGACAAGTTCCAACAAATAGAAACTATTTTGCAAACCTCAATTACCTTCAAATGCAGAAGTGTGCTCATTGTCTTCCTTCTGATTGAGCCCAAGCACTTTAGAGGTATTGAGCAAATGCAGTCAGGGTTGCTTACCACAAGGGCAAGGGGTTGCAATTATTGTCTCCCCTTCTCCCCCTTCCCCCCCTCCCCCAAAGATTAGGTTATCATAAATTATACAGACATGCTTGAATTATATGTAAAATTAAAGAAATTGTAATTTTGTTTTGTCCCACAACAAAAATCCCTTACGACTGCCTAGGCATGGAGGGAAAGGAGGGGAGGGGGACAGGGGTGCTGGTCCACAGAGTATCTTATTCCTACATTTTCAGTTTCTTCAAACAAACACAGATCTGCTTAGGTGGGTGTAGACCAGCCTGGGCCGTAATCCTTGGGGACGACAGGGGCTTTGTGTACAGTGTCTTGAAGAGTTATTTTTCTGGATGACAGTGCTATATACATGTAAATATTATTATTAAAGGATTAGTTCCTTGGTCTAGTAGAGTTTATCTTATATAAAAGAGGACTTTAAAAGAAACAAAATGGTGAAGAAAGCATTCACAAATCTTATTCCATTAGGAAATATTCAAGTTTAAAGTTCTGTCTGATCTGTGTAGAAAAGACTGGTGTAGTAAGTCTACTATGGAAATTTGGAGCCCTAATCCTCACATTCCTAACAATTGTTAATGTATTTTAAAGAAAATTTATTTAACTTTTTTACTATTAAAATTATTATTCCTAGAACTCTCTTCAGGTGGTACTGGTAATACTAGATTCTGTTTTACCACTTTCCTAACATATGCAATGGTTCTTAAGCCACAAAATTGCAGGTCAAAATATGAATCTGAGGCTGTGACGTCACAATTGGTCTGATTTCAGTCGTTTTTACACAAATAATACCAAACTTTAAACTTAAATATCTCCTTAATGAAATAAGATTTTTGATTGCTTTCCTGACCGTTTTGTTTCATTTGAAGTCCGCTTTCATATAAGATAAAACCATGACCACTAAACTAATCCTTTAATATTATCATTGTAATGGGAGATGGTTGGTGAATTGGGCATGTTAGGTTGATAGAGGTGATGGGATGGGTTTTGAATCGTTTGCGCCGTCTGGTTCTTTTTTGTTCTTGATGTCAAGCAATCACTTCAGAAGCTTGCTTGAATCTCTGGATCAAATAATCGTGCTCCCTTTAATTTGAAAATCAATATCATAGAAGAATGAAGTTTGTACTGCATAGGTCAGAATGTGAAGTGCCATAGTACCTATAATTTACAATCATACCATTAAAAATTACAATTAAAGTATCATATATACTTGTATCAATATCACCACTGTTTTATTTTGGTGAAATGCAAAATGCCATACCATGCCAGAAAAATGCAGGATAAACCTACCTATTTTGAAATACTTCTTTTGTTATGTCTACCTTCAGGTAAAAGGAAAGTTCATTTCACATTTCCTGACAAAACAGAGATGGTGGAGGAATACAACGTCAAGACAGGAGATCTTCTCGGTAAGTTTTACAAGTAGCATATCTTCTGAACACAATCACTTCACAATCTTCTGTTTGTTTGGTTGTTTTTATTGATCCTGCCGTGATTGGGAACACTTGGCAACAACCTCATATTGGCTTAGCGATGCCAAGCTGGCAATGTCAGTTTCTGAATTTGGATTGGAAGTGAATGAACACTAGGTATTTACTCTGCTCTTTGTAAGAGGTCTTCAGTCACCCTGTCTTCAGCCACTTTTCCATGGGCTAAGTTGGGCGAAGAAGGGATTCAGATTACCAGCCTCTGCGCTTGATGTCAGCATTTTATTATTAATATCTGCGGAAAATTTGCAGGTTAAATTGTTGCCGGAATCTAACCCGGAACCATTCATTGTACATCACTATTTTTGTTGTCTTTTTCCGTTGACGCATTTTGCACTATTTATTAGTGGTTAAACCTCCCTGGCAGTTTTAACCCGAGGCCTAAACATGCGCTAAATATTGACCATGAAATCTCATAGATTTTGAATTTACAGTAGTTATCATGTCTTGTCGTATGTCGTATAGCCAAGTGACTAGTCAGCGAAGTTTGAGACATGAAGGACTGTTAAGTGTTAAAACAATTTAAGCAATTGAATTGTAATTCGGAAATGATGATAGTAAGATTCGCTCATTACCAAGCAATGATCTGCACTCAATTTCTGAACCAATACCAATAGCTTAAGTAACATCCTCTGATAAGTCTTGCTCAGAAAGATTCCTAACAACAACATTTCCCTTTTTACTTTCTCGTAGTAAAATTTCCCAAACCACTGCCTCTAAATCAAGGGAACTAGCAGTTACATTCTCTAATCGGCCAACAACCTCTTTCAACACTTGAAACTCCGCCTCCATAACATCTTGCTTCTTATAACCGTATTGTTCATTACACCCATTATTTTTGTAGCCCCTCTGTTATGGTACATCCCTTACAAAACAGCATGCTCTCCTAGTTTGGCAGTTTAAAGCATAAAAGCATGAACAGTCTTTTTTACCCCATTACAATTAATATAAAGCTTCCAGAACATAGGCTGCATTCCAATGAAAAATCCTTTGAACTAATAGCCCTTTCACAATCTGCACAGATATCACCAGGATTATCCGACAATTCTGTATTCCTTAAAGACATACTGCGTGTACATTTATTTGCGGTAACACTCATCCTACCATGCGAAACAAGAAAATTCCGGATGCTAAAATCAACTTTGAGCTGACTGACTTCTTGCACACACTAACAATTTTTTTTGCGAAGCTGATACTTGAGTTACACAATACAAATTTAGCATGTGGGCTGACGATAATTCAACTTGTAAAATATCAAACTTTAATTTAATGTCATCACTCCATTACAGGTACTGAAAATCAGTGTAAAACGAACAATTCTAACACAAAAACTAACTGTAAACACATGTAAACTTCATTAAATTCACACAGAAACAGCACAACACGAATGTGACACACAGCACCAACATTGCAAAAAAAAAAAGAGAAGAAATTGTGCCTGCCGTCAGCTCCTTAATAGAAATTGTACTTGACCTTGCTTAATACGGAACCAATTCATTACATAATATGAGAGAAATAGTTACCCATAGACCAACCAGAATAATTGTTTTTTTGACAAAATGGAGTAGGATGAAATATACATTAGATTTCAAAGTTTGACTGGCTGATCTTTAAATGAATCTGTCATTATACATATGTTGTAAGTGTGTCTTTGAAGTTTTACTTATGAGTACATGTTCTCTCTCTCTATGATTTGCTTGGCTGTATCACTTAAAAGCTGTAAAACTACTTGTTTTTGGCATCCAGGCAGGATATTTCTTGAAAATTGACTTGTTTATTATGTGCATTTTATCCTTCGCAGTGAGAAAATGGAAGAAGAAAACAGTACTTCGAGGGGAAGGCCAATGGGAGTATGAGATCGGGGAGCAGTTTCAAACGCCAAGCGCTGTGGTAGATGGCGGTCATTTACAAGAGAGCAGCTCCAATGTGAGTACAAACATGTGAAAAGGAAAATATTTGCACTTTGGTGACTTTATTGTATCTTGATATTGGTAACAATTAAATTTTGATATTGGTAACAATAAAAGTTTGATGTTGGTATCTATCAAATTTTGATATTGGTATCATTCAAATTTTGATATTACTTACTTCCACCAGTGCTTATATAATGCAGAATCCCAAGGTACTCAGCATTTTACATATCACAATGAAACTCCACACAAAAATAATCCAACAATAAGAAGGATAATTAATGAGAAGGATAAGTTTATTTTGGAGCAGGTTCAGCGAAGAGCTACTAGACTTATTCCCGAAGTAAGGAATCTCTCTTATGAATCTAGGTTGTGAAATCTGGTTTAACCACACTTGAGTTGAGAAGAGTATGTGGCGATATGATTCAGGCTTTTAAGTTCGTATCTAGTAGTGATGCTTTGACTTCCTGTTATTTCTTGCATGTTTCAGCTAATCCTCATGTGACACATGGTAACAGTTTGAAGTTGACCAAAGAGTTCTCACGGATAGATATTTGGCATTGTAGCTTTTCGCGAAGAGGTAATGAGTGGAATGGTTTACCTGAGTGGGTAGTTAGCTACAATTCTGTTCACAATTTTAAAGTCAACATTGATAAGTTCTTTACTAATTCTGGGCATCTTATATTTATTTATATTTTTTTTGTGCTGGTGGTGGTGTTAGTTTGGGCTTTTTGTGGGGTGACTAACCTTTTTTAGCCTGTAATCTTGTTATGTTATGTTATAAGATAAAAAACATGAAAATAAAAAGGGATCAACACAAAATTGGTGCTATGCATGCAGGAAGTGTTTCTCAAAGAGAAAAGATTTAAGGTTGTTTTTTTAACACATCAATGGAGGTACTGTTTATTATTTCAAAGGGAAGACAATTCCACAGTGGTAGGCCAGCATGGTACAAAGATTGGTTTCCCACTTTCTGTTTTGAAGAAAAAGTAACTAGAGTGAATTTGTTTGTCGAAAATCTCCAAGGTCGTTAGTGATGATAAATTGTGAATGTGTGTTGAAGATAAGATGGTGTAAACATGTGGAAAAATTGGAAGGTATAGATCAGAAGGCGAAAATGTACTCTAAGAAGAGTGACATTGGCTACCTTGTCAAGTACTGGTGAAATTTGATGAACATGTATGGGCCTTGTAACAACTCATGCTGCTTTGATTGCATAAGCTGGATACATTGAACTTGTGTTTACAAGATGTATGTGAAAAGAGAAATGCAGTAATCAAGTTGTGATGTAAAAAGGCATAAATTTTAATATTGGTTTCAATCAATTTCTGATATCAATCAAATTTTGATATTGGCATCAATCAAATTTTGATATTGGTAGAATATGATACATTAGTTAGAATAATGTGGTGAAGTAACTTATACTGAAACCACTTCAGTTTAATATCTTTGGTGCATCTGAAAGGTAAAGGACAGTAAAAGCGCCATTTCTCAATAGACAAGTAATTTATACTATTGAGACCCATTTTTCATATGCTATACTAACACAAACACTGGAGCTATTGTTAACTAATTTGCAATTTAAATTCCCTCCCATTGTTAAAGCAACATAAAAAACTATTTACTGGATTCTGAAGTGCAGAGTTTCTTAAGACACAGTTTCTCCCCAGGCACATTTAATAGCATTAATGATGCTGTAATAATCCCAAAAGATACTCCCTACCTTGTAGGTATTACAAAAACCTTCATAGGTAAGAAAATGACCATTGACATCAAGTTAATCATTAATAACATGAACACCATTATAGAACCAGTCAAGATAAAACACTGTTTTTTTTTTTTTTTATCAATCTGTATTTTTGAATTATTCCAAAGGTTTTGTCTTGAAATCAAATGTGACTCAGATGGTACATAATTGTATCCAGAAATATACTCATAAAAGTAACAGAATACATCTATCCAAAACAGATTACCAATTGCAGAACTCAGATCTCCATTCCTGATCTTATTACTAAAACTAAAACCACATTTTTCAGTATACCCATGTGTATCACAATTATTATGATGAACACTTCCGATCAGCCTACTCATGCATGTTACTTTTAATGCTTTGGAGTGGCTGAAAATGCCACCATTTTAAGGCCTTCCCCTGCATAAGTCTGAATAATTTGTTTTCTTGTAACACGATCTGTTTTATTATTCCATAAGAACCTGTAAACATGTGATTTAACTCATTTAGCATAGTAAGTAATGGAAAAGGTTGAGTTAACAAACATTAATTCAAATGAGGAAGGATTAAATTTTAAAACTGTCATTCTGCCAATTTGAGTAATCCTATGCTTTGACCAAGAGTTAATGAAATTCTTACTTTTAGTTACTGCATGCCCATAATTGAAAGACTTCAATTTACAGAAGTCTGTATTAAAAACAAACCCAAGTAATGTAAAAATCTCACAATTATTCCAATGAACACCATAATCACATGGGAATAGATTAGAAATACCTTTTAAACTGCCAATACCAATAAAATGAGATTTCCCTAAAATGATTTTTAGGCCAGAAAGTTTACTGTCAATCAAATTTTAATATGGGTATCAATCAAAGTTTGATATCAATATCAATCAAATTTTGATATTGGTACAGGCAACAATTGGTATTTAGGTTTAACAAGAAACCTCACAACTATCTTCTTGCTGTTTCCATCTATAAGATGCACATCTTTATTGGGAGTTGGTAGCTCAGTTGGTAGAGAGCATGACTGAGATGCTGGAGGTACTGGGTTCAAGCCCCGGTCAGGTCTAACCCGTTTTCCCACAGCTATGCAGACAGATACGCCGAACATCAAAGCAAAAGTATGTCGTTTGCAGCTCCTGCTCCTCATTCGGCTCTTGAGAGAAGTGGAAATGGTTGAATGGTGCTCGCCGTCCTTTGGAAGGGACGTTAAGCCATCGGTCCCAATGGTAGGACAGTTGCACCCTTCCTGGTTCTCTTAACACTTCTCGTAAAGAGTAGGGTGAAAACCCAGTGTTCATCTACCTCCAGCCTGGTCAAATCCATGTTTATTCATGGCTCTGCAATTATCTACAACTATGAAGGAGGCGGGGCATTTGGAAGAAGAAGAAGAAGAAGAAGAAGAAGAAGACTGAATTATGTGACCACATAACATTTTATTTAATGGAAGGTTTGTTGGTACTTAAAGATAGGTATTGCCATCCCTCAAGTAATCATCCAATAAGATACCAATGACAAGATCAGGTGATGGTGTCGTTCTTGCAAAGAAATGTTCCTGTTTTTTATTTCTTGACTGAAGAAATAACAAAAGTCAAAATTGATTTTCTTGATTTTTCAGCCTATGATGTCAAGGAAGGACTCCAGAACATGCTTCCAATGGAGAATTCGTAATTTACCATATCCATTAGAAACATACAGTGTAACAGTCGACAACAGTCAGAGATGCTGCATAGTCAGGACCACAAACAAAAAGTAAGTTTCAAATTTTTCAAATTTTCTTTTTCATTTTTGAATTGTGTATGTTTCATATTGATACTCCTTATTTGACCCTTAAAGGAGACATCAATTCTGATACAAGCCTTCTTCCATTAAATTCTAACCAACTATTAAAACAGCGACCCAAAATCTGATTCCTATTTCAGGTCATTCATGTTTAAAGTTGATACAAGAAGGCTGCCATTTTGTTCAATTCTGTATTAAAATTTTGTTCCTGAAGACACTATTTTACCAACAGGACTATAAAGATTGTAATTAGTGCTGTCATGACATGTCAATTATCGCGATATCTCTTTTCCCATGACATGAAATATACCTCTCAAAACATATTGCGATACGAAAAACTAATACTAAACTAAGAAATTTTTGCGCAACTAGGCTAGGCTATTTCGTTATGTTACAATTCTAATGTTACTGTATTAAAACTAAAATTCAACTTTAGGCCATTAAACATGTGCAAAAATATCTTGAAACTTAAAAAACTAATTAAAAATTGTGCTCCTTCACCCCACACTGGCACGCTCTGATGTAAGTTGGCAAAAAGAACAACAAATTGGCCTAGAACATGCCTCTCAAGCTCTCACTTCAATGAGTCATGGTCACATTGGCTAAATTCCCAAACATGTGCGTTATGCGTGATGAACGTAATAGTCACGCAATCATGTCGTCTGCTAGATTTGCAAATCATTTTTCTTACATTCATCATAAAAGAAGTAACATTAGTGATATTAACAATTTGTGTCGTGAGTCTGATATGACAGTTTTCTTGAAAAGTATCGCGATATACCAATATATTTTTTTTCTCCACAGTAATTAATATGTGTTAGAGCCATGTCATGACAGCACTAATTGTAATGTAATTCTTTATAAATGTTTTGATGTTTTGATAATTTCATGTGTACAAAACTTGAGATAGATTATGAAGAAAAACAAGGTATTCCAACTTTCTGCTGGGTTGATCACATCATTTTTTGCATATAATAGTATCATCAAATGTTTGAATAATTACAAAAATGTGTTAGATTGCTTCAGGTGGTATGAAACATAGTCGGAAGATTTGTTAATTTTAATTCTATCATATGATATAAGGATTGTGTCAGATTTTATGTCTCCTTTATTAACCTTTAGATTTCCAGAGCATTCAAAACTTGACAGCAATTTTTCAGAACTTTTTTTTTTCAAAATTTATTTTCACAACTTTCCTTTCAATTTTCTATCACTACAAGTTTGGTTTATATGAATGCGAAGACAACAAATGTTTCAATAAAAGATTAAAAAAAAGGAAAATATTGACATAATTATGAAAAGTATGCAAATTTTAGGCAAAATTAGGGTCGAAATTGCTCAATTTTTTTGAATTTGTAATATTTCCTTGTGAATAATGAAAGTGGAAGATTTTCTTACATATTTATATTGTTTGTGAAATGTCCTTTCCATTGATATTGATACCAGTTTAGATGTTTTTCTCAAACCAAAAACATGCAAAAACAATGAAAATAAACAAAAATAGTCACCCCTGTAATTTACTCGTGAAAAACTACAAAGCGCATCTGGTGTGGTATTCGAACCCGAGTTGCCCACGTGAAAGTCGCACGCCAACCGCTATACTATATTGCCTATCAGTGGATTTGTTTTAATTCGTATAATTGGGTGTGAACAAAGAAGGGGTAGTTGCTCTTTGTGTTTTCAATTGAAAGTATGTGGAATAAGGTTTGTGGCAATATCTTTTTTGTGTACAGCAGTTGTATTGCGATCAGGAGCTACGATTCTTTTCAAAAGTTGTGTCTCAAAAAGTCTAAAAATAATGCAATTTTGCACAACTTTTGCCAAAAAAAGTTATTGATGATAGGAGAAGTCAAAAAATCTAAAAAATCTTCAACATAACCCCTATCAAAAAAGTACATTTACTGAAAGATCTATTCAAGCTCTTTCAAATGATACCAGGATCACTGCTGTGGGCATATTTGACAAAGCAAAATAAAAAATTTTAAAGTGCATGCCCAAACCGGTCGTGCGACGACCGGTTGAAGATTTAAGGATTAAATATTGTACATTTCTGTTTTCAAATTTTGATTAGGCCTTTGGGACTTTAAAGGAGAATAATACATAATTAGGAAAATGAAATATTCATACTTGGTTTTTTCATATCATTTGCAGATACTACAAGAAATTTGTAATTCCAGATTTGGATCGTGCACAATTACCATTGGATCAGAATGCTGTCTCGTTAGCACATGCTAACAACACCTTAATTATCACTGTAAGTAGCTTAAATTCTTTTTGGTAAAATGATTTTCCTTTTCTTTTGGGAAATGTTTCCCAGTGATGGATTGAAAAGATCTTGATAGGCCTAAAACATGATTGAATACAATTGTATAATAATAATATATTAGTTGTGTGGATCTATTACATATGTTATAGGAGTCGGATGGTTCACGCATCTGTTGTGTTTCATTGTGATGTTATTAATATGAGTGCAGGTAATAAATTGAATAGAAAAGAAAAAACTCCTGAAAAGGATTATTATTATTATTATTACTATTATTATTACTAATATTATTATTATTAATATTATTGTTATTATTATTATTATTATTATTATTATTATTATTATTATTATTATTATTATTATTATTATTATTATTATTATTATTAGTAGTAGTAGTAGTAGTAGTAGTAGTAGTAGTAGTAGTAGTAGTAGTAGTAGTAGTAGTAGTAGTATTAGTATTAGTAGTAGTATCTTTACAAGTTTATGTATCTTTAGTGTTGTTCATAAATTAGAATGTGTCAGCCTCTAGTTGCTGTAGTTGCTAATCTTATCACCACGTATTGTATACCCAGTACTTTCTATAAAATATCTACTTCAAAAGGCTTGTTAGTTTAATTAGCAATGACCTATAACATTTCACCTAAACGTGGCTCATTCTGTATATCAGCCTTGACCTTTGATCTCATAGTAGTTTACATTACACTTTTCCCATCACAACAATGCAATTGACACCCATATGTACCCTCAATCACAATCTCAAACCTTGCTGTTTTAAGTAGCCTACATTACTGCCTCTTCTGTACCAACATATAATCTTTGACCGGAAAATAGCAAAATAGGCCTACCGGCAATAATTTATATAACAAATGTCAAAGGAAACAGGGTTGTGTGGGTATGTGGGGGTGGGGGTGTTAGGGTAGCACTCACGGAAAAGATGATGACCTAGGGGTTACTTACTTCCCCGCATAGGTGTATGGGACTATTTTCAATGAGGGGGTGAACACTTTTGCCCCAAAATTCCCAGAAATACGTATGTTTGTACATGTATGACTGAACTGAAGGTCAAGTTTCGTGGTTCCAGTGCATTACTCAGGGGCGGATTCAGATGGGTGGTGGGAGATTTTTCTGATCATACTTTTTTTCTTTGTACATGCATGACTAAACTGAATGCAAAACTGAAGGTCAAGTTTCGTGGTTCCTGTGCGTTACTCCAGGGCGGATTCAGACGGTTTGGGGGAGATGGTGGGAGATTTTTCCGATCATACTTTTTTATGTTTGTACATGCATGACTTAACTTAATGCAAAACAGTTTGAAGGTCAAGTTTCGTGGTTCTTGTGCGTTACTCCGGGGCACATTTAGATGGGTGATGGATTTTTCCGATCATACTTTTTGACAACGAGATAACTCTAACTTACTTTTGATGTACATTTTCGGGATATTTCAATCAATCTTTGGGAAATTTCCTTCATTCTTGTGCAATTTTCAGAAATTTTCCTTCATTTTGGAGCAAATTTTCTTCGCTTTTTGGTAGCTTATGTTCATTTTTCGGGAAAATTTCCTTCTTATTCCGGAAATTTCCTTCTTAATCAGGAAATATTTGGTCAATTTTCGGGAAATCTTTGTCAATCTTTGAGAAATTCTTTCATTCTCATGCAATTTTTGGAAAACTTTCTTCATTTGGGGCAATTTTTTTTGTTTAACTTCTCTTCAATTTTAGGGTAATTTTTGGAAAATCTCTTTAATTTTTTGAGAAATTTCCTTTATTCTCGCACAATTTTCGGAAAGTTTCCTTCATGTTGGTGCAATTTTTCATCGGGTTTTCGGTAAATTGTATTCAATTTTTGGGAAATGTCTTTCAATGTTTGGGAAATGTCCTTCATTTTCGGGCAATGTCGGTACATATTGCCAAATTTTACCAAAATTCTCAATGATTTTACCAAATTTTCCTTCAATATTATGTTAATATTTTGCCAATTTTCCCTATCAAAAGAAAGCATGCAATATGGAAGGTGAAATCCTTTTAGGGTGTACCTTCCCCCTGCTCCCCACTTCTAAGACCAGAAGACTCTCCACCAATGTCCCAATATCTGAATATGCAGATATGTTCCATTAATGATGACAAAACTGCTCATAAAACATGTTATGACATCATCTCTGGTTTGATTTGGCTACCCCCAGCCCCTTGACATGTTAATGCCTTTGGCAAGATAAATCAAGTTTTTGTAAATGTATTCTGATGTGTATTTGATAAAAAATATCATAGATTTTTGTCAATTCAGTCAATTTTAGGGAGAAAAAAATGTTAGTGTAGGCCTAAGGTTACTGTTACTAACATTAGTGTTTAGGTCTAACCTTAGATGATGTTAACGTTAACATTAATTTTCACAAACTAGGTCCTATCAAGTACAGCTAGTTCTTTAGTTTAAATGTCATTTGAGAATACATGGGAGGTTGTCAAAAAGTGAAAGTTCGAAAGTCACAAAGGTGATAGTCATTTTGATTTAAATTTTTTTTCTCTGTGGTTAGCCTAACGTGTTAAGTGGTCACATTAGGCTATACAAAAATTCGAGGTTGAAAATCTCTTATTAGAAATGATAATTTTCAAAAATGATTAAATTCCGTTCTTTGAATGTTATTTCAGGATACATAGAAGTTGGTCTGAGAGTGATAGGTGGAAAGTGACGATTACTGTAATTTTAAACATTGCTCTCAATTGTTAGCCTAAGATGTTAAGTAGTAACATTAGGCTATAAAATTTTCTTCCAAGCATTGAAAAGTAAAAGAATGAAAAATAAAAACTTCAAATTTTCTCATTACATTTTTTATTCAGCCTTTAACCCTTACTCTCCCAAGGTTCCAAAAATAGAATAAGCTATTTCTGAAATTTTTGGAAAGGATTTTTTCAGCACTTTCTGTTCCATTTGTACCAAAACAAGTTCGACTTAAATGAAAGCTAACATGTTGAACTTTCCGAAAAAGTGCATATTTCCGACCTCAAATATGCAAATTAGGTCATTAAATTAGCATATAAGGTCTCCAAACATTCTATCTTTATGACACGCTTGTGCCTTGTGGCTAAATAGCAAAACAATATGGATAGAATTTATGAAATGTCCTTGGAAAGACCTTTCATTTGATACTATTCATGGATTTTTAGGAATCAGAAGAAAAAAATTGACGCAAATATGAAAAATTTGGTACATTTTGACCTAAAAATTATCCCCTGATCCTGTGAATAATCTATCTAATAGTGTATGGCACTAAATTTTCCAAAAAAATGCATTTTCCCCTTTTATGATGTCCAAAACTAATAGAATGCAGAAAAACAAGATGTTTACATCATCATTTGCAAAAAATAAAATAAGAAATTATGCAAATAATATGCAAATTAGGTCATTTACCTCATTTATTATGCACGAAACTATTTTTTGTTTATTTCTGACCCAATTTCAGCTATTACAAGCTTCACAGCTACTTTTATGTTGATAGACTATGCTGATTATCTATTAGACACTTACTTCTGTTCATCCACATGGAATTCATAAGAAATGTTTGCCGAAAAGGTCCAAATTTGTAAGTCTTCTGCTATACCTTGTTGCTGCAAATGGAATTCGAAAAAAAAAGAAAAAAAATTGGAACTATATTCATTCAACTTACTTCAGTTTGGTCTTTCCATAACCAGTTACCGAAGACCTCGTGTCGATCCCGGTCACTCTCCACCAGTACTTTCCACAGATGATAGTCTTTATCGGCTGCAGGGATGACCTTCGACCGTTGTACCTCCAGCAGCTGAGCGTTCCGCTCTTCCTCCCTGGTTTTGAAGGCAGCTTTTTCCGCTGCAGTAGGATTTTCTTTGAGTGGTGATGGTGGCGAGACTACAGCGGAAGGCCTGGAAGAGGGGCCTGGGCTCATCTTCAACGGTCTGTCCCTCTTTCTCTTGGGTTAGGGAGTAGCGGGCGGCTCGTCCTCTTCAAGCATACGCATAACATGTTATCGCATAACATGTTATTGTGGTTTCTAGTAGCGGGCGGCTTGTCCTCTTCAAGCATACACATAACATGTTATCGCATAACATGTTATTGTGGTTTCCAACCTGCCCCACAATTTTATGGTAACCGTGGGGACAGACTTTTACAGCTGGGAAGCCCGGGGGTACATACAGGGGTCCAAAATGTTTGTTTTATCGATCTAGTCATCACCACAACAGTGGCATAACCAGGGGGAGGGGGAAAGGATCATGGTCCCAAAAAATGGGGCATCAAAATAATGTACCGGTACTAGGCCTATATACAAGCATTTTCCTCTAAATGGGCCTGGGGCACCCCCAACATGTGTATTTTGCCCTAACATGGGACCCCTACTCCACTTTCCCCCATAAAATTATGATTTCGGCCCCTGAAATAATGGAACTTGAATTTTGTGAAATTGGGAATACACATATTTCAGTAGGCCTAAATTTACAATTTTGCCATTGGGAAATACATATATTTCAGTCCATTTAGAAATGTTATTATTGGGGTTCAGCTTTCATTTGTTTCATCCGGGCTATTATAGAAAGGACCTAAATCCTTTTTTTTATATGTGATTTTAGTGTCCCTTTTACTTGTTTATTGTAACAAGCAAAAAATCCCCGCTAATTTATCATTATAATTCTATAAGCCTTATTCTATTACTACACATTTACAATGTAGTACTTTCGCTATTTTTGGAAGAAAACACTCACCAACTCCGTAATTTGGAACAGATCGCTATCCATCTCAGCAGGCTCTATATTCTCCTCTTCCTCAATCTGGTCGAGTTCTGGTACATCTTCTTCATCAGAAGTACCTTCCGACCCCTCTGAATCATCATTAGTCTGAAGAAAACATAGGAGTCTGAAGGCACGTTCATCGTTGTATCTTGCCATTTTGTTGTATCGAATGTGCGAAGAAAAAAAAAAAAAGGAGAAAAAAAGACGCGAATTGACGTCATCATCAGAGACCTTGTAGGCAAGTAGAGGGGGTGCATCTGTTATTGTAATAGTTCGTCTGAATGATCTATTTCTCCTCTACCCGTAGAGATTTAAAAAATTCCATTACAATATTTGGGCCGGTTTTTATGATTTTTTTGATAAAAAAAGGTCAAAAATGGCCCAAAATCACAAATTTTGGCATATTTTCTTCAAAAAAACACAAACATTGACCAAGTACAAGTAAAAATCGTGTAGCAACCAACAATTCCAACTATCTTTATACTTTACTGGAGAAAAAAAAATTGAAAAAATATTCATGTATGACATTCGTCGTAATCTTCTTTTTTTTTTTTTTTTTAACGTTTTTTTAAAAAATGCACTTTTTTGTAACGATTTTGCTCAAATTTTTTTAATCTAACCCCCCAACAAAATAACCATATTATGACAGATCTATTCAATCTGGTTTGAATGAACTTATTTGCAGCTGTATAGGATTTTGGGAAGGTACTCAAATGTTTTTTTGGAAAAGGGATCGTAAGCGTCACGGTCACCGTGACGCTGGGAGAGTAAGGGTTAACAGATGTGTTGAATATATATATGTATAAAATGCCCCTATTATTATTACTTTTATTATTATATTGATATTATTAATATTATTTTTAATAATATTATTATTATTATTATTATTATTATTATTATTATTATTATTATTATTATTATTATTATTATTATTATTATTATTATTATTATTATTATATTATTATTATTATTATTATTATTATTATTATCATTATCATTATTATTATTATTATCATTATCATTATTATTAATAATATTATTAATACAATTTCATAGTGCCAAAATCTATGTAAATAATCATTAGCGCTGTACAAATAATGTACTTAATGTAATTAAAACATACAGCAAAAAAAATAATAAGATGGAATATGATTATAAGTAAAAACAGAGAAAAACCAAAAGATTTAAGAACAATACATCTATACCAATAAAACAGCAGAAGGTAAAATAACTTCTATAAGTACTTTAAAATTATGATTTAAAAAGAACATATGGTTGTAATAAATTTAGCGATAAAAGATCTAAGATAAATATATAGAAAATAAAAGGTAATACAAAAATATATGTAGAGTGAAAGAGACTTTAAAACCTTCTAAAATATAATAAAATCAAATGTCAAAAGCAACCTTAAAAAGATGTGTTTTTAGAAGTTTTTTGAATACAGCAAATGAATCTTTAAGGTAAAGCATTCCACAAAACGGTCCTGCTCTAGCAAACGCTCTGTCACCAAAACATTTGCAGCGAGTACGAGGTACAACCAAATATATATCATCATTGGACCTTAGACTGTAATTTGTTGAAGATTTTCTTATAATCATATCTAACAAGTAGTTAGGTGCCATATTGTGTAGAGATTTAAAGACAAACAGAAGTATTTTGAATTGAATTCTGAATTCCACAGGTAGCCAGTGAAGAGCAAGTAAGGTAGGAGAGATGTGATGAAAATTTGGTACATTTTGACTTACAGTGCTAGCGAGAACGAATGTGTCATGCATTCCCACGTTTAACATGGTTCACGCCGTCCATGGAGTACAACCGCGATCGGATTAACTATTGTTCAGAATGCGGGGAAATCGCGATCAATAAACCAGCTCAAGTTGTCCACTTTAAGTACAGTTTATTCGTGGTTACAAACCCCAAAACTCCGTTTAATGTTTCGCGGGGACAATGGGATCAATTCTTTTGTAATTGCTTTTGATCCCCGAGGTTTGCTGTGGCTCGACGCACACAAAAGATTTACAAGGATGTTTAAAAGGGATTAAAGACTAAGGCCCTTTGTCAGTTCCGAAATCTCAATAGGTTTAAGACTTAGTGTAGTAGACCCCTAGCCCGTATAGTGTGTGTGAACTTCATTTCTTTTGTATATCTACATGCAATCAATATCTTTTTCCACAGGTTCATGAGTCCATGATAAACAAAGAAAAAGAGAGGAAAATATTCCCTCAAGTGTTTTTTTTTTATTTGAAAAATAAAGAAGAAAAAAAAAACATTCGCTACGCTTTTTTCTTATACCATTACCATCTCATCCAGCATTTACAATCAAGCATGTGCTGAACGTAAATGAATAAGAAATCCCCGCAAATTCACCCACTCAATGCCTTTTAAATCCTCATATATTTGACTTCTTCTAATGTGTATTCCATATTAATATAACTTTAAAATCGGGCTTAAAAAATTAAAAGAGTTATTGTAGTACCTGTAGACTTTCCATTTCCCTGCTCTGTCTCAACGTAACTGTAGGCCTACTATACATGTACATAACTTAACAACCAGGTCCCAAAACCCAGGTCCATAGCTATCCAAAATCCATGTTAAAACAATGTGTGTATTATTCGTTTGACATGTTGGGCATGGTGAAATTTTCCATCTCCCCCGGGCTTGTAAACGCGCATGTTCAGACTCCTTGGTCACACCCATTTTCCTTTTATGGTCACATTTACTTTTGTTGAGACAAACTTTTCTCGTACGTACAAGAACCTTGGGCAACTTATCACAATGTATCGTTGGGCGTTGATGTAAATAAGTCCCTCGGTGTTTCGAAAATATCCCTGTATACCAACCCCTTTCCTTACAATTTATTTTGAATGTTTCTGCAAAAAGGAAAAAAAAATACATACAATTACCGACTTTCTTTTGCTCTTGACTTTTGATAAAATGTATTCTTAATGTATTGTTCTTTTTGACTGGGGGACATGAAAGACAACTGGCACTACACACGATTCCTTATGTCCACGCTGTAACTTTGTGTTAGGTGGAATGATATTATTTTCTTGCACATGGCAAATTTCATAAGGTTGCGGGGAATTGCGCAACAAGCCTTCGGCGATAATTATTTCCAGATATTTAAGAAATGCCCAGGGCACAGTACAGCACAGGTCACTTGCTTATACTCCCTGCTTTTACTAAACGTGGATGGTTACCATGGAAATTGAAGCTGGATGTAAGCGGTGTGCCTAGATTCTACAAAATGTAACGATCTTGTAAGATTGACCTATTTTTTAAAAGAATTTGTACAAAAGATATTTTGAAGCTTGTAGTAAAATGTTGTAAAAATTTAAAGCAAAGTAAAAGATAAGTGAATCCTTCAAAACTCAAGTAATTTTAAATCAAGTGTCCCTACTAGCCCCATTTCTGCATACGTGTCCCCCAATAAGCCCATTCACTATGCTAGCTTTGAATAGTCCATCATGCTATCCTTTGGACAGTTCTATTTAGATATATCTGACCACTAAAGCTAATCCTTTTTATATCATATAATGCTGAGAAGCCTGAAGATATCAATCAATACACCCAAAAGATATATCAATATCGCAGAATATTCAGATCCCAAGTTTGCAAACATTTTGAGGCGGTAATTGCATCAGTCAGTTTATATTGAATACAGAGCTCGATTTTAATTCATACTTGCCTTTCTCATGATTCAACAAAAATATTTATAAATGCTGCCATCTATATTTATCAGTACTTATTTCCTTAGACATGTTTAAAAACAACTCAGCTGATATCTGGTACAGGCATGTGTTCTTGGAAATGAGTATTATGGATAGTATACAGGTTCATGAGGTATAAAACGTGTTGGGTACATGTGCAAAATCTTAATTGTGTCAATATAATCACACAATATAGAACAGTTTGTTTGTTTTAGTGTTTATAGCCTCAAAATGTTCAAGAACATTTACCATGTTGAGATTTCAGGTCTAGTGACACCTGACAAAAGGTCTCGTGACTGCTCTGGAATCATGCTTTGAGAACTAGCATCACATTCTAAGTGGATAGTATTTAATTTCTACAGAGAGTTTGTATTTGATTTGACAGGGTTTTGGCAGGTTCAGGGTATCTCTTGATATGGGAAATCTATGAAAGTGGTTGAAGGCATGCATGGCTAAGATCTTCGTTTAATTCTTTAAATTTTGATTTTTAAATTCAGCTATTGATGAGATTGAGCACACCCTTGACATCAGAATCCTGAAGAAAGGTGTTTGTGTGTATGGGAGGTAACAAAAATCATAGTCATGAGTCGGTATAACTACTTCATTATAATATAGAAGATAACCAGAAACAATGTATTTACCAAATAAAATAATAAAAAGCTCTTAAATAATTAATTTGACAGCTTTTAATGGACTTCTCTGTTAATTTAAAGGCCTAATTGTAATAAAGTATGCAAGTTTTTATTTCAATTTGTGACATCACAAACAGAAAATGTATGAATTTTCTTATTCTATCTTAATGTTTTTCAATGCTTCTTCACCATTCTTTAAATAGGAATAGCTGAATATGACCAAGAAGTATTCCAATTTCCACCACACCCTCAATACATATTTAGTGGGAACAAACATGATGCTTTTCAATGAGTGAAATTGAAGAAAGAAATTGAAAGAAGTGCATGAAAGATTTTTACTTGTCATCTCTGTCATACATCAACACTTTTTGCATACATTAAAATTTCTTCAAACATGTCATTAGCCATACCTTGTAAACTACAAGTGGTTTTGACATAAAGACCATTTGTCCAGAATTTCCCCCAAAAAGTTCCTTGTAGTGAATAAGGTATTTCTACTTGTCCGTATACCTTAAAGGTAGAGATAGATAAACAATGTCATTATAACTGAGGTTATTGTCGTACAAAACAGACTGCTGAATTTTGAGTACAAATTTTTCCCAAAAATAAAGAATTCATAATCTGTTTTTCTATTGCTTGTGCTCGTGCATTAATTTTGGGATGAAAAGAAAGGAATTATTCATTTTAAGGGCATATGATGTTTTACGCCTTTCAAGGCCTCACTTTCTGCTTTCTGGGTATGCCAGCAGCCCCATTTTGGAATAATTGCTTCAGATAATAATGAATCTGCATGGTGGATGGAATCATGAAAGAATGGTGGTGTGTTTGTAGTGGTTTACCTGGTTGTGGTTGAACTAGAAGAAGTGGTGATCTAGATTGGATGAATCTCACATTGTTTGTTATGAAAGGTGTGTATAACTGCCGGAGCGTGGAAACTGACAAAAGTTGTGTTCGTATCGTTCGAAGGCTAATGATAATGTTAGTTAACTGAAATCACGTAATGTAACAAACAGCGTGTATTTACAGATGTACAGTTTACCAACAAGTTTTCCGTTCAAAATGATAATGTACACAGCCGATGCAGGAGTAAGTTACTTGTCTTGTTTACAAATTGATTTAAATCGTAGTTGTATCTCGAAAAAATATCCCATTATATCACACCGCAAATAATCTTGCTGGCTTTGTAGCCTCCAAGCAAGTTAACGAAATCCAAAAATGTGAAAATCGCCCCCACACTAGACTTACCCAAACAGTCGTTAACTAGACTTTGACAGACATTCGTTTCCCACCAGAAAATGACAAAGCAACTCTGCACCTACAGTGTGTAATGTGCTTCCTGTAAATTTTGAGGTAGGCAATTCAATTTTGATGTCCTATGCTCACGGGTGATTTATTATGTTGTGTTTTGGCATAATTTGTTTTTAGATGTAATTGAACATTTTGTGTGTTTTTAATTCAAAACACTAGTCAGGTAACAAACATACCTAATAAGGATGATACATACTCTTACCCTTCGATAGGTCACTGACCAGAAAGTTGATAAAAAGTGTCAAACATTGAAAAAGTTTCACTTTTTCATTTCACTTTCATTCAGTTGGAAACATTTAGTGTAATTGTCATTATTATCTGAAATAAAAAGAGCATGATGACACTAATTAAATCCATATTTATGAAGTGAAAGATTTTTATTAATTTGCATAATGCTGTTTGTAGGTAGTTTTTCAAATGTGAGAAATCTTTGTAAGGATAGAATCATTGACTTTCATAAATGAGGATTGTACCATTTTTGAAAAAGAAAGTGAAAATTGTGTGTACAGTACAGGTAATGTATTTTATTAGAGAAAAACAACTTGTCATGACTACCTGTTATCATGTCTAACATTTCATAGATTACATTTCATAGATTATTTATTTTCATGTCACTGCTAGTCTGATTTCAGTACTTTCTACACATATCTGACACAACTTTAAACCTGAATATCTCCCTAGTGCAAAAAGATTTTTGAAAACTATTTTGTCCGATTTTATTCCTTTTGTTGTAATCTATCAAGTAACATAATATAACATAACAAGATGACAGGCTAAGAAGGGTTAGACACTCCATAAAAAACCGAAACTAACACCACAAAAAGAAAAATACAGAATATCAAAGATGCCCAGAGTTAGTAAAAAAAAAAAACTTATTACTGTTGACTTTAAAATTATGAACGGAATTGGAGCTAACCATCCACTCATTAAATCTTTGCGTGAGCTAAAATGCTTAATATCAATCTCTGAGAACTCTTTGATCAAATGTTACCACGTGTCACATGAGGATTAGCTGAAACATGCAAGAAATAGCAGGAAGTCAAAGCATCACTACCAGATAGGAATTTAAAAACCTGAATCTTATCACTACATCCTCTTCTCAACTTAAGCGTGGTCAAACCAAGAATTCAATGAACTTGCTTGAATTCATTGAACTTGTTTGAATTCTTTGAACTTGCTTGAATTCATTGAACTTGCTTGAATTCATTGAACATGCTTGAATTCATTGAACTTGCTTGAATTAATGAACATGCTTGAATTCATTGAACTTGCTTGAATTCATTGAAGCTGCTTGAATTCTTTGAACTTGCTTGAATTCATTGAACTTGCTTGACCTCATTGAACTTGCTTGAATTCATTGAACTTGCTTGAATTCATTGAACTTGCTTGAATTCATTGAACATGCTTGAATTTATTGAACTTGCTTGAATTCATTGAACATGCTTGAATTCATTGAACTTGCTTGAATTCTTTGAACTTGCTTGACCTCATTGAACTTGCTTGAATTCATTGAACATGCTTGAATTTATTGAACTTGCTTGAATTCATTGAACATGCTTGAATTCATTGAACTTGCTTGAATTCTTTGAACTTGCTTGAATTCATTGAACTTGCTTGACCTCATTGAACTTGCTTGAATTCATTGAACATGCTTGAATTTATTGAACTTGCTTGAATTCATTGAACATGCTTGAATTCATTGAACTTGCTTGAATTCATTGAACTTGCTTGAATTCATTGAACTTGCTTGAATTCATTGAACTTGCTTGAATTCATTGAACTTGCTTGAATTCATTGAACTTGCTTGAATTCATTGAACTTGCTTGATTTAATTGAACATGCTTGAATTCATTGAACTTGCTTGAATTCATTGAACTTGCTTGAATTCATAGAACTTGCTTGAATTCATTGAACTTGCTTGAATTCATTGAACTTGCTTGATTTCATTAAACATGCTTGAATTCATTGAACTTGCTTGAATTCATTGAACTTGTTTGAATTCTTTGAACTTGCTTGAATTCATTGAACTTGCTTGAATTCATTGAACTTGCTTGAATTCATTGAACTTGCTTGAATTAATTGAACTTGCTTGAATTCATTGAACTTGCTTGAATTCATTGAACTTGCTTGAATTCATTGAACATGCTTGAATTTATTGAACTTGCTTGAATTCATTGAACATGCTTGAATTCATTGAACTTGCTTGAATTCTTTGAACTTGCTTGAATTCTTTGAACTTGCTTGAATTCATTGAACTTGCTTGACCTCATTGAACTTGCTTGAATTCATTGAACATGCTTGAATTTATTGAACTTGCTTGAATTCATTGAACATGCTTGAATTCATTGAACTTACTTGAATTCTTTGAACTTGCTTGAATTCATTGAACTTGCTTGACCTCATTGAACTTGCTTGAATTCATTGAACATGCTTGAATTTATTGAACTTGCTTGAATTCATTGAACATGCTTGAATTCATTGAACTTGCTTGAATTCATTGAACTTGCTTGAATTCATTGAACTTGCTTGAATTCATTGAACTTGCTTGACCTCATTGAACTTGCTTGAATTCATTGAACATGCTTGAATTTATTGAACTTGCTTGAATTCATTGAACATGCTTGAATTCATTGAACTTGCTTGAATTCATTGAACTTGCTTGAATTCATTGAACTTGCTTGAATTCATTGAACTTGCTTGAATTCATTGAATTTGCTTGAATTCATTGAACTTGCTTGAATTCATTGAACTTGCTTGAATTCATTGAACTTGCTTGAATTCATTGAACTTGCTTGAATTCATTGAACTTGCTTGAATTCATTGAACTTGCTTGAATTCATTGAACATGCTTGAATTCATTGAACTTGCTTGACCTCATTGAACTTGCTTGAATTCATTGAACTTGCTTGAATTCATTGAACTTGCTTGAATTCTTTGAACTTGCTTGAATTCATTGAACTTGCTTGACCTCATTGAATTTGCTTGAATTCATTGAACTTGCTTGACCTCATTGAATTTGCTTGATTTCATTAAACATGCTTGAATTCATTGAACTTGCTTGAATTCATTGAACTTGTTTGAATTCTTTGAACTTGCTTGAATTCATTGAACTTGCTTGAATTCATTGAACTTGCTTGAATTCATTGAACTTGCTTGAATTAATTGAACTTGCTTGAATTCATTGAACTTGCTTGAATTCATTGAACTTGCTTGAACTTGCTTGAATTCATTGAACATGCTTGAATTTATTGAACTTGCTTGAATTCATTGAACATGCTTGAATTCATTGAACTTGCTTGAATTCTTTGAACTTGCTTGAATTCTTTGAACTTGCTTGAATTCATTGAACTTGCTTGACCTCATTGAACTTGCTTGAATTCATTGAACATGCTTGAATTTATTGAACTTGCTTGAATTCATTGAACATGCTTGAATTCATTGAACTTACTTGAATTCTTTGAACTTGCTTGAATTCATTGAACTTGCTTGACCTCATTGAACTTGCTTGAATTCATTGAACATGCTTGAATTTATTGAACTTGCTTGAATTCATTGAACATGCTTGAATTCATTGAACTTGCTTGAATTCATTGAACTTGCTTGAATTCATTGAACTTGCTTGAATTCATTGAACTTGCTTGACCTCATTGAACTTGCTTGAATTCATTGAACATGCTTGAATTTATTGAACTTGCTTGAATTCATTGAACATGCTTGAATTCATTGAACTTGCTTGAATTCATTGAACTTGCTTGAATTCATTGAACTTGCTTGAATTCATTGAACTTGCTTGAATTCATTGAATTTGCTTGAATTCATTGAACTTGCTTGAATTCATTGAACTTGCTTGAATTCATTGAACTTGCTTGAATTCATTGAACTTGCTTGAATTCATTGAACTTGCTTGAATTCATTGAACTTGCTTGAATTCATTGAACATGCTTGAATTCATTGAACTTGCTTGACCTCATTGAACTTGCTTGAATTCATTGAACTTGCTTGAATTCATTGAACTTGCTTGAATTCTTTGAACTTGCTTGAATTCATTGAACTTGCTTGACCTCATTGAACTTGCTTGAATTCATTGAACTTGCTTGAATTCATTGAACTTGCTTGAATTCATTGAACTTGCTTGAATTCATTGAACTTGCTTGATTTCATTGAACATGCTTGAATTCATTGAACTTGCTTGAATTCATTGAACTTGCTTGAATTCATTGAACTTGTTTGAATTCTTTGAACTTGCTTGAATTCATTGAATTTGCTTGAATTCATTGAACTTGCTTGAATTCATTGAACTTGCTTGAATTCATTGAACATGCTTGAATTCATTGAACTTGCTTGAATTCATTGAACTTGCTTGAATTCATTGAACATGCTTGAATTCATTGAACTTGCTTGAATTCTTTGAACTTGCTTGAATTCATTGAACTTGCTTGAATTCATTGAACATGCTTGGATCCATTGAACTTGCTTGAATTCATTGAACTTGCTTGAATTCATTGAACTTGCTTGAATTCATTGAACTTGCTTGAATTCATTGAACTTGCTTGAATTCATTGAGCTTGTTTGAATTCATTGAGCTTGCTTGATTTCATTGAATTTGCTTAAATTCAATAAACTTGCTTGACATTTATACTTTTTCTTCATCTTATATCTATAATCCAAAATAATCTCCAGTTTTAATCTCCAGTTTTAATCCTTACTCTACCACATGGCGATATTATCGCTGTTTTGGGTGCCCCATCTTTGACCCCTCCCAAGCGCGTTTTCAAAAAAGTGCTTGTAGAGTTAAGGCTTAATCAACCTGCGACAAGTGTGCCAACTCAAAAATATATGCAGCATGGTCCTGGTAGGTGGCCGATTAGGTCACTGTAGTGGAATGAGCCCTACTCTGCTGCTCGAAAGACAGAGGACCCTTCAATAATTAGCCTGTGCTTAACCCTTACTCTACCACGTGGTGATATTATCACCGTTTTGAGTGCCCCATCTTTGACCCAGCCTCCCAAGCGAGTTTTCAAAAAAGTGCTGGTAGAGTTAAGGGTTAATTTTTTTTAATACAGAAGAACATAGATACTTATGAAAACCACTGGCTTGCACTCTTTTTTCTTTTTCATGCAGTACAAAAAACCAATGGAAATTCTTGAGATTGAATCCCATGTCCAGAAACAGTTAGCCACCATGAAGGAAACCAAAGAGGGCGACATGGAATGCAAACCCAGCTAACATCTGGATTTGAAAGCCTTGTTGGATTTATGCTACACCTGTTGCAGCTGTTGAGTAATTGTCAGTTTTACTAGAAAAACTTTGTGAACCAGTTTCAGTTTCGATGTGTGTCAGTTCCTGGGTCACAAGCAGTCTTTGAAAAGAGATAGGAAGAAAGTTTAAATGTGAGGGTCAGGGTTTGACAATTCACTTGTCTGGGACAACCAACAGTCAAAACAACCACAATTTTTGGAAGCTGTACCCTGTGGACAATTTGATTTTCAACAGAAAATGTATCATGCATATACACAGGGCAACCTTATTTTTTTCCAAGACAAATAATAAATTTCTGTAGCTATTCCCAGCGGACAAGTTGATTTTTCAACCCTAGTGAGGGCGTGTTATTTTTGAACCATTAGAGAGAAAAAAATACTTTTCTTGCAAGTGATGGTACTGATATCGTTTGATATGAATTTACAATTTCATATTCAATGACGTGAGTATAGAGGAATTTCATCACGTGACTCTAACTCCTCTGGGAGCCATTTTGCAGGCAGAGCTTTGCGCGTTGAGTATTTCACATCTGATCTTCACATAGCATAGTCACTTTACACGTAAAACAAACAGACTTGATCTAAAACACGCGTTAGCATGCGCTGGTGATGAAAATATGCGCTGGGCATGTAAAACACATGCTGGGCATATAAACACGCGCTAGTTAAAATGAACTGGCCAGATGAATTAATTTTTCAATATAAAATAATATTTTAAAGAAAAAATTACCCTCCAAGTAATCTTAATCAGTGGATTCTAAACATGTCTATTAGTTAGTGCAACCAATGGCACAGCAAGATTCCAGCATACTACATACAAAAGTAATCTTATGTAACAACATGCAAACGTATGTAAGTGTACAGCAGACGACAGTCTTTCCTACAAAATGGCGATGTAAACAAAGTCATGTGACCTCATGACGTCAGCTGAAACATCCTTATTAAAATTAAACTTGTGTTATTCCAAAATTTACATGAAGTAGCAAAAAAAGACGTCCTCACTTTTCGACCATTTGCCTTCATTGCAATTCCTGCTGGAAGACATGGATGGCCATGTTATTCCCTGCACAGATGGTGGCATAGCCCCTCCACTCAAATTTCAACCCAGCAATACTCCCATGACCAGTAATCCGTACAAACTCGCAATGGTTGTATAAAGTTTTTTGATAAATTAAATGTGTGGTCAATGGGAGACAACTGAAACACAGCAGTGTGAAAAGAAGGGGTGTCATTTTTAATGTTCAATTCCTCAATATCTTTAGCTACCATTCAAATAATTAAATACATTTGACTTTGTGTTATTGAGACAAAAATGAAGCCACTTTTAGAGAGCAAAACATCTAAATGAGAATTATATTTATTATCATCATTCAAATATGTCTTAAATTTCTTATTTTCAGTAAGAAAAGTTTTATGAAGTGGATCTTTTGCCAAATAATTTTTGTGTGTCATTCGTAGTGGTTTCCAAGTACAATGCACTCATATAACAAAGTAGTAGCAAATGAGATGTACAGGACATGTTGATCACTAGAGAAGCTAATAGGTAAAGGTGCTTATTGCTGAGCTTTGGTCATTTTAATCAATTGGCTTTGGTAATGTTTCTTGTGCTAGAAAGAGCTAGGAGATAGAAGATATCTATAGAGTATATGTTAAGTATGTGTGCTAGCATCTTCCATGCATGATGTAAATAATCTTATTATCAATTAAAGATTAGCAAACAATTAACTTGAGATAGTTATTTGCTGGTTTTTGACAAATGGCAATGGTAGGGAGTTAAAAATCGAGAAAGGAAATAATCTGAATTATAACGCTTAATATTTAGCTCTTTGTGACGCTGAAGATTTCCAGAAGGTTTGTCAATGACTAGATTTTTAATACAAAATTCAAGAGACTCCTCAGGCTCTGTACGAGATGTATTGCTCTATTTTATATATGTTAATTTGATAGCAAATAAATCACTAAAACTATGAAGTTGTTTCGTTTCCTGTTTTAATGTATTGTAGAAGAACATTAATGGGAAGCTTATGATGAATGTTGTAGCAGACGAGTTTTGCTTTCATATTAATGGTACTTTCATTGTTTCTAATCATTTATATCAATGAGTTACTACACAATGTTGAGAAACTGAAGCCAATAGTAATTGAATAAGATGGGGCTTTCATTGTTTCTAATCATTTATATCAATGAGTTACTACACAATGTTGAGAAACTGAAGCCAATAGTAATTGAATAAGATGGAGGTTTATGTCAATGTTAGAAGACCTTGATTTTGCAGATGACATCGTTCTGACCCCCTCTGCATATCAACATATGCAAACAAAACTAACAAGGTTGAACCAATAGGCTGAACCAATATGCTGCATAAACTGGGTTAAGAATAAATAAGAATAAGACTGAACTCGTGAAAGTAAATAGTAGATGCTGTGACAAAGTGCAAATTGATAATGAACATCTGAAAGAGGTACTGTACACACTTAAAAGTACCTAGGAGCAACTGTAAACATACATGTAAAGGTGGTGGTGAAGAAGATATTGTTAACAGAATTTCCAAAGCAAGAACATCTTTCATGAGATTAAAGAGATATGGGGCTCCAACTTATATATTCAGTCAAAACAAAGATCAGATTATTTAAGTCTATTGTTAAGTCAGTTCTCTTATACGGTTGTGAGACGTGGAAGACCAATGAGACTGACAATAAGAAATTCTTCAAATGCATGAGAAGAATTTTGAAGATTAGATGGCGATATGTTGTTTTGAATGATGAATTGAGATTTACTAAGCAAAGAAGAATTAGCAACAAAGTCAAAATGAGAAGATAGAGGTGGATAGGGCATGTATTAAGAATGAAAGAGGACAGCCACTGCATGACAGCATTGACATGGAAGCCAGAAGGAGAAGGAAAGTAGGACGCCCACGAATGACATGGAGAAGAACGGTAGTGAAGGAAAGGGAGGAGCTAGGGTGGAATTCTTGGAATGAAGCCAGACACGTTGCCAGAGACAGGATACGTTGAAGAGAGTACACTGCAGCCTTATGGGACACATGGCCCAAAGAGGACAGTGAATGAGCTGAGAAACAGACAAAAATAGATACCTCCTTGCTTAAAGGTAAATGGACAAGACTTCCTTGCTTAAAGGTATATGGACAGGGCTACCTTGCTTAAAGGTATATGGACAGGACTTCTTTGCTTTAAGGTATATGGACAGTACTTCCTTGCTTAAAGGTATATGGACAGGACTTCCTTGCTTGAAAGTATATGGACAGGACTTCCTTGCTTAAAGGTATATGGACAGGACTTCCTTGCTTAAAGGTATATTGACAGGACTTCCTTGCATAAAGGTATATGGACAAGACTTCCTTGCTTAAAGGTATATGGACAGGACTTCCTTGCTTAAAGGTATATGGACAGGACTTCCTTGCTTAAAGGTATATGGACAGGACTTCCTTGCTTAAAGGTATATGGACAGGACTTCCTTGCTTAAAGGTATATGGACTGGACTTCCTTGCTTAAAGGTATATGGACAGGATTTCCTAGCTTAAAGGTATATGGACAGGACTTACTTGCTTTAAAGGTATATGGACAGGACTACCTTGCTTAAAGGTATATGGACAGGATTTCCTTGCCTAAAGGTATATGGACATGACTTTCTTACTCAAAGGTATATGGACAGGACTTCCTTGCTTAAAGGTATATGGACAGGACTTCCTTGCTTTAAGGTATATGGACAGGATTTCCTTGCTTAAAGGTATATGGACAGGACTTCTTTGCTTAAAGGTATATGGACAGGACTTCCTTGCTTAAAGGTATATGGACAGGACTTCCTTGCTTAAAGGTATATGGACAGGGCTACCTTGCTTTAAGGTATATGGACAGGACTTCCTTGCTTAAAGGTATATGGACAGGATTACCTTGCCTAAAGGTATATGGACAGGACTTTCTTGCTTAAAGATATATGGACAGGACTTCCTTGCTTTAAAGGTATATGGACAGGACTACCTTGCTTAAAGGTATATGGACAGGGCTACCTTGCTTTAAGGTATATGGACAGGGCTAAAGGTATATGGACCTTGTATGGACAGGACTTCCTTGCTTTAAGGTATATGGACAGGGCTACCTTGCTTTAAAGGTATATGGACAGGACTTCTTTGCTTAAAGGTATAGGGACAGGACTTCCTTGCTTAAAGGTATATGGACAGGACTTCTTTGCATAAAGGTGTATGGACAGGACTTCTTTGCTTTAAGGTATATGGACAGGACTTTCTTGCTTAAAGGTATATGGACAGGACTTCCTTGCTTTAAGGTATATGGACAGGACTACCTTGCTTTAAAGGTATATGGACAGGATATGATATTCACCAGAAAGAGCTTAAAATTCTCAACAAAATAGACTTTAAATGATGTCAAACACACCTGTAGTTTCTAAGTTAAAGCTATTCCATGTTTGAAGAAATTCATGTTGTCAAGTTGTGAAAGAGGACAGCTTTTATAATTTGATATAATTTTTGTAATTTCTGTCCTAAATTTCAGTCACTGAAAATCAGCTATTGGGGTATGATGGACATTCAAAACATCTTTGTTAAATTCAACTTTTCCAATTTAAGTAATATTGGTGAAGTGCTGAAAGACAATCAACTAGGAAATTCATCGGTTTTCTTGTTGTCACAAAATTTCAATAATAAGTTGCATAATTTATCATAAGTCCTTAAAATTCAAAATGCTGTAAAATGGTCAATTTTTAACAGATTTTGATGAAAGGTTTTGCTATTTTCATTATTGCATATTAATTAAGCTGAGGTTGTTGCTGTCCATGGATCTTGAAGTTTTGTCAAATTGACCATTGATAGGAAATTAGTGTACCTCAAATTACATAAAACGTCAATACAGTAATATTACAAGAGGTGATTTTGCATTTGAATGTTAACAGTACTGAAACATGAAAAATTAGAGGGCACTATAGAAAAGTATTGTGAAAGGTCCAGTGACAAAAATACAAAACATTCAGCAATATTGTTTCAAAGGTCTATGGACAGGTATATTCACCAGAAAAAGATTTAATTTATGAACAGAGTAGTTTTTAACTCGAGTCAAAAGGACCTGCGGTTTCCGAGTTACGGCTAATCAAAGTTATTTTAATGTATAGAAAAGTTGTGATGAATGGAAGAGAAAACAGCTCAGAATCTATAATGTTATTCTTTCAATTTCTGTCCGATATTTCAGTCACTAGACGGTTTCTTTCACTAAACTTTAATAAAGAGTATGATAGAGATTAAAAACCTCTTTGCCATATGCAACTGCTCCCATTCAACTAACATTGGTGAAGGATTGCAAAACAATAAGTTAACAAAAGGAAAATCAGAGGTTTTCTTGATGTGGTGTCACAAAATTTCAATAACATTTGCCTAATTTATTATAAGGCCTGATAATTCAAAATGTCCAATTTTTAACTGATTTTGATGAAACTGAGCTATTTTCATATTCCTGTGGTTAGACACGCATATTCTCTATCATGGAGGATACCTATTAGAAACACAATGGCGATAATCTACTTTATATCATGTTTTTTTTTAGAAAATATCAAATTCCATTAATATTTTTCAAATAACTTGTGGATTAATTGTAATAGTGTAATGTCCATTGAAAAAGGGTTGTGTTCAGTCGGTGAGTGAAACCAACATGTATTTTTGAAAGTCGCCAAGATCATGATTTTTCCGGTTTACCTTGTATGATAAGGAATGATAAAAGTCAATTTATTTCAAAAACTGTTGCTTTATTGGTCCAACTATTTCAATAATCTATTTTGAATTTTAGGATGATTTTATACCATGAAGCCATGAAAATCAGCAACATTAGCCTTGTATTTGCTGAGAAATGAAAATGCAAATTAACATTTCATATTTTTAGAGAGACCAAACCACATGGCTTTCTGGTATTGTTAATAAATTTACACCTTGTGGACAGGATTTATGGAGACAATACAAAGTTTTTTCAAAGTATTTATATTGCTGTGAGTCATTAGGGGAAAACCATGATTTTGGTAACTTCTAAATGGTGTAACTGGTAGGTAGATTGGTTAGGTAGATTGGTTAGGTAGATTGGTTAGGTAGATTAGTTATTTTACATCCTTTTCTCAACAGCTAAGTTCATATAGGGATGCCCACGGCTGTTTGATAACCAGTTGTGAAGCATTGGTGAATGAAGACCCACCCAGATTGAACCTGGGGCCTCTAGCTTACCAAGCTGATGCTATGACTATCATGCCACTGCATAGTAGTGAAGCTGCATTGAGAGATTAATTGGGCAAATTATATAGGCTGCACATGAAAAGTTGGATTCTCTGCAGCGTTGTGTTTTATTCTTTAATGAACAGATCAGGTGTACACCAATTCACTCGTTTAACAGGGGTCACAATCTTCACCCTCCCCTCTCGCACTCACTGATAGCTGTATCATATCAAAGATTTTTTTTTTCAATGTCTAAAAATCCATTTCACAACTTTACTATAACTATTGATTTTCAAGGGGTGATCAACCATCTTCTGTTTGTTTGCTGCATCCTGAAACTATGAACGTAAAGTAGAAAAGTTTGAGAGAGATCATGAAAATGGCATTTTCCTTCAAAAATTAATAACTAATTTCACAGTACAACCATTTTAGATGTAGCTCCCTAGTTCATTTTCTTTTATGCTTCTTTATCAAGCTAAAGTGTTTGGGTTTATGTCTCATTTAAGAAAGTGGCCAAAACAAAGAAAAGAAACTAAGCAAAGAAATACAACAAGGAAAAAAAAAAACACAAAGACAAATTCTTTCACATGAACTTCAATCTGCATTTTTTACCTCTTAAAGTTTTCCTCATTAAAAGAACAAAGAAAAATGGCATTTTTTTAAAACAAGTTTTTTTTTTCAGTCTTTGTGGGTTATATGCAAATTAATTACACATCATACAAGCACGCACACACACAACAGTGAATAAAACTGTTTCTATATATCTATTGCTAAATCTATTGCAAAACCTCAGGAATTGTTTTCATACTTCCCAATCTTTCCCGTCACAAACTAAGATTTCAGAAACATTTCCAACGTTATCTTAAAAGTTTAAGTTATAATGCAAAGCAAAATCTGGATCAATGTTATCAAACCCGAATGTAAAACCCATGTAATCAATATTGGCAAAACACTGCTTCATCTCCTGACAAACGTCAACAATAACTGCATGATGATTATCTGTCGGAGCTGGCGATTAATTCAAAACAAAATCAACTTCACAAAAATAATAAATGATCAAATCATGCTCACACTGTAAATGTTCTTAGCATTTACGTGTAATAACATGCAGGTCTCTTTAAAATGCAGATTATAAAAATCTAGTCGACACGAGGAAACAAATACCAAGTTGAAAGTTTAAGATAGTTACCTTCATATGGTTATAATAGTACTGTAACACACTGCAATCCTACAAAAGGCCTCCGTTGCTAAAAAGACGGCCTGTTTATAAACCAACAACAATCAAATCAATTGTAATGAAGTATTCAAAAATAGTTGCACATTAAAAACTACACTTCAAATTTCTAATTCGGGGAAATGTACATTTGCACTTAAAATCTGGTAACATCTCTACCTCAAAAAGACTTAAAAAATTGTGATTCAAAATCTACAGAAGCTTTTAGTCTACAGAAATATATGGAAATTCTATTTCATGTTACTTACTTTATACAAATATCTTAAAAAACTTTTTTTATTCAGATATGTCAATTGGTCAATGCAGTGAATTCATTGGATAATTAACAAACCATATTCCCTCTAAAACTTATTCCAAAACTTTTGGCCACTTACAGTTGACAGTCATGCCCCTGCTCTTTTACAACAGCACTTATCGCTCACGTGACAGTTAAAAATACAGCTGCCATAGATATAGAAAGATCCTTCAGACTAAGTTTCCCTGATACAATAACCTATAAAACACTTTAACATCTAAATTAAATAAAAATGCTTCAGGTGAACTTTGCAGAAGCTTCCTCAAGCTACTCTTAAACTGATCATTTGCAAAATTATCTTGGTAACTATACAGAAGAAGAATTTTCCAAGGGTAAACTTAAGTTAACAGGCCAAGAGTTCTTGTCAGCAAGCTTATTTTTAACTTCTAACCTCATTTTAAAAGCTCAGTAAGCTTTCTTTCAATTTAAATAGCTTACTTTGATAGCTCAGTAAGCTTTCTTTGAATCTAAATAAGCTTAGATTGCTCAGTAAGCTTTCTTTGATTGCTCAGTAAGCTTTCTTTGATTGCTCAGTAAGCTTTCTTTGATCTAAATCAGCTTACTTTGATTGCTCAGTAAGCCTTATTTGAATATAAATAAGTTTACTTTGATAGCTCAGTAAGCTTTCTTTGAATCTTAATCAGTTCACTTTGATCACTTAGTAAAAGCTTTCTTTAAATCTAAATAGCTTACTTTGATAGCTCAGTAAGCTTTCTTTGAATTTAAATCAGCTTAATTTGATCGCATAGTAAGCTTTCTTTTAATCTAAATAGCACTTTGATAGCTCAGTAAGCTTTCTTTGAATCTAAATAGCATACTTTGATAGCTCAGTAAAGCTTTCTTTGAATCTAAATCAGCTTACTTTGATAGCTTAGTGAACTAATCATAAAAACACAGTATCCTTGCAATCAAAAGTCAATAAGCTTGATATCAAAACTAGGTTTACAAAGTTTAATAAACTATTTACACATGCTTTTTAGTACACAGTAAGCTTACTTTTAAAGCCAAGTTTACAAGCTTTGAAAACTTAGTAAGCTTACTTTTTGAAGCTCTGTTAACTCATCTTTAAAACACAGTGGAGCTCGCTTTGAAAACTTTAAAACAACACAAAGAAGGGGAATAGTTACTGTAAGAAGAAAACTGCAAAAGTACAAATTGCTTAATTCCGTAACTACTTTCTTTTATCCCTTATTGTTCTTAGATAAAGTTAGGCCCCCACGAGATTGCTATACACCCCCCCCCCCTTCCTTATTCGCCCACCAGAAAATTTTTGTATTGTGACATTTTGTCTGATCTATAGGCTTTTGCCCCTCATGAGACAAAAGCTGCCCCTCTCTCTTCCCTCCAAATCTTGGTGCCACCACTATCTTCATTCTAAAACAAAAAAGAAGAAATTTTCATTTGCCAACATGTCTTCGACAATGCATTGTTACTTGCTTTAACTTAAATATACTAACGACAAATGAATAAAACTTGAAATGAAATACACTTGCATCTACTTAAACACCATGTGTTTTTTTTTTTGTAATCTATAGTATACCTATATTGCATGAAATGGTAAAATTTTCTGTACATGACTTAATTTTCAATTGAAGATTTAACTTAAGAATGTAAAGAATATATGTTGATGTTGTGAAACGTTTTTAGGTTTACCCATAACTGCTGCAATGTGGTTTGATCTGTAAGCTTAAACACTAACCACAAATGACTATCTGAAAGGACATTGACAACCCTAGCATCGGTGAAAAAGGGTATGAATTGCATAATGATAACTTGAAACCAGAAAACCAACATGTTTAGTGGTTCCGATGCATTCTTTCATTGTTTTTTTTTATTTATACTAACTGGCATTGCATATTATATTACGCCAAAACCGCAAACAAGCAGACAATGGGTTATCTGTGTACTACATATGACCTGTATCCAATGTAGTATCTTTGAGTTAATGTATTTACAAGCTCTTTTTATCAAAGCCAATTAATCCCTGCCCACTATGTATATTAATGATATTAAACTATTTTATACCATGAATATGTATACACTAGCTAACAATATAAACATACCAAGTATGAATTAAAACAAACATGAAGTTCTTAAAATATGAGCATTTGACAATTTTTACATTAAGCCCCGCCTAATCATTGATATGCATGACATCACCACCAAAACCAATAGGACACATATACGGACCATGGTCTATTTGTGTACCACATATGAAATGATTCCAGTTTATCATTCTTTAGATATCGTGTTTACCAGCTCTTTTTAGCAAATTCATATTAAGCCCCCGCCCACTATGCATATTAATAAAATTCACTGTTTTCAAACCATAAACATGTGCACACAAGCTAGCATCATAATTATACCAAACATGAAACAAAACAGACATTGGGTTGTTAAAATATGAGCATTTCAAGATTTTTACAATAAGCACTGCCTACTCATTAATATGCATGATATCACTACCAACAACAATCGGGCACATCTACAGACCATGGGCTATATGTGTACCACATATGACAAAAATCCATTGTATTGTTCTTGAGATATGCTTACAAGCTTGCTGTCACATACATACATACATACATACACACGCATGACTGCATAGGTTCCTTATGCTGATAGCATCAGAATCGAAAATGTCAAAATAAAATCCACTATCTGGATATAAATAAGAGAATTCCAAGTTGATAGTGACATGTGGGATGGAAGGGGAGAAAAAAACCTACCGTCTTCAATCCCAGCATCACTCGTGCTCTACAAACACCATAGGGCCATTCCGCACATAAACGACGGGAAAATTGCCCCAGAAGATCTCTAGGGTTTTCCATAGATTTGATAGGGCTATTCTGTAGCCTGTCACACACATAACTGACTGAAGAATGGCCCTAGGGTCTCACAGGGATCTCAGAATCCTACGGTCCCCCAGGGCTTAGACTCCTACGGTCCCCCAGGGCTTAGACTCCTACGGTCCCCCAGGTATCACTCCACAGCCTGTGCCCAACATTGTTCAAGAGTAAGGTTCTGGTTGAGTATATTTTCTTACAATTCCTGTCTGTGTGATAAAAATGATATGAAATTCAAGAGATGGTGAACAAATGACTGGTTAAAAGTCTGAATGATTCAAAGATACCTGTGACACAAAGACTCTTTGAATTGCTCCAAACATTTCCAATTAGCATTAGTGAATAAAACAGAAACCAGTACATCGACCTCCTTAATACAGCTTGTAAGCTCACAGGTAGAGTGGGTATTTGACATCCCTTTCTAAGCTAAGGTTACATAAATATGTCCACAGCAGTTTGATAAACTAGTTGTAAATGAAGACCCACCAGGGATTTAACCCTTGCAAAGCTGATGCTATGACAGCTAGGTCATAAAGCTTCCAGAAAACAATTGCAAGCATTACAAAATCGTTGATGTGTGTTTGGGATGCCTGAAATCACGAGCTCATTGAACGAAAAAGACCAGAGCATGACAGAGCCAATGATGAGCTCCTCAGAAGCTATTAAGCAGCGATGAGCTCAGATTTACATAAGAGGTCTTTGATACAGACTAGCTTATACAAATTTCTTATAAGAATTTTTTTTCCTTTCAAATGTGATATAGAAAAGTCTACAGAACTATACAAAACCAAAACAGCTTTTCTGTTTTACCACATTTTGGCAAGATATTTTGGTTCAAATATCTGTTCTTTCAACAGTATGAACTAATAATTTTTAAATTGAAGAATTTTTTAATATATATGTTTTTTTGTGTTTTTTTTTGCTATTAGAAGCATGCTTTCATAGCATATCAATCAGTTATGCTATGAAACCCCCAATAACTTTCAAAATGTGTCTATCTTGGGACATCAGATATGTTTGTTATGAAACTTTTGAAATAGTAAGTGCACAATTTGATAAACAGAAATCCCAGCAGATCTCTTTCCAGATAGTTGCCTAATTTGCATGTTTATCGAGACGAATCACGGGGCCGGAGGGAGAACATGGCTGCCAGAGAGTCCAGGGCCCCCATATAACTTGTACGATCCCTTATGACCCTGGCCCCCTAGAACATCGGGTCCGGTGGCATTTCCCCCGGTTCACCCCCCTACCGGCAGCCCTGCTAATTTGCTCTCAAAACTTTATAGGGCTTTCTTCTGAAAATTCTTATTTGAACAGTAATGCTAAGAAAACTAAAAATAATTTGTAGAATGAAACCCAAATTCTAGTTGTTTTATGAACAACCATGAGAGCTTTATAATATATACAAAGTGCAAAAAGACAAAAACTCAGTACTTCTCAGACTGGTGAAAAAGAAACCTTCCCACACAGTTGGTACTAAACTGAAGAATGTTTCAAATCATATAATGTGCAAGTAGTTTTATTCCCACATTAACATACCCAGTATTAATTTGTACAATCTGGAATATGACATTTCCTGTAAAAGAATAATTTCTTATCAAATAGGTTTCATGACCTTAATATTTTTCTCAAAAAGTTTCAAACAAAAACAAGCATTAATGAATTTCAGATGCACTGCACAAAAAAAAAAAAAAATAGCAACTTAAATTTGTACATGATATTCATTTATTCTTAATGAACTTAGGATGGATTTTTCATATTCTACAACAAACTTTGTTTTCTTCTAATCTTCTAGAGAATGTTTTTTTTTTTTTTTGTGTGCAATTTTCATTTGATATTAATTATTTTTGTTGTCTTGGGAGAAAAATGGAGTTTTTTTGTAATGAGTAATTCAACCTTTTACGTTTTTTAAAACCTTCTAGGATTCAAGTTTTATAGTTTAAAGGGATGCCAAGACTTTTAAAAATGGATCAAGCAGAAAAATCCTAATTAGCAATAAATTGCTAATAAAATGTATGTTTACCATGCATTTCTTAGATCATCAATTCTTCAGAATTTTTTATTTTTTTATTCTTTGACTAAAATTTTATTTTCAACACAAAAATTTAACAAAAATATTTCCAGTTACAATGATTTAAACCAAATTTATAAAATCGTCAAAACATTTTTTAATAACAGAATCAAATTGCATTTGTTGGCTGTGGACATGGCATCAGTGGTGTATGAGTATTACAAGAAACACATTTTGCCAAAGTTGTACCGCTACAATAGGATTTTACCGATCATGCAGATAGAGAACTTCTGATAAGTACCACTGAGGCGGGATGAACCAGGAAAATCTCAAATTACAGAAGATCCATCCTTTACTGTTAACTCAACCTAAGCATCCTGAATCAATTATACTTCTCTTTAAGTACCTAAGTTTGTCCTTAAAACAAATATAAACTTAGAAACTACTTTCAAATGTACACAATAGCAAATACCCCATGAAAAAATACATCTTTTACCAAGTCTTCAATATTGAAATTCAGGTCGCATACAGATCGGTTCACGTTTCATTTGCGATCACAAATTAATGAAAATGGATGCTATTTATAGAATCTCTTCCTTTATCAGTTGCACTTACAAAAAGCTGTTAGATCAGAAGACATTTTGTAAAGGTGTATTTAGTTTCAAAAACGAATAACTTTTTTACTGTTTTTCTTGAAATGATAATAACCTCACCAATGAAAATATATTTTGAATTTCACAGCCAACCATGTTTATCATGAGAGGAATAAAAGAACCAGGACATTAGAGAAAGTATGCAATTATCTTTTGATCAGGATAATGCCATTTAAGAGGGTTGGACAAATCATATGTCCGGCTGCCCGGGACAACCAAAAATCTTTATCTTATCTTGTGCAACCATGATATTTATTGACCTGCTCGTACGGACAACTTAAGTTTTCAGCAAAATCTACATGGCATATACATACCAATTCCACAACTAACCTTATTTCCTTTCAGGGCGAGCACAAATTATTTTCTCCCTGCCCTTCAGGCAAGTTTATTTTTTGTTGATTTGTCGATCTTTGGTTGCAAATAGATTATTTTTATACAGTACATTTTGTAAATGAAGAATGTATTGTCAGATCTCTGAAATATACTTCCAAAGTTACGCTGAAGACCAAATTGTCTTTTATTTATTTAGTCTTTTTGATTTGTTATTCTGTTAAAGGAGCAATTGACTGAAAAGTGTGATTCTGTGTAAATATCCACCAAAATGGATCCCATCTCATGATTGACAATGGCATTACCGAGTACCCTCAAACATTTATGTTCACCTGCCATCCCAAATTGCTAGCAGCACAAAACAATGGATGATTGTTCAAAGTTGATTTTGAATATCCTTGTCACAGAGAATTACAGCACCAGATTAATTCAAAGGACACACTAAGACAGCATCACTTTTCTTCAAAGTGCCCCTTTAACATATGAACTAATGTAGGTTATAGAACGCCGGTTATTTTACAGCAATATGTGACACGTTTTTAACCTCATTATCTCCTTGGTGGGATAAGATTTTGGAGGCTTACTATGGCACTGTGTTTCTTTCTTTGATTTTGATCATTTCTGATGGACGGGACTGACCACTGAACTAATCCTTTGAGATATATTCAAGAAGTTTTGAATCCTGCTACAGCTAAGCCAATTAATGCCCTAAACATATCATTTTCAGGATGCAAATGCTATTTCAAACCATAGAATAAACATATCGTAAAGATACTGTCAATATATGTAAGCTTATACAAAGCTTGTAAGCTTATACTCTGTTTAAGCTTATACTCTGTAAATTGTGGTACCCAACTTAAAAGTTAAACGACAACCCCTTATCAAAACTTACATGCTAGTTGGAAGTACATATTTAATCTAATACTGCAGATGGTATCAAAACCTCAAAATCACGACACTATAGTAAATAGAATGTTATATGAAATGGCTTTGTCATCAAATTGAAAAGCTTACATCATCTGAAAAGTTGAATCGACTATTTCATTAAATATGTCTTAGTATATCATATTGGATTCATTCAAAGATAACTTTTATCAAAAAAATCTACTGACATGCGCAAACATTTTTATCTGTCTCTTGAATTCCAGTCTGAATTAAATTTGTCTGTAAATTTTAAGCTTTTAATTTCACCCTCTTCACTCATTTAAAAACAATGGAAATTGATTTAATTAGTAGAACACGTTGATCAAACTTTCAATACTTTTCAATTTGTTCTAAATCTAACTCTGAACATGAATCAATCGGAAAAATTTCATCGTCAACATCCTTGTCACTCAAATTATCATCGGCAGTCTCTTCACAGTCACTATCACCATGGTAACCATCATCCTTGGAAATGTTTCGATGGCGGCTGTGAGGGTCCTTTGGGTCCGTGGCTTCTAGTGTGGGGCTGCAAGTGGGGGTTATCATGATGCTAGACGAATTGGACTTGTCCTCTGGAGAAGGGACTTCCGAGGAGTGCTTGAGAAGGCAACTATTCGTCTCTCCCGGAGAAGAAGCTATGGTCTTCAGGCCCATGAACTCCTCGGGATTACATTTCAGGCGGCATGTACTTCTGAGTCCTGGTTTCGTGCACTGAAAAAAGAGTGAAAGTCAATTTTTTTGGTAAAACGAGTAAGAGGTTGCATGACGATACTGATGGCAGAGGTGGGACATATGGGACACAAAAGGGTGGGGAGGCATACAGAGGTCATATGAACTTTCCCATCAACATCCATCACTATAGGAGATGATGCTTCTATGTAACATCGTCTACACAATGATGTAACATCGGCACAAGTGGTGATGCAAACATTTATGCTGTTCAGTGATTGAGTGTGGCCATCTGTCCATTAACTCCCTTTATAATGCACAGGACAATATACCATCAATGAAGTGCTATATTTATAAAAAGAGGTCAAAATATTAGTAATTCTTCATTGGGGACTAACGCGCCGCAGAAGAAGAACAAATGTCGCAAATTTGATCTTTTAAATACAGCCCTATTAAGCTTTGGTATCTCTCACTTTAATCACTACAAAAATTTCAGTTATGCAAATTGATGAAGATGAAAGTGGACAAAAAGAAAACTGAGACATATTAAAAGCAATTTACCAGTAAAATTATACAGATTTTGTTTGGCCACTTCCAACTGCCATTTTTACATGAATATATCCGTGTGTTTTTGGTAGTGGGGGTAGGGTAGGGGGTTGCCACCCCTGTTAGCTTGCCCTGTATATATCAATCCATATAATATCATATTGTTGAATCTGAAAGTAATATTATGTAGAATTACTTTTAAGTCCTGGAATACTTTTCTCCTGCACTTACTTCACATGTATTTACAAAAAATTCCGACAGCCTCGTTCAGGATCTTCAAAACTAGAGACACTTTTTGCAACAAGAACATTGCATTTCATACATAAAAAAGATATGTACAACTTAAACAATGAAAACACTGCAATTTCTGTAGATTTCACTTATACTTAAAAAAAATCAATGAGTGTTACCCATGAAATCCTCTCTGAAAAGAGTCTTCACCTTGACAAAATGCATCAGGAAATCATAACACAGTCTTTATTGATAAACAAAATGCTGATCAATACAATTCAACATACTGTAACAATGATGTTACAGTTGATGAACTTCATTAACCACCTGCTGTGGGCCACTCAATATCATACATGCCATAATCATAATGACATACTGCAAACAGCAGACATAGCAAGTAACTACAAGAGTGTATAAATACATAAATGTGTCACAATCTCTCTCTCTGTCTTCTCTGTCTGTCTCCCTCCATAAATATATATCTTTATATATATCTCTATATATATATAATATATATATATATATATATATATATATATATATATTTATATCTCTCTATATATAAAGTCTATATCTCTCTCTATATATAGTCTATATATATATCTATATATATATATTGTCTATATCTATGTCTATATCTATGTCTATATCTATATATATATATATATATATATATATATATATATATATATACATATATATATATATATATATATATATATATGTATATATATAGTCTGTCTATATATATAGTCTGTCTATATATATATATATATATATATATATATTTTCTATATATAAATTATCTATATAGTCTATATCTATAATATGTATTGTCTATATATCTATATAGTCTATATCTATATATATGTATTGTCTATATATATATATAGTCTATATCTATATATATGTATTGTCTATATATATATATATATATATATATATATATATATATATATATATATATATATATATATATATATATATATATATATATATATATATATATATATATATATATATATATATATAGTCTATCTATTATAACGAATAGAATGTAGTTAATGCCTTTATTACCAATGAAGATATTCAAAATGAAATACAAAATTTACGCGACCCTGTCTCTTCATCAGCGTAATGAGAAATTATGTATTAAGTAACTAGAAACCACCTTACAAATACATGCATAGATCATTGGTTTGAAAGCTGACTTACAAAGGAGTAACCACTTAGGAAGGATAAGTCCCTATTAAGCCCGTTGAATTTGCTGTCAAGTTTTCTAATCAACTTAAGTTAGCAACTTTTGCGTGCTGTACTGAAGGAAAGCCAGATTTTATTATGTAGAAACGTAAGTCGGATATGGAGTGTTCGGGAGTTGAAATGTTCGGAAACCCGGTAACCTTTAATATTGTTGTGAATTGAGTGTTGGTGGGAATTTTAAGTATCACCTATGTAATTACCGCTGGGACATCGGTTACAAAAAAGCAGATGAACAACTAAAATGTTTTTTAGGGAAGGGGGCTGTCCGAGAGCTAAAACTGGAGGATCAGCGAAAGTTTCACCTAGGGGGTCAATGGTTCTAAAATGAGCCATAAAGTTTTGAAATGTTTGAAAAGGTTATTAGAGTTGGGAAAGAAAGTGGTGAAAAAGGGAATACGTTTGTTTGGGGTGTTGGGTTTATATTGAAGTAAACAGCGACGAGGTATCTTATCAGTTTTGTGAATATTTTCGTTAATCAAATTCAGGGCATAGCCTCTTTGTAGAAATTGCTTTTTCAGAAAGAGGTTTTCCTAGAGGTCAGTGGGGTCTGACAGATGTGTTTATAGCGTAAGCCTTGACGGTAGACGATGGATCGTTTAATATGGATGACAACTATTGCAGTGAACATACGAATGTCTGTCGGTCAGTTTCCTATAGACTGATGGAATGGAGGAATTGCAAATTTTAACCTTAACATCTAAAAATGGTAGTGTCATCGTGGAAAAAGTAAAGTAAATTAGGGTGGAAAGAGTTTAACTTATCAATAAAAAGATTTAAGGCATTTTCCCCCCTGTTGCCATATAAGACAAAAATCATCTATGTATCTCATGTAAAACGGTTCCTGTGGGCGATTGACTTGAGGAAGTCGTCCTCTAGGGCAGCCATAAACAAGGTAGCGTATGCCGGGGCCATTTTAGTTCCTATTGCTGTGCCTTTTAATTGGAGGTGGTGTTGCCCATTAAATCAAAAATGGTTGTGGGTAAGAATAAATTGGATGAGATGACATAATTCAGTTAATGCTGCCTCGATTTGTGCCCACCTCGAAGGAACCGCCCACAAGCCCTCACACCATCCTCATGTGGGATGTCTGTATAAAAGGATGAGACGTCTAAGGTGACCAACAGAGCACTCTGAGGTATATCTTCTATGTGAGATAGTTTCTGCAGAAAATGGGTAGTGTCCTGGCAGAAGTTGGTAGTGCTGGCCAATATAGTGGTTGTAGGTGTACATCCACGTATGCAGAAATGTGTTCCGTTAATGTCTTTTTGCAGGAAATAATAGGGCGGCCCGGTGATTTGGTTTTCAGCAGCGTATATTCTATTACATTTTCCATGTGGCTGGAAAGTAATTCTTTCAATTGATGTATTTTTGGAAGATAAAGAATGCCGGGAGAAGGGGATACGGGTATCAATTCCGAGGTTGTTTCCTTTGCGATACTGGTGATTCCCGAGCTTGTTTCCTTTGCGGTACTGGTAATTCCCGAGATTGTTTCCTTTGCGGTACTGGTGATTCCCGAGGTAAGTTCTCGTAGCTCATGAGTAAATGTACATGGATTATCATCCAGGAGGCATAGAACCAGGGTCGCTAAGCTGCCTTTCAGCTTCCTTGATATAGTCCTCAGTATTCAGGATTATGATGGACCCGCCATATCTATCTATATAATATATATATATATATATATATATATATATATATATATATATATATATATATATATATATATATATATATATATATATATATATATATATATATATATATATATATATATATATATATATATATATATATATATATATATATATATATATATATATATATATATATATATATATATATATATATATATATATATATATATATATACATATACATATATATATATATATATACATATATATAATATATATGACCCATCAATATGACCATAAATGATATTGATTTCAGCAACACTAAAAACATTGTTCTATTCTACATTCTACATCATGTAGGGAGCAACAAGCCAACTTGTGCCAAAGTAATTACTAGAGTTGCAGAAGAGAAAGTAGGAAGTCATTTCTATATGTTTATTTACTTTAAAATGATCAATTTTAACTCATGTTTGGATTCTTGACATGTCAGGTCATCCATACTTACTACAAAAGGCAACTGGAAAAGAAATGAAATGTTAGATTCAGATTTATTTTTAATACATGTACGGTTAATACATAATTTCCAGCTGTCTTTAAGAAAATTTATTTGTAAACCTTGCTGGAATAATATGGTCGATCATTTTGCTTGGGATTTTAACCTATTTCAAATTTCCAGATCAAAATGCATTGATTCAGAGCCACAAATTTCCAAACTTTAAAACCCATTTTTTTGAAAGGTGTGTGTGTGTGTCTGTTGTGCATAGGCACTATAAAGGGCCTGCCTCTTCATGAATATTAATAAGGTCAACTTCATATGTCTTGAAACTTTTCAGTAAAATTGAATCAGTAGTTTGTATAATTTTTCCTTTACTCACTACTACTGATAGTATCACCACTAAAACATCTACCCACCAGATGCTATCAGGCCACATCACTCTACTAATACCTAAACTTCACTTTTACAACCTGTATGAGGTCCTACCCCTCAAGAATTTTGGGACCTGAAAATGGTGTCTGTCAATTTTGCACACTAATGAAACCTGCTCTACAATTGTGGGCAAAACTAGTTGGGACAAATTCTCACTACCCACGATCAATGTTGGAAGCCAAATTTCACCATGTTTTTTGTAAAGGGCAAGGCATTCAAGTGGTGAGGTGGGGAAAATGCTGTTTAAAACTTTTGGGTGATTCTGTCCAAATACTTTTGGCCACTATAATAGCCGTATGAGGTCACAATGAAGATATGTAAAACTTACATTAAGAGCTTGACTTCTGGTCTGGCGAGGTCTGAGACTTACTCCATCATCCTGTAATGAAGAGAAAAACAAAATATTGAAAATGTTTTTGTTCGCAACAAAAGGTTTGAATGTTTATACCAAATGCAAGAAAAATATCAAAAGATATTACGCTAGCAGGGTCATGCAACCCTCTGCAAAACAGAAATGCATCAACATCTAATTTTAAATACAGAGAAAAGTGAGAAAAGTAGGGGGTGTAAAAAGATGTCTTTAGAAATATTGTTATCAGGGTCCCGTACGTTTTGGACATTGACATACAAAATAATGGTTGGACCCCCTATTTGTTGGATGCTTGGTACCACATTGGAGGGATGGTGGAGAAAAAAGGGACAGTGGAGTAAAAAGGGACGGTGGAGAAAAAAGGGACAGTGCTAGAGCAGAATCAAGCCCTTGCTTCAGTCCAGATCCTTCATACTGCTATAATGGATCAAGTTATCTACTACGATTTCAAACTGCTTTTCTGAAAAAAGTAACATATGTTTCCTGGTTGTGCAGTATAAGTAATCTACACTCTTTCATCTTCAGGTTATTCCTTCTTCCATCAAAGTAAATCAATTAATTAACCTTCTCTTTTGATCACATCAACAAGGAAGTTTTGTGATGAAGTAAATTAAAAGGCATCATAACAAATAATAAACAGCTTAAAATAAATTTTGTTTCAGTTTCATCCCTCCCCAGGGTATTACCTGCCAGATTTGATTTCGACTATTAAAAAAGTATGATTTCTGGAAGAGCCCTTCTTTGAACTTTCTCCATATTCAGGGTTGCTTACCCTGACGATCAGAATGCTATATGTCAAAAACAAATCAAAATTAATGACATCATGGAGCTATTAATAGCTCCATGATGTAGTCAATTATTTATAAAGAGTCACATTAAACATGAATGTTATTCTTAGCCAAGATCAAATGGGGGAAAAAAAATCTAGGTGTTATAGATGAAAAACAAATAGATTTTCAATGTATACATTCGTTTTAGTAATCGAACATATTCATCTAACATGACAGAAAAGTATGGAAACATAGACAGTAAACTTTAAAACTAAAACATTTCATAAATGACTGGAGCAGAAAGCCTACTTCACATGAAATGATGTTAAACACTCATTTGTAGATGATCTTATGAATATTAATTACCACTGTTCAACGAAAAACACTTTTTCAATATTCTTCTTTTTTATTTAGTTACATTATTTGATTCTGTTTTACAAAATGCAAATGTACCCAATGGCTTTGAGCCCCCAATTTCAACAAATTTTACAGTAAAATACCAAATAACTTTCTCACCAGAATGTTAGATTCTGATTTCCAACAAAATTGACACATCGTTCATCTTGACTAGCAAAATAATAAAGTGAAAATGGTACATGTTTTGATTCCCTGGTTTTCCTTTTTGTAAATATGGCTCCTCAATTACACAAGATGAACATGCAAGACAATAATTAATGGACGCTTTGCAGAGATGCTTGTAATTCTGAGTATAATAGTATTCACACCACTGTCATTACATGCTTGGATGGGAAGGGGCGATAACAATATGCCTACAAAGCTATGTGGGAAAACAGCAGTGGTTTTGCAAACAAAACATTTATGCTCCTCACAACAATTAATTTCTTCAACTTAGTCTGATAACTGATGAGTCAAACAAAATGATTGACATTGAACAACGTTGTTTTTGAATAAAATAAAGTTAATTTATCATTCTTTCCTTCTTTCCATAATTCAAGACGCTGCAATTTTGTGAACAGAATGTGTTTTCTGGTCAAAGATGAAATACGTAATCGCAAGAATGACCTACAATATCATTTTGTTGTTACATTCGTGAACAAAATGTAAATAATCCATATCTACATGATTAATATCTTTACTAATCATTCACACATATCTTCAAAATATGTACGTAATGGAGGTAATAAAGATAAAATAGTTTAAAGTAGTTCCAGCGTATCTATATTTGTAAAGCCCCCTTGGCACAATCATGTTCTTCAAAGAGGAAAACGAGCCACAATTACCGGCTTGGATCATTTAGTGTCTTTTACACTTCATGCTTTATGCTTCTTTATTCCGGCTTGTTTGCAGCTGTTTAAAAATTCAGCATAATTCCTCCAAATTGCAGTACATAAAGAAGATGGTTATCAAGGGTTCGCAGCAAACTTGGTCAAGTGAATCTAGGTGACTCATCATCGAGTCTTCTTTATTTTTGCTCTTGGGAACCGATGCAAACATTGGCTGTTTGAAACACTCGTCAGACAATCCGAAACCCTTTTTCTGATCTCTGTCACAAATAATCATCCCATTGTAAACCCTTTCCCAAGAATTTAAGTGTTCAAAAATGTTTTCTATACCTCCCATTCCTAACCTCTTAGGTTACGAACACTTTTTCATATTCTTATATGTATTTCCAAATTAATTGGGGCTTATAAAGACACATATAATATAGCACAACCATGTAACAATATTTACTGCAAGTACCACACCCCATCTCAGGAGTTTAATAAGGTATTAATAATTTGAGTTTTGCCATTACATGTTATTATGCCCTATTTACTGATGTATTAATACATTCTTAAGAATGAATTCCCCCCTCTAATTTCAATGATATTAATGTGCTAGCTCTCCCTGATTGGATGTCAGACATACAAGTATCTCCAAGAAAGAAAAAAAAAATTTTCTCATTCAAAAATTTAATATCTATTTTAGCAAAAATGTTCATGCTTAGTAAATATACAAATTCGTTTTATACAGAAAAGATGATTACTGAGCTATCATTTCATGAATTATGACAAATCATTTAAAAACTTCAATGAACATATTTTCAAAAAATCTATCTATTTCCATACTAATTAGATAACTGATAATTCACTTTGATAAGAAACATCAGATAAGAAAGTATTTTGAAATGAGAAATTTTGTATCAGAAATGTAATGTTGAATCATTATCAACCTGTTCAGTCAAGCACAAAGGGGTTATTTACATGAATGATAATCATAGCACCTTTCATAATGACCCCATAATGCTGTCTGACTTCCAAAAGGAACTAAATATGGACTCATCAGGGTTCAAAACAAATAAACATTCAAGCGTTAATCAAAGCAGGGCTGATGCTGATGGGGTTATTTACATGAACGATAAGCATATCACCTTTCATAATGACCCCACAATACTGTCTGACTTATAAAAGGAACTAAATATGGACTTATCAGGGTTTTAAACAAATAAACATTCAAGCGTTAATTAAAGCAGGGCTGACGCTGATGGAATTATTTACATGAATGATAATCATAGCACCTTTCATAATGACCCCACAATGCTGTCTGACTTTCAAAAGGAACTAAATATGGACTCATCAAGGGTTCAAATAAATAAACATTCAAGCGCTAATCAAAGACGAGTTGATGCTCAAAAAGTGTTTCCAATATGAAATCAATCAAATATTTTGAAAAACACCATTATAAACTTCCCTTATATCTATTTCTCAGCTATCAAAACAAGTGAAACAGGATAATAAAAAAAAAAAAAAAGTTGAATTTTAGGGATATAAGGCATTGACCAACTAGTAACCTGGATTTTTTCAAATTGCATTTGAAAGAGTTAGTTCAGAGGTCAGTCAGGCAGCCCATTTTATACAAAAGAAGATTTCAAAACAAAGAGAATGGTGACAAAAGCATCCCAAAATCTTTTTCCATTAAGAAGATTTTAGTTTTAAGTTTTGTATCATTTGTATACAAATGACTGAAATCAGACTAGCTGTGACATCACAGCCTCAGATTTCTCAAAGTCTTTATGTATTCTATCATACTCTGTCCTGTGATTTTGTTTGTTTGTTTGTTTGATGAGGTCTTAACGGCACCACGACAACGGAGGTCAAATTGTGCCTGAGAGGTCAGATCATTTTAGAGGTAGTAAGGAAAGAGACCAGGGGAAGAATGAGAGAAATTCAAGAACAAAAGCCAGAAAGCTGTGATCGAGAGAGGAGGTGCATGGGTAAAACTAAAAACAAAGTAGAGAGGGGGTGGAAGAGGAGGATTAAATATGGTTGTAGAGGGATGCATGCTGAAGGAAGGAGACTATTTTATCTGGAGGATTTTTTTGAGAGAACTCAGCAATTGAGTTGTGGGGAGCGAGAGAAGCTCTGGGAAGGTTGTACAGGGGGCAAGCAAGGAGAACGTGTTGGATTGTAAGGATGCAGTGGCAATTGTGGCTTAAAAACAATTGGATGTGTCAGGAAAGTAGTAAAACAGAATCTTGAATGGATAATTATAATTTGCCATCTGAAGGAAGTTCGAAGAAAAATACTTTAAATAGTAAGAAAGCTTGAATGAACTTTGTTAAGAATGTGAGGATAAGTGTGCGCTGACCTTCCATAGTAGACTTACCACACCAGTCATTTCTACATACAGAGCTTTTAACTTGAATATCCTCCTTAATGGAATAAGATATTAAAGTAGTTTCTTCACCTTTGTGTTTTTCTGAAAGTCATCTTTCATATAAGATAAACTTGCTTGACCCCTAAACTATTCTTTTAACTAAATTCTAAGTGGAACAGTTGTTAAAGTTTTAAATTTTAAATCAAGGCTGATCAAATGTTTTACCATCAATGGAGGATTTGTGATGAAGCAAGTGAAGGGCAGCCTGAATACTATTAGGTATTTACCAAGTATGACAGCATGTGTTAGCATATTTTCCAGAATAGTTTTCAACAGGCTGTAAATCTGTACCCAAAATTGGTGACTGCCATTTTCAGGATTTAAAACAATGCTTATAAATATTGGTTTCAGGTGTCCCTGGCCCTTTACAGCTTAATAGACAGTAGAGGCAACATTGGTTGAACTGATTTGAAATCCACCAAAAAACAGAAAGCAAAAAAAAAAAAAAAACCTATCAAAATCAGTTAAAAATTGGCAGTTTTAAAGCTTTTTGACAAATGTTGATTTTTGTGTTATTCTTGTGATGTATGAACGAAACATATATATATATATATATATATATATATATATATATATATATATATATATATATATATATATATATATATATATATATATATATATATATATATATATATATATATATATATATATATATATATATATATATATATATATATATATATATATATATATATATATATATATATATATATATATATATATATATATATATATATATATATATATATATATATATATATATATATATATATATATATATATATATATATATATATATATATATATATATATATATATATATATATATATATATATATATATATATATATATATATATATATATATATATATATATATATATATATATATATATATATATATATATATATATATATATATATATATATATATATATATATATATATATATATATATATATATATATATATATATATATATATATATATATATATACATATATATATCTCTATGTATACATATATACATATAAATAAATATGCATATATATATAAATATATATATATATATATTTAAATTTAAAATATATACATATATATATATATATATATATATATATATATATATATATATATATATATATATATATATATATATATATATATATATATATATATATATATATATATATTATATATATATAAATCTAAAAGATGAGTTCTGCACTTTGGCCATTACAAACAAAACAAAATAGGAAAAAATGACAATGTCTCTAGTCAACATAATTTTTATAAACCAAATATTTCGATAACTCCCGCTTTTCTTCTTCAGTGGTATGAAGTCAAATGACGCTAAAAGATAACAGCGATGATAGCTTGCACGTTAGCACATTACACAGAGCGCCAAAAAATGTATATATATATATATATACATATATATATAATATAAGTTCCGCGCATTGGCCATTACAAACAAAACAAAATAGGAAAAAATGACAATGTCTCTAGACAACAGAATCTTTTATAAACCAAATATTTCGAAAACTCCTGTTTTCTTCTTCAGTGGTATGACAAGTCATACCACTGAAGAAGGAAACAGGAGTTTTCAAAATATTTGCTTTATAAAAATTATCTTGGCTGGAGACATTGTCATTTTTTAAAATTATTTTATATATATGTATATATGTATATGTATATATGTATATATATATATATATATATATATGTATATATGTATATATGTATATATGTATATATGTATATATATATATATATATATATATATATATATATATATATATATATATATATATATATATATATATATATATATATATATATATATATATATATATATATTATTTATATATATATATATATATATATATATATATATATATATATTATATATATATATATATATATATATATTATTCTTTATGTTCTTATAAAAGTCCATGATTTTCAACCATCTGCCATTTCTCTTTAAAAAGTGAAGACAATTTGATGAAGAGGATTTGATCTCTAGCCCTAACAAACCTCAAGATGGAGAAGGCATTTTGAACATTTTTAACATCTAAAATTAATACCTTTAGGAAATATATTGTAGTACTGATGGGATATCTTTATTGAAATACACAACCCACACTAACCCTTACAACATGCTTGTGACAAGTTAACATTTTTAGCTTGTGCAAGCATGCTTCAAGCTTGCACAAGCATGCTGCAAGCTTGCACAAGCATGCTGTAAGCTTGCAGCAAGCATGCTGCAAGCTAGTATTTGGAACAAATACTACCTAGCTAGCTTGTGCAAGCTAACATTAGCTTGCAAAAGCAAGCATGAAGTATTTGTTAGCTTGTGCAAGCTTGCAAACAGTTTTGCTAGCTTGTGCAAGCTTGCAAACAGTTTTGCTAGCTTGTACAAGCTTGCAAACAGTTTTGCTAGCTTGTGCAAGCTTGGAAAATGTTTTGCTAGCTTGTGCAAGCTTGCAGATAGTTTTTGCTAGCTTGCACAAGCTAATTTGTTCCAAATACTAGCTTGCTGCAAGCTTGCAGCATGAAGTTTGCAGTATGATTGCACAAGCTAAAAAAATGTTAGCTTGTCGAAAGTGTGCTGCAAGCAAGAAAATAATTCTGTTAGGGAATACAGCACACACTGCCAATGACTTCAATCCCATTCATTAGCACAATTCTGTATTTTTGTTGTTATGTACGTCAATATATCTATATATTACATTTATAAGTACATCAATTTACTTTCAACTGATATTGTAGTTTGGGATATAGTTGCACAACCATGATTTCATTTCATTCACTTTATCTGATACACTCAAGATAAAAAATCAAATTAAATCTAACATTTTAAGCAACATTATGATCATAACCGATGGCAAACTTATGACAGTAAAGAAAACAATACCTGCGACTACAAATAAAATGCTCCTTTTTGAAGAGGACACCATATTGACTATGTAATAGTTTTTATTCTCGTAAATATAAGTTCTTATAATGATTGTTCCATTATTTTCCAAATAAAATGAGAAATTTTGTATTAAACCTCCCATTTAATCAAAAAACAATTTCTACAATCAATGTAAATGCCTTTATGGGTCTGAACTAATACCATTTCTTCCTTTAATACATTTTTGTCTTGTAATTTTTGGTAAAATTAAAAAAAGAATACCAGGGTCCAAATAAAAAGCTTTGCTGAACCTGGGAATTGTGTAGCGTGACAGGATTTTAGGGTATGATGTCCAGAAAAGCGTAAAGGAAATCAATTTTATTTGCAGTGACAAAGGCCTATGGCTTTGATCACACTTGTCAACAAGCAAGATCAGGGAAGCTCTCCAGCTTTTGGAATGTTTGGTTTTGGTTTGTTGATGTTTTATGGCACTGCGACAGTCAGAGTCAAATGTGCCATGAGGGTGTTAAAAACTAAGGTGCTTGAGTTAGGACAAAGAGGAAAGATAGGAGGGATAGAGGGAATGGAGGAGAGAAGGTGAATAATGGAAAGAAGTTAAGGTAATAAAATGAAGATGAAGGCAAGGCAGAGAATAAAATAAAAATGAGGAAGGCAAGGCAGAGAAGGGAATAAAAGGGAGATTTAGATCAGGTGAAATAAATTGCTGTTGCGGAGAAAAGTGATGTCAAAGCGAATACAGAAAAGTTCAGTTGTATATCATTGCCTTTAAAAAAATAAAAACATGGACGAAACTCAATTTGTTACAAAATTTAGAACAAATTTCAGCTGAATAACGAATTTGAAGGTACAGTACAGTAGTAGTATGCTTTATTATATCTTTGGATCTCTTTCAATCCACTCAATTAATAAAATCTCACCAAAGTTGTTTGGCTAACATTATAATTTTCAGATGTTTGCAGTGAAGACATTTTCTTCAGTTGATAAGTTATGGTGATCCACACCAGTTATCTGTAAAAAAAATTGGAGTCACTCCACAAAAACTATACCAACATTTGAAAGGGCCTAAGTCACAGAGAAATCTCCATCCATGCCTTTAAACCTAAAAGCTTTCTTTTGTAAATTTAAACCAAATGCATACAAGAGCTAACAGGGAGGATTAAAGCCTGCAGATCCTCTGATAAAGATAATCCATACTCTTACTGCCATCAATCAATACAGATCCCTCTGACAGCCCCAATACAAATCAATCCTTTTATATCCTTTGCGTGACACCAGCATTACAAGCAGCGATGTGACAGCTAACTTTGAAGCAAAACCCACAGGGACTGAATTCATTTTCTTGGGGGTACGAGAGAGGTGTGTGCCACGTCCTTTTTTTTTTTTTTTTTTTTTTTTTTTTTTGCTGCGACATAATCAATCTAATATAAGGAAGAAGCACGACTGTTGATATATTTGGTATATCTGCAAGTTGAAATTAGCAGCATGTATACTCAAAATATGGAAAAAAAAGTTTGCAGAATGAAATTTTGTTTTCAACACAGAGGCAGATAGGGGTCAGTACTAAAGGTCATATTTGGGAGATTTGCCAATATATGCAAGAATAGCAGTAGAAATATTTGGATATAATAAAGGTTCTACGGACACATACAGAAAATAAAGGGTCTACGGACACATACAGCAAATATAGGGTCTGTGGACACATACAGCAAAATTGAAAAGAACATGAAAATGATACAAAATACTGTCATCAATTAGAATTTTACCACTTTCTACTGTTTTATTTTTCAAGCCTAATATGCAAAATTTGATGTACATTTGAATAAATGAATGAAATATCTTTTAAAATACTTTGAAGGAACAGCGAACTCTTACAAAACCTAATCCTTTACACCAGGTGCATTAGTAGACCACTTTGCCTTTATAGGAGGGGAAGGGGGGGGTAAAATATTAGATTTACCGACAATCAACTAATAATCAAAATCAGTTAAACAATTGGCAACTTGGCTCTAAACTGTCTTGTTTCGCATATTCTAAATTTTAAGTCTAATATAACATTTTACCGCCAAGTCTAAAAATAACATCCCTCACCGGTATTTATGCCCCTGCTTAACCAAAAGCTTTTCTTATATTTTTCAATGAATGGAATTTTTAAGGCAAATAATTTTTCACCATCATCTTTGTCATGATAATAAAAGCCCCTGACAAAATATGCATAATCATGACTCTACTTGAAAATGAATATTAACTGTCAGTCAAGTCATAGTTTGTCCTTTTGTTTTTGTCTTTACCAGTCAGCTAAGAATGGCCATCCCCTTTTCCTTTACTGTATGTATAACATTTCCTTATTTCGATTACAGCACCCTTTTAACTTGCATGTTTTAAACCTGCATAAGGCAGGTATGATGTTACACTTTGTATTTACAAAATTTACAGATATCTTGAACCTTGTGTAGACTCCATCAAGATGAGCATAAAATCACCCAATATGAAATTAGAACACCACTTTTTCCATGCACTGAAAGTGAAACTACATTTCTCTTGATACTTGTAGATATACAATAAACATCCCTGCCAAAAAGTGACTTTTTGAACAATCACACAAAAAGTGACACGTATGAGGTCACTCCCTATGACTTACATATCTGATATTAGTGAAATTTACTTGTGAATGCTCTGTAATTTAATATTACTAATATAATTAAAAACACAATTATATTTCCTTTAGCAGATCAAGTTTGTTTCCCCTCAAATCCTATTTATCTTAGAATTTTCTATCAAATATGCAGTGATAACAAGGTGCTGTCCCTCCCTGTCATATTTTCCTACAGTACAAACAGTATTTTGATCATATATGGAAGGTTAAAATCTAAACTCCATCTTTCATAGCTGAATTCTAATCAGGGATCTAACTTGTACAGTACTCTGAATTAGGGCTAAACACCCAACTCCTTTCCTCACCCCATTCCCTTTCCTCACCCCATCCCCTTCCCTCACAATGCCCTTCCCCTACCCTGCCTTTCCCTCAGCCTGCCCTTCCCTCATCCAGCGCTTCCCTCACCTTACCCATCCTCTCAACCCAACCTCTTCTCTCACCCAACCCCTTTTCTCACCCCAACCCTTCCGTCACCCCAACCTTTTCCCTTACCCCAACTCCAACCTTTTCCTTAACCCCAACCATTCCCTCACCCCAATCCCTTTCCACACCCCACCCTTCCTCACCCCAACCTTTGTGCCAACCCCTCCCTAGTCAAAAATCCCTTCCCATATTTCAGTCCCTACTTTCACCCAAGCCCTTTCTCTCACCAGCAATTATTTAATCTACTTGGGAACAGTAACAAAATCAACAATGTTATCAACTCCATTTTTACCAAGCTTAAAAGCAATCTCACCAAACGATGCTTTTTTCATCTGTCAAATTTGATATTTATGTGTCAGCTAGATTTGACAAGAACTTTTCATTACGGCAAATACATCCAACAAAAGAAGAGCTTTGCTGAAAAACATCTAATTTAAACCTCTTGAAAGGTGGCCTCACTGCTTCAAGGCTTTTCCATACAGTAATCAATCAGCAATCAAAATTAACATTAACAGAAGCTGAACTATATCGCACAGACCTATTCCCAACTGGCAAATCATCAATTCCTCATTATTTGTTAAACCTGAAGATGTTTCTCAGGGTGAAATCTTGTAATAAACGAATTCTCACAGCTCACAAAGATGAGAAATACTGCTAATGTATGCAACAATAAATGGAAATACGATTGATCAAGCCCATCCAACAAAGCATGATCCCAGGGTGGCGTTATTGCTTTTTGTCCAGTCAACATATAAATCTAGCATGCATGGAAAAAATGGGGCCAACCCCAAGGGATGCGGTGGATTATTTTGTTATCTATGAATTTCAATTGTTAATTTTTCCATCGTTTGTGACATGAAATGTCATCCTATGCTAAGATCACCGCTACCTTGATAAGTGTTTGTCATAACGTGAACTTGCTCTTGAGAAATACACTCTGCGTAGCTTAGGACAGATGAAAATTTGTTTAAAGACTCTTGTTTAGTTCTTGTTTGTTTGGGTTTGACACTTTAAATGTCTTGCACAAATTCTGTGCTACCTAAATGTCAGTTCATAAGCTCTGAATCAAGCTTCACTGATAACATCCCTATTATACCAATATCTAGTTGGCTTACCTGTATTAATGTTTTTACCTGACCTAAAAAAAGGTCAAAAAGTTGGTATTTTCAAAATCTATGGAGATGGCAAGGGAATAGTATGTATCTTAACAACATAACTTATTTTTAAAAAACTAAATGGGAGGGGGAGGGGAGCTCTACTAGATGTGCGGTCATTTGTTTCCAGTATGGGCGATCATCTGCATGTCTCACACACTCCTTATGGTTGAGATCCGTCCATTTTCTTTTACGGCAGTCAGCCAGGTCCTCCGTGGTCTGCCTCGAACCCGTCTGCCATTCACCTTCCCTGTAATGAGCATCTGTAGTTTGTCTCCCCTTACAGCATGTCCAAAATACTTGAGTTTCCTTTGGGCTATCAGGCTCTTGAGGTTTAAGTGTTTTCACTTTACTTTGATTAAAACATCGTTGTTATTCATATGTGTTGTGTATAAGATTTTAAGCATTTCTTTATGAAGCCACATTTCAAAAGCATCAATCTTTTCACGATATGTTGATTTTGAGTTAAGGTTTCACAAGAATATTGGAAAGTTAACAAAACACAGCATCTAGTAAGCCGCTTTCTATTTGCTATTTTTATCAATTTAAATGTTAGAATATCTTTCATCTTGATGAATCTTTGCCTGGCTATTTCAATTGATTGACCTTAAGTACTGAATGGTCTTAACCTGTTCTAAGCACATTCCCTCTACCACAATGTTAACCTTCGGTTTCACTGCTCTACCGACCACCATTGTTTTTGCCTTTTTGACATTCATCTTCAGGCCTCTCTTCTTACTTTCTTTATCTACTATGTTGACAATTTTTTGTAATATCTTCAAAAAAGCTATGTTCACAATTAGTGAAATATATAGGTAAAGTTAAATCCATCCAAGCCATTAGGCTCATCCATCCATCCATCCATCCATGTTCATTTGTAGTAGGCGCCTTTTCCATAGGATACAAAGCGCCCAGAATGCTGCCCCAAAGTTCAGTAAGTAATACATGATTAAAAAAGAAAAGTCTTAAGACGTGTTTTGAACTGTCCAAGTGAACTGGCATGGCGAATGTGTGAAGGCAAAGAGTTCCAAACATGGGGTGCTGCAGCTGAAAAAGCCCTAGAACCAGCTTTGGTGTTAGTTCTGGGTTCAGTCAGGAAGTTTTCAGAAGAGGAGCGAAGGGATCGTGCTGGTGTATAAAGTTTCAGACTGTTGGATATGTATTCAGGTGATTGATGTATCAGGGATTTGTAGACAATAACACATGTTTTGTATAAAATTCGCTGTGACACAGGGAGCCAATGCAATTTGTTGAGCAAGGGTGAGGCATGATCACGACGACGTTTCCTGAAGATAAGCTTAGCAGCTTTATTTTGGAGTTTCTGTAGGCGATTTACATTTTTCATGGTAATACCATTCAAAAGGGAATTACAGTAGTCCAAACGTGATAGGATGAGTGATCGAACAACATAATGACAGGTTTCAACGTCAATGTACCGACGAATCTTGCCAATGTTTCTAATGTGATAATTAATTGTTTTACTAAGTTGTGTCACATGGTTGTCCATTGACATTCTATTATCGAAAGCAACTCCCAGATTTTTAACTGAAGTGACTGGTGAGATGGAAGTATTGCCAAAAACAAACTTGAGGTTCTCAAGGGCTTTACTAGCATTTGATGAAGAGAATATGATACACTCTGTTTTGTCCTCATTAAGTTTAAGTTTGTTTGCAATCATCCACTGTTGGATATCTTGCACACAGGAGGTCAGTTTGAATAAAGCACATTCAGCATCGAGTGGAACTTTAGGGTTAAAGGCTAAGAAAATCTGTATATCATCAGCATATATGTGATACTGATCTTGTGCTTCCGCAATATGTCACCTATTGGGATAGTATAAAGTGTGAATGACAAAGGTCCTAAAACAGAGCCTTGTGGGGTCCCATATTCAAGATTTACAGTGTTGAGTCAGCTCCAGGAACATGGACATGGTTAGTCCGACAATTAAAATATGATGATAGCCAATCCAAAGCGTTGCCAGAAATGCCAAAGCTATGCTCAAAACGACGAAGCATGATTTGGTGGTCTAGCGTATCAAACGCGGCAGACAGATCCAACATAAGAAATAAAATAGCTTTCTGCTGGTCGAGCGCTTGAAGAACATAATCTTGCACATGTAGTAGGGCAGACTCAGTACTGTGTGAAGTTGGGGCCGATTGTAGTGGCTCAAAAGTTTGTGTTTGTTGATGTGTTCAGTGAGTCTACTGGTTACAACTTTTTCAATATATTTTGAAACTGTAGCAATAGCGCTGATGCTTATCTCCGGAAAGATATAGGCAGCTTGATAAACTTAATGATTGGTGAATCAGTTTTGATCATGTAGTAGACACTAAAATTTAATCACTTAATCTACAATAAAATATCTAGGTTTAAAAAATATATCAAAATAATTTTCACATGCGAGCAATGATGTATTATTGAGAATTTAAGCTGAAAGAAGATGTCGATACACCACTTGTGAATCACTCTTATGAATCTTATCCAACAACTCTACATTCATTTTTAGCGCAAGATAGATAACAAAGCCTATCAATATTCATGGTCTAACACATTCTTTAAATGATATATGCTTTGTGGCTTTTGCAAATGCAGCAGCGAGAGGCAAATGCAGCAGCGAGAGGCAAATTCCCTTCTGGGAGTAACAGACAGCTCTCAATAAATTATCACTCCATTAGAATGCTGATTGTATGCTTAACATGAAATGGCAGGAATCGTGCAAACTCGCACAAAATGAAGTCACTGGGTTATGAGTATCAAAATGATACTGCATGGTATTCCCTCTGAAGAAGCAGCTACAGTAGAAAAATGAAGTCATGAATATGCCACAAAACAAGCTCAAGACATAATGATACTAAATATTGTATTAAGGAGCACTTGGCAGAAAGCCGAGTTCCTACATGAAATGGCAGGTATCATGGAAACCGAAATTCGCTTCCACTAAATTTCTATATTTGAGTGTCACTGGATATTAAAGGATTAGTTCAGTGGTCAAGCATGTCCATCTTATATAAAAGAGGACTTCAAAACAAACAAAACATTGGTGAAGAAAGCATTCAAAAATCTTATTCCGTTAAGAAGATATTAAGTTTAAAGCTCTTTTCTTATCTGTGTAAAAATGACTAGTGTAGTAAGTCTACTATGGAAAGCTGGCATCTTCATCCTCACATTCCTAATAATTGTTACTGTATTTTAAAGAAAGTTTACTTCTTCTTCGTTTTTTCACTATCTAAATGATTTTTCCTCGAAATTTCTTCATGTGGTTTATTATAAAATTCCTAGATTCAGTTTTATTACTTTTTTGACATATCCCATGGTATTTACACCCCAAAATCGCAGGACAAAATATGATAGAATACATACAGACTGAGGAATGTATATGAGGCTTTCACAACTAGTCTGATTTTAGTCGTTTTTATACAAATGATTCCAAACTTTAAACTTTGAAATCTCCTTAATGGAATAATATTTTTGAATGCTTACTGCACTATTTTATTTCTTTTGAAGTCCTTTTTCATTTCAGATTGCATGTTACTGTTCTGACACTGATTAGCTTACATTGCTGCTTTCCTACGTGAATGTACCTGAAATTTTACTAAGATCCAATCTATTTATGTAGATAAGCAAATAAACTCCACAGAAACTTTTTAGTTGCTATATCCCACCAGCAAATATTCTTATTTCCTTCTTCACTACATTTTTATACTAATTCAAAAGCATCAGTTATAATCATAGACATTTTGTGACAAACCTAGATGTTAGTTTAAACAAAATGCAAGCTTTCCTTAGTTACCTGATCATAAACTGGATTATTAAGTAGCTCTTGACCATCCAGGAATGGCTATAAATTTCTCATATTTTCTTAAATTTGTTATGACTGAGGATGTCGTTTCTAATTTAAATGAAATGGACATAAAACCTGTAAGGTGTTTACACTCTGCATCTTACAGGGACTAAAAACACCGCCCTGGGTAACTTTTGCATAGCTCCTGCAATTAAGTGCTAAAATCACAATTCCCTGATACATTATTTTCATTGCAATAAACTTAGTAATGAAATCAATGATGACAATTCATAAAAGAACAATCTTCTTATAAAATCTAATAAATTTGGAAATAACTCCCTCATCAAAATCCTTAAGAACAAAAAACAGATTTTCTAAGGCAAAAAAAATAATTTTTAAAAACTCTTGGGCACAGCTAGTATCCAAGCAAAATGATGCAAAAATACCACTTCCACGTTTACAAGAATGATTTTTGATATGAAGTTGAGATGTTTAGTGACAAGCTAAGTTAAATGCTAAATTTAAACAAAATGCAAGCTTTCCTTAGTTACCTGATCATAAACTGGATTAATAAGAAGCTGTTGACCATCCAGGAATAGCTACAAATTTCTCATATTTTGTTAAATTTGCTATGACTGATGATGTCATTTCTAATATAAATGAAATGGACACAATACTTGTCAGGTGTTTACAGTCTCTGCATTTGTAGGGGGCTCAAAAACACCACCCTTGTATTCTCTTCCTAACTCCTGCAATATTTTCTTGATAAAATAAGGATACTTTGATACACTTGTTTATCAGTGTTAGAAACTTAACAATATAGGCAATGACAATATCAGACAAAAGTACATATTATATACAAATATATTAAAGTGGAAATAATTATTTTGCAAGGAAATTTTAAAATAACAGGTCTTGATTTTAATATGTTTGGCATAAAATGAATTAAGTATTCACTAGAAATGATTTTGGTTAATTTGAATATCTATTTCAATAATTATCAATACCAGCACATGCAAGAAAAGCCTGTTCAAATATTCTAGAGACTCCAAAGAAAAAAGTCCTAGGGCTGATCGAGAGCTCCTTTAACATGAACCTCAAAACACATATATACATTGGATTTCGGAAAAACTTTAGAGCGACACTATTTTAACTTTATCATGCTAGTTCAAGTCTTAATGGTGCTAAGCAAATGATATGATAATGCCTAGAAACATGTATTTTATTGTATATTGGAAATACAGCTTATGACTTGCTAGACATTTTTTTTAGAAAATCCTATCATTGTAATGACACTATTTCAGAGGCTAGTTTAAGTACTAAGTAACAGTAGTTCATACACAATATTTAACATGTAAATGGTTGATGGCATAGAATTTCAGGGAAAAACCTTTCCCCTCAAATTTTAATTTTCTACGTCTTATCCCCTGGCATAGAAAATACACTAATGTTAGGAAAGTGTAGGAAGAATAGAATAATGAATTTTAGTTATGTTGACATTAACTCCTGGTCTTTAATTTGTAAATTCAAACATAAAGAAGAATATATTTTTACCCAGTTCTTTATTATGACATTTATTTGTTTTTTTGTGTACTTTTATCTCATAATCGCTAAATATATGTAAAATTCCTTTAATATGTACACTGGCAACAGCAGCAAGACTAATACGAAGAATGCACTATATGACTTTCCATCATCCCAGGAGCTACCATCTGCCATCCCCAAAATATCATCAGCTCATAACCCACTCCCATACTAAATTCTAGTTATATAAACTATCATGTATTATCACTGAATGATTAACTACTCACTTTAAGAGTTTTTTTTTTCTTTTTTTTTCTGGAAGGATGCAATTACAAATCATAAATTGTACAGCCTTACAAACAGATGAATAAATGACCTGATAAATAATATCTACTGACCACCAAAAGTATCTTCCATAAATTAATCATTTTCGCCACTTGAAGCAATATCACCTGTCGCAGCCAATTTGCATCCCGGCACAGAGAAATTTGTCAGGTGCTTTGGGTATTTATTTTTTACAGCATTTTGGACAAAACTCTTGTCTGTTTACATAATTTTGAGCTGCAAAAAGCTTAGCAACATAACATTTCTTGAGAGTTCAAATGAAAAAGAAAGTGCACTTACAATTTGCAACTATCCTCACAGAGAAATGATAAGTAAGCAAGAGGGGATTGAAACTTTTCTAAGATAAATGGTGTTCAAAATTGCAATTTTTTTATTTCATCTACTGAAGACAACTTAAAATCAGTAACATCTCATGGTAAAATATTAGTATATGAACGCTTTGGATAAAACAATTATTACGTAGGGTTTTGATTTTCAAAACTAGTTTTTGAATTTAGAAATGGCTTCTATAGTTTCAGGAGTTATGGCTGATTTCAGTTTCAGGAATATTCACTATCATTCCTAAATTCAGGAAGTATATTTAAGAAAGTATATTTTTCTATTTGATGCACCCCTTCAAAGATTGACAAATAATTACACCACAAAGAATGTAATTTGAAATTGTACATTTTAATCAGAAAACCAAAGGTTTTAAGGTTCTGACACGCAATATGGATTTTAAGTTTTAACTAGATCTGTACTAAATTTGATTATACAATGGACTCAAAATAACGATGACAACAAAATGACTCACAGTTCTCACAAGAATGAAATCTAATTTAATTAAATTCAAATTTGTATCCCATTAACAGAATGAAATCTAATCTAATTAAATTCAAACTTGTATTCCATTAACAGGTACACACTTGCAAACAACATAATTATTCGAAATATGAAACAAAACTGACAAAACTCAGTAATATGCATGACATCACCACCCAAAACAATAGGGCACATCTGCAGTCCATGGGCAATCTACCACATATAATGATCCCATGTATCATTCTTGAAATACTGTTTTTATAAGCTTTTTTCAACAAAATCATGTTAAGCCCCGCCCACTTTGCATATTTAATGAAATTCAATGTTTTTGTACTACAAACATGCATATGTACACACTAGCTAACAAAATAAATCCAAAAATATGAAATACAGACATGTGGTTGTTAAAATTGAAGCATTTTAAGATTTCAGCATTAAGCCCTGCCTACTCAGGAATATGCATAACATCGCCACCAAAAACAATAGGGCACATCTGTGGACAATGGGCTATCTGTGTACCACATATGAACTGAATCCCATGTATCTTTCTTGAAATATATACTGTGTTTACAAGCTCTTTTTAACAAAATCATATTGAGCTCTGCTCACTATGCATATTAATGAAATTCAACATACAGTAGTTGTACCATAAACAAGGAGACACTAGCTAACAACAAAACTAACTACAGAACATATGAAACAAAACGGACATGTGATTATCAGAATATGAGCATTTTAACATTAAGCCCTGCCTACTCATTAATATGCATAATTACCAGCAAAACAATAGGGAACATCTACAGACCACAGGCTATCATTGCACCAAATACGACATGAATCGGGTGGGCCATTCTTGAGATATCGTGTTTATAACTAATGTCACACACACACACACCCATACCCATACATACACAAGTATACGAGTTTCATTGTATATGTAATGTGACCTATGTGAATTCAAGGATTTGACAATGAAAATGTTGACACAGTTGAATGTTGTAGCATCTCACTCTTAAGTCTATTTACAGTATAAACACTATCGTCTTGCTTACAGTTACAATCAATACTACATATTTGATAGCTCAGTTTAAACTGACTGACTGAATGACTATTCTACGATGACGACGAGTGAACACACAATTACAATGACGGGGTCCTCACCTGCGTAATCGGTTATGATAGAAACAATGCTATCACGAAACGCTTAATACGACCCGGACGAGAACACAGGTACGACGTACGGACAGACATAACATCGACAACCAAGTCAATGTCCACAGCCTTTGATAACCAGTTGTGGTGCACTGGCTATCCTACAAAAATGTAGCCTTAATATACTATTCAAATTGTGGCTCTTAAGAGTGGCTCACTGTGGCTTGCTGGTATGTTTATCATTGTGGCTTGCCCATATGTATATCATTGTGGCTCGCTCATATGTATATCATTGTGGCTCGCCCATATGTATATCATTGTGGCTCGCCCATATGTATATCATAGTGGCTTGCCCATATGTATATCATTGTGGCTTGCCCATACGTATATCATTGTGGCTTGTCCATATGTATATCATTTTGGCTCGCCCATATGTATATCATTGTAGCTCGCCCATATGTATATCATTGTGGCTCGCCCATATGTATATCACTGTGGCTTGCCCATATGTATATCATTGTGGCTTGCCCATATGTATATCATTGTGGCTCGCCCATATGTATATCATTGTGGCTCGCCCATATGTATATCATTGTGGCTCGCCCATATGTATATCATTGTGGCTCGCCCATATGTATATCATTGTGGCTCGCCCATATGTATATCATTGTGGCTCGCCCATATGTATATCATTGTGGCTCGCCCATATGTATATCATTGTGGCTCGCCCATATGTATATCATTGTGGCTTGCCCATATGTATATCATTGTGGCTCGCCCATATGTATATCATTGTGGCTCGCCCATATGTATATCATTGTGGCTCGCCCATATGTATATCATTGTGGCTTGCCCATATGTATATCATTGTATATCATTGTGGCTTGCCCATATGTATATCATTGTGGCTCGCCCATATGTATATCATTGTGGCTCGCCCATATGTATATCATTGTGGCTCGCCCATATGTATATCATTGTGGCTCGCCCATATGTATATCATTGTGGCTCGCCCATATATATATCATCATTGTGGCTCGCCCATATGTATATCATTGTGGCTCCCATATGTATATCATTGTGGCTCGCCCATATATCATTGTATATGTATATCATTGTGGCTCGCCCATATGTATATCATTGTGGCTTGCCCATATGTATATCATTGTGGCTTGCCCATATGTATATCATTGTGGCTCGCCCATATGTATATCATTGTGGCTCGCCCATATGTATATCATTGTGGCTCGCCCATATGTATATCATTGTGGCTCGCCCATATGTATATCATTGTGGCTTGTCCATATGTATATCATTGTGGCTTGTCCATATGTATATCATTGTGGCTCGCTCATATGTATATCATTGTGGCTTGCCCATATGTATATTATTGTGGCTCGCTTATATGTATATCATTGTGGCTTGCCCATATATTTAACACAAATTACACAATGGCTCAAATGTTGCTCACTTCCAAGAAGTGTGGCTGTAAGCCCTCAGAGAGCCACCAAGATATCCATAAGGAATTGCATCAATGATTCACATACAATTCCTGTGTTTGTGGTTTCTTAGTACAGATAAGAAAAAAAAAACATGAAAGAAAGTTTGGAAAGAATTTAGATAGTACAAGGTACATACGAAAGAAATGATTAAATCAGGAAAATACAATTTCCCTACATACACTTCATCACAAATTTGCATACTTTTTTTAATTCACCTTGAAAATCAAATTCATATATAATCCTCCTTTTTCTTGGGTTGAAATTTTCCCTTAAACATTGGAAGTAGCTTGGAAGCATTGCTTTGTCCATCTTAACATTCTAAAAAGCAATCATACTTTGCATCAAAATCACCATTTCAAAAGAAAAATCTTTAAAAGAAACAAGACACATACAAAAGAACAGGTCCAGCCAAAAAATGCCTATTTGCCTCATTTATAAATGTAATGCAAATGCCTAATCTCAAAAACAATTTAGCAAAATCTGGCACTTTAACAAGACAACACATAAGCTTACTTGTCTTTGGGCCTTAAAAAATATATATACAAATCAATCACATTTCCGACAGCCTGTGACAATCTTGAAGTATTTTTCAATCTTTACTTTTTTCCCCCTTTTATCGAGGATGAATGGCTTCGCATATTCATGCACTTGCTCCAACAGTGCTGAAGTACCGACCTAATCCTGCTCTATCTGAATATTTGTAATTTCTGTAATAAAGCATGAAGGACTATTTTAGGCCTTCAGACATTACGCATAAACTCTTGTTTAAAACAGCATAATTCGCAAAAGAATAGTTTCAAAAATGGCATTTGTGTTTAAGTTATGCCTGATAATAGTTGAAAGAATCTTTAATAGGTGCCAAATATGTTTTGTTTGGGAAGTTGGAAATCACTAAAACTTTTGATAATTCTTTGAATTTTTGCCTTTAGCAATGATCCTGTCTTACAAGTGTTGATTGAGGGTATGGCTTAAGCTGTTTGTCCAGATAAACCTTTTCTTTACAATAACAATGAAAGAGAATCAATAAACAATGACAGTACATAAGACAACAGATATCTGACCAATCAAAATATGCATCAAAAATTTGCATTGAAATATCATATCAAGCTCTAAAGATTTAAAAAAGGTACACAAAATAATTGATTTTGGTAGGAATTTTTTTTCTTGGTTGTGTCTATATTCTACTACAGGAGAGTTTGGCTGTATATTTAAGGCTTTGTTCTTTGTAAATTTGCATGAATTTCTACCAGAAATGTTATCACGTCGTAGATGGTTTTCAGGTCTGTGGAGGCATATTTACCAGTCTAACCAATCAAACAGTCACCCAAAGAAGAGCTAATAGCAGAACAAGGAATGATGTTCTAGGCCAAAGTTGATTTTAAACATTTCTGTAAGACAATCATTGCAAGATTATTCTAGTCCCATAATAACATATCCTCACTTTCTGGTCCTTTAAAGTAATAGCTTCCTTTCCAGTACCCAGTTTTATTGTGACAGGAAATACCATTGCTCTTGGTTCTACCTTACATTGCTGCAAATTATATCATTATTTTATTGCAATGATTACCTTTGATTTTGCACTTTTGGTTCACAACTGTGTAGATGTTTCAGTTTCTCTCTTCTGTGTATAGAGTGAGAGTTAAGTTCTAAACACCAACTTCGACAACAGCCCCTATGGCCATTTTTTGCGAGTCTGTGTCATAGTCCACTACACTCCTTCAGAATATTTGACCAACTTTCTAAAACTCTAATTCCCTCCTCCTCCCGTGTCGATTGCCTTCATTTCAACTATTGTAAAAAACACCAATGCTGGCACTGATAAAATAACAAATTTGCTCGTCATTGAATAATCAGCTTAGAAAATTCAAAAGCTTTAATTAATACATTTTTAACCAATTTTGATTGTAATTTGTATGATTTTTAATAGATTTTAAAGGCCATCTACATTTTATTCCAACCAACATGATACTGATAAGCCTATCAATATAAGTACACACTGTACTGTACCATTGTGCTTCGACCAATGAAAACACATGGATTGAGATCTATTTACCTACACGTTAGACACGATAACTGGCCTTTAAAACTATCTACCTTATTATTACCCAAAAGAGTCACCATGTCATGCAAACTGTTTTCATCACAAATCACAGGTTGATATTTCCACACTTATTTACAAACATTTGAAAAATATGAATAATTCATTATAACATTCATTTATTACTACATCAATAAACATATAACACAGCTACAAATAGACACTTCCATAGCACACTAATAATCTGCATATCACTAAAAATAATTACTAAAATCTTTGTGTCAGTAACAATAACAAAATACACCCAGTGAAATCATAGTTCATTCTTTTGATCTAATTCCCTCTGCTTTAATAAAGACTCAACTTCTATATAAATTTCCAAATTTTGTTCAATAAATGGAAAATAGCACAACCTGGGTCAGAAACTGACCTGTAAAGTATTGTTAGTACGCTCATTCAAAGAAACATTGTGGTGCTAACCTAAATTGTACCATGGTAACAAGTAATAACATGTGCGAACAGCCTGCCCGGATAAAAAAAAACCTCATAAACATTTTTTGTATGCTGCTGCAAAAACATGTATGCATATGATACCAAGCATTCACAACATCTCATTAAGTCTGCATGACTTGAGTACACGTCAGATCTATTTTGAGAATGTTAGCTTTAATAAAGCAAAATCGGAACAAAACATTTTTACTCCTTTAATTCTCAAAAAGGTATACACCCTTCTCTCATGTCCTTAAAATTAAAGGCCAGTTGTCGTCTCTAACATACGAGATAAACAAAATTAAAATCCTGTGTTTTGATTGGTCGAAACACAATGGTAGTGTGCACTTACATTGATAGACCAATAAGTATCGTTTTGGAAAAAATTGTATGCCACCACATTTTAATCACGATAGATGGCCTTTACATTCCATAAGATGGCTGCTGTCTGCATTTAATCTAAATCCTTCCAAAAAGAAGGGAACAATACATCTTCAACAGAAACATAACCACTGCCATCCCACACCAACAGAAACATAACCACTGCCATCCCACACCCACAGAAACACAACCACTGCCATCCCACACTCACAGAAACATAACCACTGCCATCCCACACCCAGAAACATAAACCATCCCACACCCACAGAAACATAACCACTGCCATCCCACACTGCCATCCCACACAGAAACATAACCACTGCCATCCCACACCCACAGAAACATAACCACTGCCATCCCACACCCACAGAAACATTATCCCACCACACCCACAAAAAAACATAACCACTGCCATCCCACACCCACAGAAACATAACCACTGCCATCCCACATCCACAGAAACATAACCACTGCAATCCCACACCCACAGAAACATAACCACTGCCATCCCACATCCACTGCCATCCCACACTCACAGAAACATAACCACTGCCATCCCACATCCACAGAAACATAACCACTGCCATCCCACACTCACAGAAACATAACCACTGCCATCCCACACCCACATAAACATAACCACTGCCATCCCACATCCACAGAAACATAACCACTGCCATCCCACATCCACAGAAACATAACCACTGCCATCCCACACCCACAGAAACATAACCACTGCCATCCCACACCACAGAAACATAACATCCCACATCCACAGAAACATAACCACTGCCATCCCACACCCACAGAAACATAACCACTGCCATCCCACATCCACAGAAACATAACAACTGCCATCCCACACCCACAGAAACATAACCACTGCCATCCCACATCCACAGAAACATAACCACTGCCATCCCACATCCACAGAAACATAACCACTGCCATCCCACACCAGAAACATAACCACTGCCATCCCACATCCACAGAAACATAACCACTGCCATCCCACACTCCAGAAACATAATCACTGCCATCCCACACCACAGAAACATAACCACTGCCATCCCACATCCACATCCACTGCCATCCCACATCCACAGAAACATAACCACTGCCATCCCACACCCACAGAAACATAACCACTGCCATCCCACATCCACAGAAACATAACCACTGCCATCCCACATCCACAGAAACATAACCACTGCCATCCCACATCCACAGAAACATAACCACTGCCATCCCACATCCACAGAAACATAACCACTGCCATCCCACATCCACAGAAACATAACCACTGCCATCCCACATCCACAGAAACATAACCACTGCCATCCCACATCCACAGAAACATAACCACTGCCATCCCACATCCACAGAAACATAACAACTGCCATCCCACACCCACATAAACATAACCACTGCCATCCCACATCCACAGAAACATAACAACTGCCATCCCATCCCAATCCACTGCCATCCCACACCCACAGAAACATAACCACTGCCATCCCACATCCACAGAAACATCCCTGCCATCCCACATCCACAGAAACATAACCAGCCATCCCACACCCACAGAAACATAACCACTGCCATCCCACACTCACAGAAACATAACCACTGCCATCCCACACCCACAGAAACATAACCACTGCCATCCCACACTCACAGAAACATAACCACTGCCATCCCACACCCACAGAAACATAACCACTGCCATCCCACACCCACAGAAACATAACCACTGCCATCCCACACCCACAGAAACATAACCACTGCCATCCCACACCCACAGAAACATAACCACTGCCATCCCACACCCACAGAAACATAACCACTGCCATCCCACCACAGAAACATAACCACTGCCATCCCACTGCCATCCCACATCCACAGAAACATAACACTATCCCACCCACAGAAACATAACAACTGCCATCCCACATCCACAGAAACATAAACACTGCCATCCCACACCCACAGAAACATAACCACTGCCATCCCACACCACAGAAACATAACCACTGCCATCCCACACCACAGAAACATAACCACTGCCATCCCACACCACAGAAACATAACCACTGCCATCCCACACCACAGAAACATAACCACTGCCATCCCACACCCACAGAAACATAAATAAACTGCCACCCACACCAGAAACATAACCACTGCCATCCCACACCCACAGAAACATAACCACTGCCATCCCACACCACAGAAACATAACCACTGCCATCCCACACCCACAGAAACATAACCACTGCCATCTCACACCCACAGAAACATAACCACTGCCATCCCACACCCACAGAAACATAACCACTGCCATCCCACACCCACAGAAACATAACCACTGCCATCCCACACCCACAGAATCATAACCACTGCCATCCCACACCCACAGAATCATAACCACTGCCATCCCACACCCACATAAACCACTGCCATCCCACACCCACAGAAACATAACCACTGCCATCCCACACCCACAGAAACATAACCACTGCCATCCCACACCCACAGAAACATAACCACTGCCATCCCACACCCACAGAAACATAACCACTGCCATCCCACACCCACAGAAACATAACCACTGCCATCCCACACACAACAGAAACATAACCACTGCCATCCCACACCCACAGAAACATCTTTATTCCTCCTAAGATGCAGACACCTCCACACACAGTTCCCTTAGATTTTAAGAAAATGAAATCCTTCACTAAACAAACAGACATTTTCTAACAAATACATGATCATTTCACTCTAAAAGACACAGGTATCGCCTTCCAGAAACGTAAACATCTTATCTAAAAATCAATGCATCATCCTCCCACCAAAAAACAGACAAGACCCATCAATCTCCTCAAAAGATGCATATAGTATACCTTCAACCAACGACCCACTGTAAATGACTCCCTCAAAACACACAGATACCATTTATCAAAGACCCTTAGAAGACACATCCCACTAAAAACAATGACCTTAGAAGACACATGACACATCCCACTAAAAACAATAACCCTTAAAAGACACATGACACATCCCACTAAAAACAATGACCCTCAAAAGACACATCCCAATTAAAACAATGACCCTTAGAAGACACACGACACATCCCATTAAAAACAATGACCCTTAGAAGACACATGACACATCCCACTAAAAACAATAACCTTAGAAGACACATGACACATCCCACTAAAAACAGTGACCCTTAAAAAAAACATGACACATCCCACTAAAAACTATGACCCTTAAAAGACACATCCCACTAAGAACAATGACCTTAGAAGACACATGACACATCCCACTAAAAACAATGACCTTAGAAGACACATGACACATCCCACTAAAAACAATGACCTTTAAAAGACACATGACACATCCTACTAAAAACAATGACCTTTAAAAGACACATGACACATCCCACTAAAAACAGTGACCCTTAAAGGATACATCCCACTAAAAACTATGACCCTTAAAAGACACATCCCACTAAAAACTATGACCCTTAAAAGACACATGACACATCCCACTAAAAACAATGACCTTAGAAGACACATGACACATCCCACTAAAAACAATGACCCTTAGAAGACACATGACACATCCCACTAAAAACACACACACCTTCCGTTTTTTCCTTTCAATGATGTAAACCCCTTCAAAGATACAGTTATCTTCCTCTCAAATATTTCAAAGCACTTGGTACGACCCCTAAATCTCCCCCTACAGCCCAATCACCGTCCTCAACTTTAATATATTCTATTCCTACCTCTTTCTCCCACAAAAACATCATCTACATAGATTTACTAACATCACCTTCTTACCAAAGAGAAATATTTGATTATTCAAACCAAAAATACATTCCCCACAACCCCAGACACTATCAGGTTATGGAATGGCTTACCCCTCCCCCTCCTCTAAAAATCTGATACACAAGTTTATCCATAGAAAGCCTAAAGATGGGCACATGTAAACATGTAGTTTACAGTATATTAATACTTTAATAAAAGGCCTGTGCTATAATGGAAGAAGAAGAAAGAACCCCACCATTCTTTCCATTTTTACCACACTTGAAATGGCAACTATTAGTGTTTGGCTGCAGAAGAAAAACTGCAAATTTCGTTGATTTTTTTATTCCTATTTAAAAACTTTAGCATACCTGATCATGAAACTCTTAAAAATTGTAAAAAAAATTCTTTTAAAATCCATTTCCTGCAAAAAATGTTAATAAAGTTTCTTCCTTTAAGTTTGATTTGTTGATGTTTATAACGGCACGCACTGTGACAGTCAAGTTTATTTTGTTAGGGCAGGCTGTTCGCACATGTTATTACCTGTTACCATGGTACAATTTAGGTTAAGGCTAGTAAAATATACCATAAATACAAACCATATATGATAAAAAGAAGTTTCCTTAAAAGCAGCACTTAAAACCCTCACATTGCAGGTAACCCCAATGGAGCACCTATCTAACATAGCCTTGAAAACAACAAACAGGTCTGGCAGGGTTATACAATACTGTCCTCACATAATCAATAACTACATACCATTGTCTTATTTCATATGAATCTTTATACATGTAGGTGATAGATTTGGGGTTTCTGTTACCAAGCAACAACTGTGATACATTTCTGATTAGGAATATCAAATATTTAAATCTTGTATTAAAGTTTGTATTAAAATGGTTGGTGTAGAAAGTCTATTGCAGAAGAGTAATGCCACATAATTACTTTCAAAGTGACCCAAAAACAAACTTGCTGGGAAGACACATTTGTCAAAATTACAGAGCATTATAACTAGAACTATTGGAAGGACAGTATGCTCTACTATTCAAAGCTAGTATAGAGAATGGTAGGGTAGCAGGGGCAGATGATTTCAAATTACTTGAGCTTTGGAAGATGCACTTTACATTTTCAATTGCACTACAGGCTTCAAAATATCTTTGAGTTTTTCAAAATATTTTAAGACAAAAAAAAAGCTTAAGGTTACCTCATTCAGTAAAAGATGTAAAACTTAGCAGTCTTTATAACTACACCTCTTTTAGTTCTATCAATTGAATAACAGAGAAAGGAGAGGCCCTGACTTGCCAATGTCAATGAAAGAATGCCATTCAACCCCCTTTCCAACCTGTACCCTCCCCCAGCCCCTACACGTTCCCAGAACTACATCCTGGATTGTAATACAACTTCCAATTTAAGAAAATATATGTGTCAAGTAAAGTCAAGCAGCATAAAATATGTACAGTGACATTAAGCAAAATTAAAACAATATGTGTAGACAAACTGACATTGGAAATGCAAAACCGCTAATGCCTATTCCAGACTGTCCCACATTCCATCCCAACCTATCCCAAATGTCATCCAACATCTATACTCCATGCAATCACACCTGAAAAACAGATACTGTATGTTATTCTACCAATTGCATGACCCACATGCCATCACAACTGAAATCCAGATAACATCCCACCACATGCCATTCCACCCTGTTCCACATGTCGACCCACCCTGTTCCACATGCCAACCCACCCTGTTCCACATGCCAACTCATCCTGTTCCACATGCCAACTCACCCTGTTCTACATGCCAATCCACCCTGTCTAACATGCCAACACATCCTGACCAGCATAACACCGCACCCTGCCGTTCAAACAATTCCACCCTGTCTCACATAACCTTATCCTATTTCCTTCAGCTACTTTATCATCGTGTCATCTTCTACCCCACATTCTGCTTATTGTTTGTATTTCCCAAACCCTTAATTTAACATTCTTTAGAAGGAAGGAAACTTTCATTTGCTTCTTTATTCATGGAAGACAAACATTTTGATTGCTATTCATGTCAGGAATATCAATATTTTAACAAAACTAGAAATGTGAAGGTAATAAATCATAAGCCATATATTTTTGATCTCATGTAAAACATATTACAGCAAATGCATACTATACCTCACCATTAAGTATACACAATAATAATAATAACAATGTATACTTGATAAAGCGCCGGTATCCGCCAAAAGGCGCTCGTGGCGCTTTGCCAAAAAAAAAGCCAGGTTAACAGTTCAAACTCATCCCAGGCTGGAATAAACATACAACAGTACAACATTAACAAGAAAGTTTTTTGAAAAGGAATGTTCTTCACATACACTGTATGATCAATTGTTTAAGCAAAATCATCATACCCACTTCTAATTCAAGAGATACCACATGTACAAATATTTCCATTGCTATGCTAATAGGCTAATTATTATGCACACACAATCCCCCAATCATGCTCAACTGAACAGTACCAATGCACGCTACCACTGGATCAAATAGCAAGTTATTATCTTATGTTAAATAATTTGTACACAAGTTCATTGTTATGCAAGTAACCTACTTAATATGCACATTACACCTCATCATTGAGTGTAGACAATGCTCTTCAAATATATGATCATTTGTGTAAATGAAATCCCCATACCACTTTACCTTAAAATATATCTTAGATACAAATATTCTCATTGTTATGCAAATAAGCTAATTAGTATGCACACACAACCCCTAATCATGCTCACTTGAACAGTACCCTATGCCAAGTTACATAAATGTACACCATTCTAAACTTAAGTTATGAAAACTTTAACCAAAAACTTTAACCAAATTTTTAACCTGACAACAAATTTCATTGTTATGCAAATAAGCTAATTAGTATGCACACACAACCCTCCAATCATGCTCATTTAAACAGTATCCATGTCCTCTACCCCTATACCACGTCACATGAATGTACAGCATTCATAACTGAAGTTATGAAAACTTTAACCAAAACTTTACCGGACACAGACACCGACGCTGGGGGTTAGTAGAATAGCTCTACTATTCTTCAAATAGTCAAGCTAAAAATAGCGTTTTCCCCTAAATCAAATTCATTCCTGAATAGACACTCTTGCTTTGCACATCAATGGTTGAATTGCAAAGGAAAATCTACAGAATTACACAAATATTTTAGGGGATGTTTCCACCTATTCCATCGCAACTTTTGTGCAAATATTGAAAGAATTCTTCCATTTTTGATCGACTGTATTAAACTCACAAAGTACATAATGTATCCCTGTTACATAAATCTTATCTTGACACTTTTTCTTTAAAAAAGTGCTATATTTTAACAGCATAAGAAACATTGCAGAACTTGTAATTAAGTCATATATGATTCAACAGCCATACTTATTACAATCAACACCCACTCCTCACATTTTCAATCATAAATAATATAACCACAAACAAATGTTCACAGATGTAATTTATTTTTACATATAAAGATATCTATAATACATTTGATGCATCTCAGCTACTCCATATCAAAGTGTACAATGCCAAAAGTTAGATATGCACTGCTGTTTTTCGATCTCAATTCATTTGCTACTAAAAATGACATCATATGGGCTACAATTATATCTTTCAAATTCTTTGCTTCCTAAGAAATAAAATATTACAGATATAACTCCAAAGACTGAAGTCCTTTGAAGCAGGTTACATTTCTCAGCCTATAACAGCTATTTTCCTTTTTGCATGCCTTCCCTTCCGAAGCCAAGGCTCGTGTTTACACAGTGTAGTTGGATCAATAACTGTCTATTGTTATAAAGCAAACCCTCTTCCTTCAGCTTCTTTCACTACAGATTTGTAAAGAGAGACTCCAGGCCCATGCTTTTTATCTTCAGTATTCCTTGAAGGGAAAAGTGCAATTGAGAGGCACTCTTCTCCAATTTCAGAATTGATTCTTGCCAAAAACTCACAACTGAAAAATGGGGCATATTTGCACTTCTCAAAAATGTATCTTTACAACGGAAATAGAAATGCTAACATGGATTTTCCATCTTATTTCTAACTAAAACATCAATGATGCAGTTGCTCAACATATTTTTTGGGGCAGTTACAAGACTGCTTTTTGTTGGTGGGTTGTTAAGTCGAGTAGGCTGGGGTTAATTGTTAAGAAAAAGGAACATGTTTGATGTTTATTTTTGAGGGAAATGCAAGAGGAAGTTTTAATATCGTAGTGATGCTAGAACATAAATGATGTAGTAGCTCAATATATGTTTTGGGGGTGTGTATAAGACTTTTTATTGGAGGTGAGTTACATTGGGTAGGCTTAGGTTGCTAAAAAGTTTCAAGTTTGATTAGCAGTGAACAACAAAAGGTTGGAAATGCCTGGAAGGGTGGGTAAACCTTACAGGCCCTAAACACAATCGATTTGGGTCTAGCCCTGAAAAATGACACTGCAATATCTTTGTTATGGAACCCAAAGCACCAGACACAAAAGGAACTAAGGGTAGCGGAGAGAACAGAAAATCAACTTCATGTGCATTTTTCGACAGTAATTGAGGGGCAGTTCTTATTTTAAAAAGGGACACTCTTTGTCAGTTGACAGTTTTTGTTTGTCACTTTTAACTTTCCCACACTTTCGGTAGGTAAATTCCGCCTATGGGTTTAAAGATTGGGAGCCAGGACTAATGCTGACAATTACCCACCGATGAACAAGTAAAAGACTTCCTTTTGAAAATTGCTGCTGAGAAAATTATTAGGAACATACCTCCTCCCACCATGCCCCTCGGTGTCGGTGCCTCTTGTAAAATGATATGCTTTAATTATGTCAAATGAATACTAAATGTATGGGACAACCTCTATGCAACAAAAGAATTTGTTAAAACTGTGCAACAATATGAACTGTTATTGCATCAACATATCCATCTAATTAAAGGCAAACATAACAACCAGCAAAATATCCAAAAGTCGCTTAGGATATGATAAACGCTGCAAACATCCGAACATATCCAAGCGAGAACCTGGCTCTTAAGTTAGTCATCGCATAACCTCAAATCTCTTAAAGGGATGTTGAGCTAAAAACTTACTTTCCTTCTTGACAGAGCAAGAGAAAGTAATCCTAAAGGTGAATGTTATTTCAAATAGAGTACTAAGTTTAACTTTTTTACAAAATGGACCAAACAGACAAAATCTTTAAGCTGCCATTTTTCCCTGATATACTACAAAACAAACACACTCAATTTGAAAATTGATTCTTGCCAAAACTCAGAACTGAAAAATGAGGCATATTTGCACTTCTCAAATATGTATCTTTACAACGGAAATAGAAATGCAAACATGGAATTTCTGTTGTATTTACTTACTTTCCTTCATAGAGTACTAAGTTTAACTTTTTTACAAAACGGACCAAACAGACAATCTTTAAGCTGCTGTTTTTTTACAAAACACACTCCAGATACATCTGAATTGCCAAGGTACACATTGTGATAAAATTCATTTTTTGATGCTAATGTGATGATGGGTTCCTTAAATGTATCTGTGCATATTACAATATTACAGAAACAAACAAAACATTACACCAATTTAACACACATTTCTGTGTGTGAGATGACAAGTGAGGACTTAAAAGATTAACTGGTCTAATTCTTTATTCTTCAAAGAAGCCTGGAAAAGTGATCCAAAGGCATACTTTCAATCATTGTGGCCGAAATCTACACAAAGTAGTAGGGGCCTACCTACAAATCAGAATATATTTCAAGAGAACAAGTACTGACTGAAAGAGCTTTGGAATCTTCTGTACATCATATTATTTGTTAAAGTAAAAAGCAATTCATGTAGCAATACATGCACAAGACCAAAGGGTAACATATTATTTCAAAATACTGCACCTTCATTCAGAAAATAGGAACCAACCGATACCAAATGCTCACTATAATGAGATATACTACTGAACATAGACAACTTCCCTCTAAATTCTGATTGAGGACAAGAAGTATAACTTCGGGTATGTCGCAAACCTGTTTGGAATTGGTACACAAAGTATTCATTTCTTTCTGTGAAGATCAAAAGGTAACTTAATTCTTTTGAACTCACTAGGACAGGAATTGTATACCATATAATGCCTTTATTTAAACAAATCTCCTAAGAAACCTTTGACAATGACCATCAGGAGACCTGCTTAAGAGAACAAAAGCAATTTGAAGCATGGCCTGATGTGCAAGCAGTAGTTCAACCCAATTAGTTATTGATCTGACGACCATCCTCAGGTCTTGGTCATTTCTTGCAGTATCCAATACCGGTAAGATGAAAATCAAGCTTGCAAAGTAATAACCAGGCAACAAGAATTCAGAGGCCAAGATGAAATGAACAATTTTGATGAAAATGTATTTACAAAAGGAAAAAGATATTCTTAATAGAAATTACTGTAAAGTGTCTTCCTGGTCTTATACCTGTTATACAACTTATGCCAAGTTCCACTTGAGATTTGAATATTATGGGCCCAATATTTTCCAGAATTCAGTGTTTCGTTCAAATAAAATTGTATTAAAGTGCTACATAACCATAACTGTATTGTGAGTTATTCTCATGTTTACAACAGAGAATCAAGCTTGTGAAAATATTTCTTTCAGTCCACATATTAAACCCCTTAATCATGCTCTAGTTAACAGGTTTAAAGATTGCACACAATACTCAATAGACTGAAAATTTCAGCTGAAACATCCTAAGGGTTTTTTGGAGGTACAGATGAGACTGTTTTATCGTGAATACGATCAAAAACATTGTTTACTGTTTACAAAATTAATGCATTGTTTACACAGAAAAAAATTCTTATTAGTTTCCCAACAATACTTTGCATTCAAAAATCAATATTCATTTACATCACAGACACAACTTTCAATTCAAACTTATAAACAATCAACAATGGTTTTAAAACTTTTTAATGCGGGAGTTAAATTTGCACAAATCTCGCTTCAATTCGCCAAACTTAGAGCTACTTGATGTAGAGTCTTAGGCCCGATTAATAATACTAGGCCTAGATTAGGCTATGCTTCTATTGTTAGGCAACGCCTGTTATACAAGCTGTCAAACAGACCCAAAAATACATGGACAATAAAAGAATTGATTGTTATTTCACCACAAATAAATGCAAAGATTACCTAATGAGTCGAAAAAAGATTGCAAAGTTAACAAACATAAAATGTTTCAAAGTTGCTCAGATTTCAGCGTGGTTCGCAAACATGACTGCCATTTTCCCAAGAAGGTTGCATAAAATAGTTGGGAATGACACTGGATTGGAATATCTTTTAGACAGTACGTATCTAGCTACCACTTTATGGTGCACCTATGAAACTTGTACGGCACTATCATAAGTGTTGAAAACATATCAAAACGCTTGCAAAACATGGCAATTTATTTGCTGATATTTCATTTCTGCATCATTTTGAAGCGTGTTAAAACCATGGATCATTATTTTTGACATCTTTTGTCAGCCTTACTGGTTAATTTGAAAACTTAATATAGGCCACTACTCAAAGTTTTGTGACATTCCTTACTTATTTTGGGGTTGGCAATCGCGATGGTTACATTGTGGTTACTGTGGGGATAGAAGCAGTTCCGCAAAAAAATTGGCGTGTGATTGTTTACACGATAAACGATGAAAAATTGGATCGTTTATCCTTTACTGAATTAAACGAAAATGCACATCCTTATTTAAAAGATACAAGAAATTTGATTTTTTGGTAAATTGCAAAGCAACCATAAATTCTAAATTCACCAAATGAATGAAATCCATAAATTGTTGTTGTAGATTAATTAGTTTATATAATCCTTATATTCTTTGTAAAATCGAACAATGCAGATATGGCCCAAAGCAATCGGACACTCCCAGAGGTCAATACAGACCTTGTGGCAATACAATATCATCTTCTTTATACAAATAATTACACAACAACAGCAACAAAGGAAATTCTTCACCTGGTGAATTTTTGTATAGAAAGGTTCGTCATTGTACTCAAGATTTACTTTTTAGATCTTCTTACATGCCAGCAGACATCAATAGCATACGATTATCTTCCGCTTACAAAAAATGGTGGGCATAAGAAAATTGATTACATCTTTAATATACTCAAAATAAAAACACTGCTGAATGAAATTTTCTTTGCTTCTACTAAAGGATGCATATCACAATGACCCTTCACTTGCAGCTTAATAAAAAATTACAAAAGCAAACTTTCCTTTTACAATCGATATAATAGAGTCCTTGAAGACACGACAATTTAATAATGTCGGCTTCTGCGGTTCAATGATGTGTGATGCAACATACATACACAGAATCTCTCCAGGGAGAAGATACTTACATTAATCATTCCTCAGCACTCTCAAATTGAAATAAGAAGTAGCTGATGCAGTTGTTTTACGGCATTTTCTGTATTTGGGCAATTTTGTATCAGACACAGCAAGGCTGGAGATTTTAATTTTGTTAAATGTGATATATTTTAAGATTATAAAATTACATCGTTATTGGCATTAAGGACTTTATCCAATAAATCTTGCAAAATAATATTATACGATCATATTTATATCATGTCATATTTTAAATAAAGTCTCTGATCATTTTTTTTCTTACAAGGGTGGCAGAAGGAATTCAGGGGGGGAGGGGGAGGGGGAGTGGCCTGAAAATCCAATGAATGCACTTCAAATTTCTAATGATGACCTGAAACAGGAAGAAAGTGTCTTTAGTTTCAATAAATGGTAAATGCCACTATTTTGCTAATGCATAGTTGTCTTGCCTGAGGGTTGTATATAATATGCTTTGTATCAAATGAATACCAAATGTATGATACAGCCAATTTTGTATGTGGGATTAACGAGTGGATTTGGATTTGTTTCCAAGCTTCAAGAATGACCTAGAATAACGTTGTATACATTTTTGTAAGGACACCTCCTGCTCCCCCTCCTCCCTTCTACTCTCTCCCAGCATGGGCATGGTCCCGCCATACCTGAATAATGTGTTGCTTTTTGCATATGCATGATTATTGCCATTGAAGAAGGTGACATCTCATGCTTGACAATTACAACTTACAAGCAGTACTTCTACATCTTGCATCTTCCACAATTTCATCATCAAACTTACCTTTTGCGTTAACTCCCCTTTGTGCCTTTGGTCCCATTTTAAAGATTCTAGCCTCTCCTGTAAATACAAAAAAAAAAATCATATACCGGTAAGTCTTTGAATGCGCTGAGATATAAACAACTTTTAGAATAAGCTATAAAATCAGATGAAACACGCAACATTACCTGACTGTAACATCAAGTCTATTAATACCAGATTAGACTTCTCTTAGACCAATATCAAAATAACACAAAACAAACGAGTTATGATAAGGTGATATTTTACCAAAAACCCTTTTTTTTTTTGAAGAGTCACAAATCATATACATTCCATTTCCCTCAAATTCTATGTTGGATGAGATTATAATAAACATGAGAGCAACATTTCAACTTACTAGAATATCAATGACATCATAACTCAACATGATTACTTGGGTCTGTTTTATTCTATCGTGGCCTATTTCACACACAAATTTGTTTAATATTTCATTTACCTATAATTGTAAAAAAAAAAAAAAACATGATGACAATAATTTGTCCATCTGCAAATCCAATTAAAATCCAGATGAAAAATTGCTCTTATATTCAGCATGCAACCTTACACAATTAATCATAACTTTTCCTGGAATAATCATTATCTATATTAAAAATACCCCTAATGTAATTTACAATTTCTTTACCTTCATTTAAAAATAAAGTCTATGTAACTCTATTTATCATAAATATGAGTTCATTAATTTTCGAATAATATACTTTCAGAATATAGTAAAAGAACAGAAACCATTAAAAAGCCTGAAACATTTGACTTCAATAATTACTATTATAACGACATGGAATAATTCAATAGAGCAAGTTTCTCAAAACGAGTATCAAAAAAGATTTGATTATCAAGTTTCAAGGAGAAATTTTCTTAAAAGAAAATTATTTCATTAGAAAATAAATCTGGACTCAACCTGGGGCTCTGATAAAGGTTGTGAGATAGCAAAAGGGTTCACACTTCCTTCAGGCTACAATCTACAATACAATCTGGAATGCAGATGGTGTAAGGTAAGGTAAAATACGCATTTGATAGAATACTTGAAGTCCACATGTATATGCAACTTCGAAGCGGAAGCATTTCGTCTGCAGCACCTACTCCTCATTCAGCCATTGAGAGAAGTGACAATGGTTGAATGGCGCACACCGTTCTCGGAGGGGATGTTAGGCTGTCTGTCCCGACTGAGGCCAGTCAACACCTGACTGGTTCTCTGAGCACTATTCAAGAAGAGAAGCATGAAAACGCAGTGTTCATTCACTTCCCATCTTAGCCCAGTCAAGTCAAAGTTCATGTGTGCTGATTCGTTGGCAGCCGGAGAACTTGACTGGAGGCGCTGTTGTCTTAATAAAATGGCGCGGTATAAAAGCCTATTAACAAACATACAAACAAACTTTAATGTAATCAACTTTGTTGCTGTTTCTCCAAGTAAAAACAGTTTTAGCTAAAATAGCAACTGCAGATATGACAAATGGCAACTACATACCATAAAATGAACAGGTCAATTATAAAACCATATTTTTTTAATAGATATTAAATGGGATTACCATTCACCCCAAATGCAAATGACAGCAGGGCAAACAGAACCCGAAAACCAAAGTGTTAAGTAGTTCTGATGTATTGTTTCATTGTTGGCAGATTTTCAAGTTTGATACTAACTGGCATTGCATATCATGAAATATGCCAGATAACATAAGCTATGCCCACCACGCACATGAAAAAATAGAACCTGCTGACAACATTTGTTTGATGCAAAAAAATAAATACAGTTCTACATTATCACTTATTTTAATAAAAATGTGGATAAAACCCACCTACATGACATCACTACCAAAGCAAGAGGTCATAAATATATATATATATATAATATATATATATATATATATATATATATATATATATATATATATATATATATATATATATATATATATATATATAATATATATATATATATAATATATATATATAAATATATATATATATATATATATATATATATATATATATATATATATATATAATATATATATATATATAATATATATATATATATATATAAATATATATATATATATATATATATATATATATATATATATATATATATATATATATATATATATATATATATATATATATATATATATATATATATATATATATATATATATATATATATATATATATATATATATATATATATATATATATATATATATATATATATATATATATATATATATATATATATATATATATATATATATATATATATATATATATATATATATATATATATATATATATATATATATATATATATATATATATATATATATATATATATATATATATATATATATATATATATATATATATGGACCATAACTCATCTGTGTACCACATATGACAAGTGTGTGATGTGCTTACAAGCTTTTTGGAGCATTTTCACATTAAGGCATGCACACTAGTGATAGAACCTGCATGTACACAAAATTAACAAATAACATGCTGATAATGCAAACATATGGTTGCTATTAATTTATCATTTACTCAAGATAAGTTTATTTTATATTAAGTCCCCCACTCCCCCACCCCACTTACCAATATGTATGACATCACCACCAAAAACAAAGGCACACAGAAAGACAATGGGTTGTAGCACACATGACCTGTATCCAATGTATTGTTCTTGAGTTTTTGCTGTGTTTACTTAGCTCTTTTCAGCAAAACCATATTTAGCCCTTCCCACTATGTTTATCAATATTCTACAATTATATACTATAAATATGAATACACTAACTAACAACATAAATATATAAAGTATGAATCAAAACAGACATATAGTTGTATGAGCAATTAAACATTTTCTATATCAAGTCCTGCCTACTCATTAATATGCACGACATCACCACCAAAAGCAATAGGGCACATCTACATACCATGGGCTATTTATACACCAAATAAAACATAAATGCAGTATATCACTCTTAAGATAATGTGTTAACAAGCTCTTTTCAGCAAAATCATATTAAGCTCCGCCCACTACGCATATTGATAAATTTCAAAGTTTTTATATGCATTTGATGAATTTCAATGTTTTTATACCATGAACACATACACACTAGCTAACATCATAATCATAACAAATATGAAACAAAACAGACATGTGATTATTAAAATATGATCATTTCAACATTTTTACATTAAGTCTCACGTACTCATTAATATGGACGTCATCAAAACCAAAAACAATACGGCATATCTACAGATCATGCGCTATCTGTGTACTACATATGACATGAATTCAGCATATCGTTTCTTTAGATATCGTGTTAACAAGTTTGCTGTCACAGACACAGATACACAAACACATATATATATATATATAGATATATATATATATATATAAATAATATATACATATATGTATATATATATATATATATATATATATATATATATATATATATATATATATATATATATATATATATATATATATATATATATATATATATATATATATATATATATATATATATATATATATATATATATATATATATATATATATATATATATATATATATATATATATATATATACATCAACATGACTGCATAGCTCCCTTATGCTTTTAGCATTGCAACCAATAATAATTTTCCCCAAAAAAACACTTTCTAAATACAGGCCTCCCACCAAGGTTAAGAAAAAGTATAGGAATTTTATAGCAGTGGTTAAAAAAAAAACATATAGGAGTTTTTAGGGTTATGAGGGGGGAAAAATTATGAGGCTTTATAGCCACATGGAATTTTCATGTCTCCGTTGTGTATAAACATAAACAAATGTCTCAAATTTCTCAACGTGCTTTGTATGTGTTAATAAATAATCAAATAAATCAACAAGAGCATCTTCCCAGTGTAGACCATGATCAGCACAATTTTTTCAATTGTTGTTAAACTGCAGCAAAATTTGGGCAGTTGCTGTCTGTATTGTAACATCCAAAACTTGATTGTCAAACTTATCTTTTGTTATCCTACAGAACTAAAACATTAAAAGATCAATAATTTAATGTGCATATGTATACTAGCAACTGCAAAGACTTGTGTAGATCTAAAACTCCCATCTAACAATAGAATATGTTTAATGCTAATTTTCTGTTTCTATAGCCCCCAAAACATGTTTCCAAATACGTTATGTACCATGCACTGTACACTAGAAAGTTGGAACCTCGACAATATTAGTAAAGCAGCAGCATGGTATTGCTAAGTGACACTTAATTACATAATTATCATGGTTTACCATCAATTTATTATGCCATGAATTTTGCATATATCTGACAAACTCTTGGAACTTTTATCAGCCATTTCAAAGATAAGAAAAAAACTATTTAAAACTGTTCTTCTTGGACTTTTGATATTTCACGGAAGCATAATTTTGCTGTCAGTATGATTAATGCACTATACAGGACTTGTGGTATGCTATCATGCCTAAAGAGTGCAAGCAGTAATACTTATTTCTTGATTTTACTGTCCTTTTAATCCTATGTAACTTTTCATAGCAATGTCTGCATGCTAATCAATCTTACTGTGAAACACAAGCCTGATTTTTTTGAATATCTGAGTACATCCAAAATCTTCCACACATATAGGCAAGGAACTTCTAAAATATTGTAATTCCACTCAGTTGTTACAATTGACTCATATCCACATGAAAATCCATCAACATTTTCCAACAATCCGTTGTACATGTATTTCATCTAAGAAGAATGAACTAGGATTTAAACATCTTATGGGCAGATAGCAACAAATGTAGCCTAAGGTTCATCAAAATTGGTTGGAAATTGACCGTTATACAGCATTTTGACATTTAAAGCCTTAACATAAGAATTAATGCAAATTTGATACAAATTTTAGGACATCACAAAGACAAAACCTATTAACTTATTGCATTTCATGGCCAATAGGTTTGGTTTGTTATGTTTAACAGCACCGCGACAGTCAGAGTCAAATGTGCCAAGGGGTGTTAATAAATTATGGTGTAAGATTTAGGATAGTGAGGAGATGGAAGGTTTGTAAAGGAGATAAGAAAGAAAATCATAAAAAAAAACTTTTGGTGAAAAGAAAGGATATGTAAGATTAGATGTAGAAAGGAAGAGGAGGGTGGAAGAGGTTGCTGTTGCAGAGGAAGTTGATGTTTGAGGAAGAATTGTTTTTGAAAGGTCCTAAATTGAAGATAGTGAGGAGAGAAAAATCTGGACTTCTGGTATAAGGGGACAGGATACGAAGATATGCTTGATGGAGAGATCGGTGTTACAAGTGGGGCAGAGAGGGGTAGGGAAGCCGGATAAGAGATGGGAGTGAGTGAGAGAGGAGTGGCTGATGGTGGATGTCTTCCCTGCGGGTGACAACGGTTTAATGTCTTCCTGGTTTCATGATTCCAGGAGTTTTGCCAGGTTATTTTGATGACTGTACAAAGGGGAAAAGGAGAGGCTGTTTGCTCCCTCTGTTGGCTTAGGTTTGATGGTGTGGATAATTGTGTTACTGGTTTCTAATTCCAGGAGTTTTGCCAGGTTATTTTGATGTTTAGTTGGAGATAGAGAGGTGCGGAGGAGTCTGGGAGGCGTGAGAGGAGTAGGAAAAAGGAAGGAGATGTTTGGAAATGTCTTTGAGTTGGCAGTATTTGTTGGTGATCAAGAAAATGTTGATGTTGGCTTTGGAGAAGTTGCATCCTAATCCCGAAAGGTACGGGGAGGGGGATGCATGTGTAGAGAAGATGAAAAGGGAGAATGGAAGCAAGGGTTACGTGGATCCAGTCAAAGGAGCCTGGATCTGAACTGGTGATAGGGAGTGGTATAAGGTGCCTTAGCAAAGACCTGGTATTTCAAGTAAAATTTACGGGCGGAGGCGAGGGATGAAATTGCTCCCCTGGATTCAAAGTGCTTGCTCCCCAGAGACCTTGAGGAGTTTTGAGGATTTTGTGGCATTTTGTTTTGAGGGTGTTGATGTGGGAGAGATAGGAAAGTTTGGAGTCGAGAGTGATTCCAGGAAACGAGAACTGTTTTTGCTGGGGATTACGGAATTTTTGAGGCAGAGATTGGGGAGGAAGGAATTGTTGTTGTTGAAATGGATGAGAACAGTTTTGTTTTTTGAGAAATTAAAACCGTTGCAGTGCTCCAGTGAGCCACTGTCCAGACAGTGTTGTAGGTTATTTTGGAGAGTATTGAAGCTTGGAGAGGATGAGTAGATAATGAAATCGTTGACATAGAGAGAGCTTTTGATGTTGAGGGTGAGAGTTTTGGTGATACTGTTAATTTTGAGGATAAAGAGAGTGGGGGAGAGGATGCTGCCTTGGAGGACACCCAGGTGTTGGGTGTGCCTTCGTGAGTAGGTGTTACCGATGCATACTAGGAAGTGGAGGGAGTGGAGGAAGTTCTGGATGAAGGTGGGGAGGAAGCCTCTGAGGCCAGGGAGTGAAGGTCCGTCTTTGAGGACACCATACCGCCAAGTGATGTCGAAGGCCTTTTCGAGGTTGAAGAAGATAGAGATGGCATGATGATTTCTGACGAAGGCTTTATGGATGAAGGTGTCAATTTTGAGGACGTGGTCCAGGCAGTTTCGTTTTTTCTGAAGCCATATTGAGTGGGGAGAGGATGGAGTTCCTCTCAAGGTACCAGCAAATCTGTAGTTGGCCAATAGGTTTTGAATCCCTTTAATAAAAATTAAGTGGGAAAAAACAGTGATGATTATGATTGACTGAAATTTAAAACATAATTTTAAAAATGATACTTAAAGAGATTTTGAGCAGTCTTAATTCTCTTTCATACATCACAATTTCCGTAACATTGTTGATGGAATCCATCTACAGATATGGTAATTGCATTAAAAAAACATTCATAACCTTAAAAAATTATTAATTTCTTTCTTCTATAGTCATTTTAATATTTTAAAGGAATCATCAAAAACACAACTTTTAATAAAAACCTGAACAATTTAAAAAGTTTATTGGTCTATCATGTTGCTTTAAAAAAACACAGCATCTACTTCATGAGTTCTGCACACTTAACAGTTCTCAATGATTTTGTTTGATCAACACCCTAGATTGATACAAAAGGGGCAGAGTGTCACTGATCAAAAGGGACATTTATAAGGCATCACACTTTGAGGGCACTTGAAAACTTAATAACAGAGTAATCAATACAACAAGTAGTGTCTCTGCATCTTTTTTATATTGGGGAACTGTAATCATTGTAAAAGAAGGCAAAATAGTTAAAAGGGTGGAGCACCATCTCTGAAAAAGCTAAACTAGGTGCCTGCTTCATTGTATATTACTGTTCAAATTCTAAATTTTTCATAATTCATAATTTTTCTTCATAATGTTCATTCTTCTACATTCTAATATTTACACTGTCAAGTCCACTAACTTTAAATTCATTTTTAAGACAATCTGATAGCTATTCTCTGAGGATGTTTGTTTGTTTGTTTGATGAGGGCTTAATGGCACCATGACAACAAGGGTCAAATTGTGCCTGAGAGGTTAGATCATTCTAGAGGTAGGAAGGAGGAAACAGGGGGAGAATGAGAGAAATACAAGAACAAAAATTCAGATAGCTGGGATCGAGAGAGGAGGTGCATGGGTGAAACAAAACTGACAAAACAAAACTTTTTTTAAGAAAGTTCTTTTACATTTAATATCCTGTAAAATGTTAATTGTTTTTAATATTCTAAATCACATACTAAAATTGAAAATGATCTATGTATAGGTCTAAAGGTAACATTGCTTTAATACATATATATATATATATATATATATATATATATATATATATATATATATATATATATATATATATATATATATATATATATATATATATATATATATATATATATATATATATATATATATATATATATATATATATATATATATATATATATATATATATATATATATATATATATATATATATATATATATATATATATAATATATATATATATATATATATACATAATAGATTTCATTATAATCAGTTAAACAATGAATATTTTATATATATACTTTAAAATACATCCTTTTTTTTTTTTCATCAAAATCGGTTTTGAATATTTTAAATACTTTAAAATATATTCATTTTTTCTTTAAAAACGAATTTTACATATTTTATGCAAAATTTTGAGATGTGTTACAGAGTGACCTTGGTATTTTATTAGTAAAACCTTTGCTGTTTTGTTAATCACAATTCTTTGAAGTGGTACAGCAAAATTCTGACCAAATATTTTTTAGGCTTTACCATACCACCAATCAAATTCTAGTTGGAATAGATTTTTTCATCATATTCAGTGACTAGTAAAGATTTGGGGAAAAAATTTTAAGGATATTTTAACGTACAGATTTTGAGCAATTTTGCCCAGTCAAACATCACCAAATTCACATAATTCAAAAACTGATCAAACTTTCATCAGCCATAACTCAAAAACTAAAGAACAGTGTTTTTTGTTTTTTTTCTCTCTAAAATTCATAAACTAATCTGAAATTTTAATGAAATTTCTTTCCATTAATTATTTTTTACACCTGAAATAGAACAAAAATCAAATAGTTTCAGCAATAATGACTAATGGAAATCAAATTGCAATACTCCATATACGTAAACATGGCAAGTGCTCTACTTTCTAGTTCTTCTTAAAAGAACAAATTCACTTGCCACACTTGGTTCCAACTTACTCTAGTTATCATACTCTTTTCCATTTTATTAAGCTGATATTGAAGTCTGAACAGAAGTAATATACTGTAACAAGCTCAATTACTCTTGACAGCTTAAATAGTGCTAATTGTAGTGACAAACAACCGTTCCAAATTCCTTGTGACATTAGAATATGACTGACAGATATATTAACTACTGTATAAGCAGCATTTTGTTGTCTTCATCAAGAATACTTGTAATATCTAAAGTTATATTTTACTTCTTTACATTTTCCATGCTTTTTTAGGGCGTTCTAAGATTTTTGCCTATTCCAGTAAAAATATAGGACATATACATACACTGTACATATACAACAATATAGGAATTACAGCCAAATTCATTAAAAATATAGGAGGGAATATTCTAAAATAGGAAAATATAGAGAAAATAGAAAATATAGGAATTAAATCGCTATATGCCTTCTGCAGATAATGTAAGTGTGTTTAATAAAACTGCATCCCAATCCTAATCATAAACTCATTACCAGATAACAAAATAAAATATTTTGTCATGAGCTAGTAAGGATCCTGTGAAAATTAAGAATTTTCAAACAGACTGCTGAAATTTCAATCAAATGTTCATTTCAATAATTCAGTTATTAAATGCACTCTAATGTCGCTGTCATGCTGAATGATAAAATACAGGCATGATGCTCATAGAAAAACAACTAGGAAAATATTCTTTGTTCAAATTCTTTGTTTCTTTCTTCTTCAATTACAGTTTGATGTCTTTAAACATAAACAACAGGCTCAACAAATAAAAGAAGGTGTTTTATGCTATTCTTAAAAACAAATTACACTTTGCCTGGACTTTTAATTGCAAAACTCTTAAAGGAATATTCCCCTGGATTTTCATTTTTTTATATTTGATAGAAACATTTTTTTGAAACAAAGTACTGAAAAAAACTATGTTAATATCTTATTCTTATTTAGAAGTTATAAAATTTCAAATTATTTTTGAATTTGGACAAAAGTGACTGATTGGCAACATCTGTGATGTCATAGAGACAATTTCAAAAAACATATTTTGTATTTCTTTAAAAATGATTTAGATTTTTTCTCATTGTAAATGTGATATACACCAAGAGAAAATAAAAAAATTTTGTAAATTATATATTCTACCCTATCTCTATAATGAACCAAAAATGTTGTTCTATTATGTAAAAAAGTCTGATTAAACTTATAAGAAATGCATAAGAACTGTGCTGGAAATGCATTGATGACATCACCAAGCTAAAGGACAAATACTGTACAAGGTGTTTTTAAGAACATTTTTCCTACTCTTTAAATTGTTATAACTTATAAAAAAAATAAAAAATTGACATAGTTTTTTCACCACTTTGTTTCTACAAATTTTCTCTATCAATATATGAAAAAATGAAAATCCATGGGAATATTCCTTTAATTATATCTAGCTGAGGAAAAACAGCAGCCTTCAAGCAAAATCCCAGATTCCCAGGTAGCAACTTCAAATTAAATTAAACTTGGTTGAATGGTTGTTAAATAGTTTTTTGGTTGCAAAGATGCAATTGCTGTGTTACAAATACGGAACAAATCACGCAAGTACGTCACTAAAGATGGAAATAAAATATTGGTCCACTTATGATTACCCTCACTTGCATTAAAAACTATTGATGAAAACATTTATGAAATAATACTCACACTATAAATATGCCTTCAGGAATAACAAAAATGCAAGAGAACCAATGGACTAGCATAGTGGCCATGTTGTAATTCCTTTTTTTTTTCAAATACAAGATTCTGGATTTGTATTATAGTGACAGTGCATGGTGAATGAGTGGTGGGTTAGGTCATGTGTACTGGTGATAGGAGACAAAACCTTGGGGTAGTAAAAATGGTGTAGGTAGGTGAAAGTGTGTTGCTGGGTGGACGGGGAGCAGTGAGGGGGAGACATCAAATGTTTCAACTAAACAGACAAAGAATGAAGAGACAATGAATGGAGAGACAATAAATGGAGAGACAATGAATTGAGAGACAATGAATTGAGAGACAATGAATTAAGAGACAATGAATTGAGAGACAATGAATTGAGAGACAAACAACCTTAATGCACTGATTAATAAAAAGTCATGACTATGCATTCAAACTGATCATATTTAACTCACCCCTCCCCCTCCCACAGATCATAAATCAAATGAAAAAAGAATATGAGCTGAAAAATTTCTTAAAATCTTCCACCATTCAATTCCACCTGTACACACTTGAATTATTACACAGATGAATTCAAATATAAGGATCACAAAATGATCACGGTCCAATTTCTTTTCATTCTTAAGATAAAATAATCCGTAATAATTCACCTCATATAAGAAACTATTCACATGACAGAGTTTATGACACCAATATCTCAATTTTTCTTGAGACAAATTGAACAAAAAACACCAGCCTCATAATTTATGCGACTTGATGAAGCAATTTTAAAGAAGCCTTTTTGTTCTGAGTTAATCATAAAAGGTGCTAAACATGAAGAATATGAAGCTCACCGTGTCAATTTACCTGATTTATGATCAAACTGGAAACCTGGGAAAAAAAGCTGGCCTGGTAACCTAATAAATTTTTGAACCCTTTTTCTCCAGAAACTTTCTTTCTTGATTTTTATGTTCCAAATTTCTGCTATACAATACTTCTCAGTCTGTTACAAGAAATGTACTGTTACTTCAAGATATTGTTTTATTTAGAGGAAATCTCAGAAAGTTGCAGACGTTTTAGCTTCTTGAGGCTCTTGATGGTGAGTGTACACAAGAAAATGTGTCAACGACAGCTGGGAGGAGCAACCAGGGTGGCGTAAAGAGTAACAATAAAGAATCTAATAGAAATGGTAGAGAATGAAATTCGCCTACATTATCCTGTATGTATATTATTAAAGGTTAAGAAACGTTTCCCTATTGTAATTGCTCCTAAACTTAAAGGTATTTCCTAAAAGCTTTAGAGAGGTTTTCTGATGCTTCTAGAGATCTTATTAAAAGGTAAACTATGCTCAAATTACAAAAGCTAATTACTTCCCGTATACAATGACCAAAATAGACCAAAACAAATTGAAGGGCATTTAAATGTAAAACAAGGCAAAATTTCTTGAAATAAACTTCTTACTTTAAATGACTTCATCTCCTGTACCCACAAACAAATTTGTGAGGTTCCTATGAACTTGGATAAGTCTTGGATAAGACCTGTTACTCATCATAACATCATGCTTGCTAACTATGACTGACTGAAGTGGGTTACAAAGGGTTGTGTTTGTAATTGAGAATGCATTAAAATGAGCTTATTCTACCCATTCTGTTTTTTAATTCAATGTGATAGCAGCCCAGCTCTAATAGAGCAAGGCAATTTAATATTAGTTTCAAATGCTGTAACTTGAAGTGATCATATTTCACACAACAGAGAAATATAAATATCCCTTTTCACCATTCAACTTTGGAATTGAGTCCCCATATATAAAGTCATAATTTACTCTATGCCTTATAGAGAAAAATAATTTGAAGTCACTCGCACTTAAAATGATTTATTAAAAATGATTTTACTATGAGAGAAAGCTGAGCAGGATGAAACATAACCCTAGAATTATGCAAATTAGGTACTCTTCAAAAATTAGTCTCCTTGCTGAATAAATAAAATGAATATTAATCAATTCCAAGTAGGATAATTACCAAGTCACCAGATATAAAATCACAACTCGTTTCAAGAGCTGAGAGTTTCAAATCACTGCTTTAAGTGGGAAGATGATACAAGAATACAATTTACAAAATTTAGGCAAGAACATACAGCTAGGAATGTCTTTCTTATTGTCATTGAAGTCAAGATTTTGAAGCTGCTGTCATGTCAGAAAACAATATTTACAATTAATGGGGAAACCGAAGATAGAGCAACATGGCTGAAGGATTATTAGCAAGGAGCATAAAACATTTTAAAATCTGAATCAGCAATTTCCGGAAAACTGTACATAATGTCACGTGGCTGAATTGAGGTGTCCATAATGGGCCAATCGTATACTGGGGGAATCTTATTGACCAATCAAATACTGGGGAAATCTTGGTCATCTGTGCAATTCATGCATGCATGGTATGGGACCCAGCGTATGATTTTTTTCTCACGCATGTATCATACATGCATTATACAGGGTGCATATTGCTGTTTACAATTTTTTCTCAAAACTGCACCCGATCGGTTGGGAAACAAAGAAAAGTTCCCCAGCTCTTGATTGTCAAAGTACTGAAGATATTACTTTCGGCTAACATAGGTTTGAAAAGGTGTATATAGAGGAGGGAGAGAAGGGGACCTTTGTTAAGATCTAAATTTTGTATTACTAAAAGGTATTTAGGTGTATACAAACATACCATTCTGAACTAGATATTACAAACAAAATTACCAAAAAGATTTGAGAATTAAAAAATATTACCTGCCTACCATTCTTTTTGTTTCAGGATGTTTAACAAGAACAAAACAAATAATTTCATGCATTTGTGCCACATGTGCGATCAAATATAATCTACCTTTACTGCAATTTTCACTACCTGATAAAACACTGACAATGAACATCGTACTACAAAGTCGTGTGAAAAACCCCAGCTCAACAGAGCGACAACATAATGCAATGATATATCATATTTTAATTCATATTCAGAAACAAAACAATGGTATATCATTCTACATCTGTTCATTCTTGCCAAATTTTCCCCACTTTGGTCCCCATCCCAAAATAACTTGAGGTGGAAAACAAGTCTCTCTAAATTCTTGCTAATAAATTGGTAGCAATTATTCATTCAGAATACTTACTCCACAAGACGTTTCCATTTTGTCTCAACAGAAATCCAGAGGTGATTCATACCAATGATCTGATATGCATTCACTTCATATCACATCAGCGTTTCAAGGAGTAATTGAGTACGAAGCATAGCGCAGAATGCAATGTTGAAAAGATATCAGAAATGTAATTAAGATAAAACCAATGAGCTGCCCCCTAAGGCTGCGTAGAGCTAGGCAACATTACTAATTCTGATGAAAAAGTTTTTGATCTTTAAATCTTTTCCCCTTAGATCTTTAATCAATATCTAGCTGGATTAGATATTGCAATTATTTTCAATATTTTTTTAAAGAATTTGTGTAGTAGAACTTTGATAGACATAACTCCTTTTTCAATTTTAAAGTATATTCTACCCAAACTATAGGGTCCATGCATACGTCTTATGTAAAACAAATCTGGGATTTAAATTTAAAACACTTTCTAAACAAAATAACTGTACCACATGGCCCTGATAAGAGGCGTAGCCAGGATTTCCATATTGGTGGGGCAAGTAACAGAATTAAACCGACAGGATACAAAATAATGGCCCCTGCCGACGAACAGTACTAATTTTGACCCTAAAAATAGAATATTGTTTGGTGGGGCAATCGCCTCCTCTGCCCACCCTTTGGCTAAGCCACTGGTCCTGATAAAATAAAACAGATGTGGTGTACTTTCATTTTCACATTTAAAATATATAAAAATTAAATTGCCTTAATTGATTTTCCTGTTTTTGTCATCATTCTTGTTTATTTTCTGGGGTATCTTAAAATCAAGGGTTTACTTCTCTCAAAAGAAATTTGTGGGAGTGAACACTCTATGATTTGGAACAAATAAAAGTTGTTTACCTGTGCAAAACCTGCCCGAGTCAAATGTACTCTTGTCATTATGTAAATGCTTTATGATGGCTTAGACAAAATTTGTCCGAAGAAATTAGCTAGTCATATATGTCATTAAGGTACTTGTTTTTTGGCAAAGTTCGATAGGAGAGCATTTGCTATGATGTTGACTTATTTATGCTACAGGGAAAAAGTGAAAACCCTAGCTCGATCCAGAAATGACCATTAGATGCTTTTACAAGGTAGGGTTTAAATATGCAGGGCCGCCGAGAGAATCGCGAGGCCCCAGGGCAAACTAATATTTGGGGTCCTCTCGTATTTTGAGAAATAACAATTAAAGAGCATAAACAAGGTCTTCAGCTAATTTTATTCCAACTTGTATCACTTTCACAACTGTCAAGCATAGGCTTTTGCAGATTTGTTTCCCCTGTGGTTGTTTTTATGGTCATTTTATTTTACAAGTTTAGTTTCCCAAATATATACTACAGTACATTTGGGACCCCCTGAGCCTAGGTCATGGGGCACATTTCCTCCTACCTTCCCCCATCTCAGCGACACTAGGGATATGAAAACAAAGTTTGAGGCACTTCAGATTAGTGCTGTCATGATATGTCCACTATCCAGATATCTTTTTTCCCATGAAATGAAATATGCCTCTTAACACATATCGTGATACCAAAAACTAAACCGAACTAAAAGATGTTTGTGCAACTAGGCTTGGCTACTTCCTACGTTATGGTACTAACATTGCGGTAGTTAATCTAAAACGCAAGTTTAGGCCATGATCGTTACTGATTTTTTTCTTTTAAAGTGCAAAAATATTGTGGAAAAAAAAAACTAATTAAAAATTGTCTTCCTTCACCCCACATTGACAGGCTCAGATGTAAGTTGACAAAAAGAATGAAAAAATGGCCCAGAAAATGCCTCTCACTTCGATGATTCATGGTCACGTTGGCTGAAATACCAAACATGTGCATGCAATGAGTGATGAAATCTAGAACATAATAGTTATGCAATCATGTCGTCTGCTAGATGGAAATCATTATTTCTTGCGTTCATCAATTTATATGCATACATCAGTACAAATAAGTAGCGATATTATCAATGTGTGTCATGAGTCAGTTTTCTTGAAAAATATTGCGATATACCAATATATCGTGATATTTTTCTCCACGATAATGGATATGTAATACAGCCATATCGTGACAGCACTACTTCAGATATAACTAGAATATTAGCACTCTTTAGAGCACATACCTCCGCCCTGTTGCAATTCCAAAATGCCTAAATTAGTTCAAGAGTTCATTTGATCTCCATACCCAATATAATCTAAATACCTCATAAATATCCTAGGCCCATCAAGATTCAACCCCACGTTTTGATCTGTAATGATCATTTGCAATCTAAACACTTCAGATTATCTTTTGACTGGATTTCTTTCAAGGCCATACCATTGTTTTCAGTTTTAATAAGTGAAGTATCATTGTTTGAGCTCTATTCAGCCAGAATTCCCATTCCATCATTTTCCATTCCATGGCAGAAACTAATTGTTTCATTTTCATTGATTCCAGAGAACACCTGATGTAATACTTTTGAGTCCAGAAAATTGATTGTTTGGATCTTCATTCAGAGTACAAAGTCATTGTTCAGAACGATCCATTGGAAAGTTATCAACTCAAGTCTTGACAGATCTCATCCTTAAACATCCCCACCCCTCAATCTCTACCCTTCCCCTATTTTAATTAGTCCCAAATTTTAATTCATTCTTACTGAAACAGTAACAAAACCACACACCAAATTTAATCAAAATCTAATCATCAGTTCTAGAGATACCTTAATGACAGACAAACTCACCTTAAAATGTCCCCACCCCTCCATTTGCACCCTTCTCCTGTTCCAATGTCTCAAATTTTAATCACTACTTCCTTAAGCATTAAAAAAAATACACACCGAATTTAATCAAAATCCATTTAATTAAAGTCATCAGATCTTGAGATATCTTGGTGACAAACAAACAAACAAATTTACAAAGGCAAAACATAATCTCCATCCAACTTCATTGGTAAAGGCTATTTGGCGGAGGTAATAAGAAATGAATCAATACAGCAGTTAGTGTGCCTGCGTCTTTTTCATATTAAAGTACCGTATACAGCATGATAAGAAGGTATAAAGGCCATTCTCACAATATTTGTATGAACAGAATGCAAAAAGGTTTGGCAGTGAAGGTAATGAAGGACAAGTAGATAAAAAAGGCATGTGGATCCCTCCCCCCGCTCCCTCTCTGAAAAAGTTACTTACAGTTTGGAGGAATATTGGATGCTAGCTAGGGATATCCCAGCTACATTCTTTTAGGTACCATAACTACAGTTTCAGTTATTCCCACAAAACACACAAGTCCTTTTTACGAAACACATGCACTAATTTCATCTTAAAGTTCAAAATAATATGTGGGGCTTAGTTAACAGCTTCCTAATGAGCCTATTTTCAGCAAGATGCTAATCTTATTTCAAGATACTAGGAGGAATTTGTGAATACCATACAGATCTTCAAAATGGTCTACTTTGCTTAAATGGAGGGACAGATGGGGAGGGCTGTCATTAAACACAGCTTGATTTAATAACTGCATATAAATCGTTTGCTTCAAGAGGGTATATATTTCTAATCAAGTTTATGCTCATTAAATCAAATATTAGATGGAATTTTAGGTCATTAAAATGTACTACACTTGGGAACATTAATACATTCTTACGATTTATCACTTTTTGTTGCTAGTTTAGCAGTAATTGATCACCTTAGCAAAAAGGTAACCAATACATACTACAGTTCTTGATGTACGCAGGTAGGATATTTTCATATGGATAGTACTATAAACACTAGGTTGATAGAAATGCATCTTTTGATATTTTTACTCTCTGTTTAAAGGCCAGTCTCTTAACTTGGATAAATAGCTTTCAATTTGCTTGTTTTGATTGGTTGAAATACAATGGTTCAATGTGCACTAACATTGATAGGCCAATGAGAATCGTTCTGGAATAAAATGTACGATGCCACATTTTTATCACAATAGATGGCCTTTAAAGGATTAGTTTAGTGGTCAAGCATGTCCATCTTGTATGAAAGAGGACTTCAAAAGAAACAAAATGGTGAAAAAACCATTCATAAATCTTATTCCGTTAAGATATATTCAAGTTTAAAGTTTGGTATCATTTTGTAGAAATGACTGAAATCAGTCTAGTTGTGATGTCACAGCCTCAGATTCCTCAAAAACTTTATGTATTTTAAAGAAAGTTTATTTAATTTTTTCAATATTTAAATTACTTTTCCTCAAACTTTCTTCAGTAGTATATTATAAATACCCTTCCTATATTCAGTTTTACTACTTTTTTGACATATTCCATGGTTTTTAAGCCATAAAATCGCAGGACAAAATATGATAGAATACATAAAGACTTTGATGAATCTGAGGTTATGACATCACAACTAGTCTGATTTCAGTCATTTCTACACAAATGATACCAAACTTTAAACTTAAATATCTTCTTAACGGAATAAGATTTTTGAATGTTTTTTTCAGCATTTGGTTTCTTTTGAAGTCCTCTTTTATAAAAGATAAACATGCTTGACCACTGAACTAATACTTTAAATCAATCCTCTTTGCAATAAAATTATGATGATTGTTGATAACACTTAACAAAAAAATTCAAAATCAATCATAATGATGAAAGATTCAAATTTCAAACAAAAGGAATATCACTGTTGATGAGGGTCTTGGTACTTGAATCCCTTTTAATATATAACATCTGATGTGTTCAAACTTGCAGAAAGATCACATTTTTGCCAACTTATGTGATTAATACCTTGGGAAACAAACATTTTGCAAAATTTATTTGTTTGTAAATTTGTTATTAAAAGGTCTTAAAAGGAAAAACAATCAAGATATGCTCCAATGTTTATCAATACAAGGAAAGTGTAGTGTAGTGAAGTTGATATAAAATCTGATATGAGTTCACACTGCAGAAAGACATCATTTGTGCTCAATTTAAGTTTGGTTTGATTTGTTGATGTTTAATGGCACTGTGACAGCTAGAGTCAAATGTGCCAAGTGAGTGTTACAAATTTAAGGTGCAAGAGTTAGGACAGAGATGGTTGGGAGAGGGAGAGAGGGATAGGAAGGAGAGAAACTCAACTTATGTAATAATACTTTGGTAATAAACATTTTTACAAAATTCACTTGTAGGTAAACTCTAAAAAGGTCTTAAAAGTTTGTATTAAAAGGTTAAAAAAATATCAATATATGCTCCAACCAGGGATTTTGTTTTTTAAATAACAAATCCCTACTCCAATGTACAGCAATATTTGTATTTCACTTTTAGGCATATGCCAGGGAAAGCACACCTAAGTCACAATGACTTGTTTTCAGTGTGACACTGTGTACCCAATGAATTTGCCAGAATGGAAAGTGGATGAACACCTGGTTAACACCCTGCTCTTTTCGAGAAGTGTTCAGAGAACCAGGCAGGAGGTGAAACTCCTACCATCAAGACTGACGGCTTTACGTCCACTCCAAAGGACAGTGAGCGCCACGCAACCATTGGCCACTTTTCACAAAGGTCGGGTGGGATAGAAAGTGTGATGCAGAAGACAAACCTCTGCGCTTGATGTCAGCGTATCTCGTTCTGCATATCTGTGGAAAAATCGCTGGTTAAATTGCCATTGGACTCGAACCTGGGACGCCCAGCATCGCCTCAGTCATACGCTCAATTGACTGGGCTACCAGCTAATCCTTATAAAGCAGTAAATACATGGAAAGTATAATGTGCTTAGTGTAGCTAGCGTATTGAAACATGTTTTATGTTTTAACTTAAAAGGGCAATATCTTTATTTCTCATCTGTACCAACATGATCGACCTTCTGATATGATAATCACACAGTTGCAGTTAACCCAGATAACAATCTATTTTCTAACCCAAAGTCCACTTCAAATACCCTCAATTAGGCTTGGGCGATATTGAACATTATGCAATATCGATATATCGTCTGGAAAATATCGATAATATCGAAATATCGATATGCAAATTATGGGACGTCATACGTAAGTCGTATGTACTGTTCTGGGCAAGGTAATCTCGCCTCGGCTCAAAAAAAGTTAAGTAAAAACTTTTTGTACAAATTAACAGAAATCACTGCAAAATATAAACATATCATCTTCAAATAAACACCCATTGTGTTTTAAAATGTTCTTTACATGGTTTCTATCTTAAGATCAATCACAGAAACATTGAAAAAGTTTAGACCTCGGCATATTCTTAAAAAAAAAAAAAAAGTTGTGGAACTGGTATCAGGCCTACACTGTATGCCCTACAAAAATCGGCTCCAATTCTTCTTAAAATTTTATAACTCACTTACTTCTTATGAAAGTTGTACTGAAAAAGCATTATTTTGGTAGCATTATATGGACTTCTAGACATTCAGAAGTCCATATATGATGCATATTATCCAATTTCTAGTCTGCTTCAATCATCGCACGAGTGTTGTCACTCAGAAGAAACAGTGATAGCCTAGATGGTATGTGTGTACATAGTAAAGTACTGTACAGTGATACTAAGTGTATGTAGTTACTGCACTGTACATTATCTGATCGATTTGGCAAGACCAGTCTTGTCACTTTTACTTTAGACTTTCTGAACAAACAAAATAGTGAGAAAAACCTTATGGTTTTGTCAGTAATTTGTCAATAAATGATTGTTTGATATAAAATTCAGATTCAGTATTCCTTTTGAGGAAACTTAACACGATGTTTGAGGATTCAACATCTAATGATTTTTTGTTGTCTGAACATCGTAAGCCATCAAGTATAAAATTAAAGTATTGCGCAATGCCTCTGTACTCCATGAGTCAAGTGGTTTTTGGGGTAATTGTTATCACAATATTAATGTTTTAATAAGTTTTATCATAACTGAGTGCCTGAAACTTTGATATAAATGAAATTCATTAACTTTTTGTGGCTGTTTAATACAAAAATACTTGGGATGTTTGATAGTCATGTTTAGCTTTTTAATAGTTCATGTATTGTGTAATATTGAAAAAACATAATATCGATATATCGATATGACCCTTGAACTCAATATCGGCCATATCGATATAGGTCAATATCGAAATATATCGCAATATCGATATATCGCCCAAGCCTACCCTCAATGACCTGTAGTGCGCAATGAATGCATTATGGTATCGTATTTACAACTAGTAAAGTAGACTGACCTTTTTGTCTTTAAAAATAAATGTTATTTCATTCAATCATAAAGCTGAATTGCACAAACAAAATACGGAAAACAAGTATTATTTGAAAGCACAGTGGATCAGTAATTGTAGTCAGATGCTTGATTATATTCCCACTCTAGTCACCAAGCCATCGTCCCCTGCAAAAGTGTAACAAAGTACTAAGGACACAACATATGACTTGTGTGTCCAGTTAAGGGGGGGGGGGCCACAGACTCCCCTCTACATGCACCACAGAAACTGAGGACAAGCAATAATATGGCCTAATTGGCATCCCAAGGTTCAGGAAAGGATTATTAATGCATACTTGACAAACTTTCTCATGTCACAATATTTTTTTTATATCAGCAACTTAAAAATATAGTTTTTTACATCATCACAAGGGAGTCCATCAAAATTTCATATTGTTATGGCTGGACATCTAAGAACATAATGGAGCTATTAACTGTGCCAGCTGATGTATCAGTTAAATGATGTATGGATATAAATAGTTTGAATCATTTATCTAGTCACGCTATCATGAATAAATGCTTCTCTGTGTCAGCTATTACAAATTTCAGAATACTGCCCTCGATTTAAAACCTAACTTCCATGGCTATCTGAAAATGCATTCATTGTGTGCACTTTCTAAACAATAATGCACTGAAACTGAAAATAATTTAAAACACTCTAATTCCATCCACATTTGTATGAACAAAGTAAGAACAAAATTATGCAGTCAACTTCTGATGGAACAAAGATGGGCACTGATCACTATTTGTAAGGTAATGTTTATAAACTGACCAATCTATGGCTTTTAAAGGGGAAGACTTAGGATTCAGAACATTGTAAGCTTAGGCAGGATTTGGGGCAGCAAGGGGAAACTTGCCCACCACATTTTTTTTCAATTTTACCTTTTGCATTGTGATTTTTTTTTTTTTATCTTTGTATGATGTTGTGACTTGTACCCCTCCCCTCCCCCTCTTTAGGTAGGAAAACCCCACTTCTGATTATAAAGCAACAATAAGATTGTGTGCATAATATAATTCATGCTACAGATATATGACGGAGTATTGCCACTGCTTTCAGAATTATGATATTAGAGGATCGAGGGGAGGGCCAACAGACGACATACACTCTCCAAAAGTAAAATAATTGAAAAAGGTCCATAGAACTGCTCAAAGGTTACGATTTTGAGACAATGAACTTAATTTTGCTCTTGAGTTGAATCTTAACAACTCCCTGGTTGAATTAAGCTTTCAAACAGTACAGTAGACTGCTAGCTTGACAAAGTTATCCAAAATATTTCTGGCCATCAGCAAGTTTTCACCTAACTACTACCCCACTTCCTACTTAAAAGCACATACAGTACCAAACTGAACCACCGAACAATAAACTTTCGTTGCTCATAATTCCATTCATTTAGAAAACATCTGTTAAAGCTGTCAAAAAAACTTTTTGCTACAAGAATGGGATATTGTTATTTTCTTGCTCTTTACTTCTGATCACAACACGACAAAAAATAATAATTTATCTTATTGAAGAAGATTATTACTAATGTGACTATTTCCTCTACATGCAATGAACCAAAATGGAAAAGGGCAAATAGTCAAGATAGAGGATAAAACCAGTGGTTAAGTATCATGACAGCACTCTACTGTTACACAACATTTCCCTTGCAAAGGGAGAAGCATTCAAATATTCAGTTTTGAGATACAATCAAATCACAAAATCAATAATCAGATAAATTGTTGAGGCTCTGACCGTATTCACACTGGATCATGATCTCCCGACGTTGAACTTTCTTGGTGCAATTGAAAATAAGATGTTAATGCAGGTAAGCCAGAAGTTATGTTTTGATCATTGCAATGTTAATGAAGAACATCTTATGACATGAAGTTCGAGTTACAGGTCACTGACGCGAGTTCACACAGGTTTTTTTTTTTTTTTTTTTTTTTTTTTCCCTTCAGTATTTCATCAACCAATCAGAACTCCTCCCCCAGATCATGACCCTACCTTCAAGTAGGATCATGGTCCACTGCTTATGACTACGATCAGACCCAGCAAGGGTTTTCGCAGATAAAAATCAGAGGATCTGATCACCTGCAATGGACTTGATCATGAATTCACATTCCAGTGAGAACACGCACTCTGTGATAACAGATAGTGCACAGTATCAGCTCTCTGCAATCCCTTTGGCTTTTGAAGATGGAATTAAGCAGAACGTTTGTTTCAGGTTTAGTTTCCTTATGCTGTATCAGAGGCCTTTTCGGGTATGTGTTTGTAGAAGTACATTTCAAAGAAAATTAAAGGATTAGTTCGGTGGTCAAGCAAGCCAATCTTATATGAAAGAGAACTTCAAAAGAAACAAAATGGTGGAAAAAGCGTTCTAAAAATCTATTCCATTAAGGAGATATTCAAGTTTATAAAGCTCTGTCTTGTCTCTGTAGAAATGACTGGTGTAGTTAGTCTACTATAAAAAGTTGGTGTCTTCATCCTCACATTCTTAACAATTGTTATGTATTTTAAAGACAGTTTATTTAATTTTTTCACTATTTAAATTATTTTCCCTCAACTTTCTTCAGGTGGTATAATGAAAATACCCTTCCTAGATTCAGTTTTACTACTTTTTTGACATATCCCATGGTTTTTAAGCCACAAAATTGCAGGACAAAATATGATAGAAATCTGAGGCTATGACATGACAACTAGTCTGATTTCAGTCGTTTCAATACAAATGATACCAAACTTTGAACTTAGATATCTCCTTGATGGAATAAGATTTTTGAACATTTTCTTCACTATTTTGATTCTTCTGATGTCCCTCTCGTATAAGATAGACTTGCTTGACCCTTGAACTAATCCATTAATGAACAGAATTTTGTTTTGTTTTTTGAGATAATTATTCTAAATATTATCAAATTTAACTACAAGATATTCAGTACGTCATCAATATTTGAAAATTTATGAGAAAAAAAAACTACATTTTTGGGCTGTCTTCTACATACTCCTCAAAATTGGCATAAATCTTACAACTTTTAACTAGACCCGTAGCAAGGGATTATATTTTCAAATGTTTTAAGCATGGTCATTTGCCCAGAGTCTCCACATTTTCTGGTTTAATTTCCTGCGCCATTCTGGCTATCGGAAAACATCTGAGCAAAAAAAAAAATGTTACTAGTTGTCGTTAAAATGTTAATTTATTACTAGAAATATAAGGAATGCCCAGCAAAACCTACAAATGCAGGGCACCTAAATTTGGATCTCCACATGTCTTTGTTTGATTTGATGATATAACCATGGAAACTTACTCAAAACAATTCTTTAATTACAATGTCCAAACAAAAAAATCATACTGCCCTGGAATTATAGTTTGTAAAATTGCAATGTGAGACCACAACATATGGGTTATTCAAACAGAAATTCAACAAATAGTAAAATAATATTTGTGTTTCTTTTCTTTGTGTGTTTTGGAATATGAAGATGAATTCATACATTATTGGTCATGAACAAAACGCCAGTTTCTGCTTGTTTTTTAAACTAAGACTACAAATGAAGAACAGATGGTAAAATTCTATACAATCCATTACCAAAAAATTGATAAAAGGGTCAGAAACATGTTTGCACACACAAGTCATAATGGTTTTGGTAAGTTCTCATTTGATCAAACTTTACAATTAGGAATATACAGTATTTTCATGCATGTTCGAATCATGGCCCTGACCGCATGGTTAGTCACTTTTTTTTCCAAACTGAAAGAGTACATGTCATGAGCCTTTCTTGTTGATGTTTATTTATTAATTGATTAATTCATTTCTGGCTGAGAACTGCAACAAATTTTTCCACAAATGACCAACCATTACATGAGTGCTGCGAGTCCAAAGCCTCTTCTTTTAGCTGGACATGATGAAAGAGGGAATCCCTGTCTCAAGAATATCGCTTGACTTATAACGTCCCTTCTGCGACGACGATAATTGATTGGCATTTTAGGTGATTGTGTAAATAATTTGACCAATCATAATTGTTGAGTTGTATGGTATATTCATCTCCACGCTCACACGATATCAGGCTTAAATCTCAGTCACCAGCTCCACTGATAGGCTTTTCTTTCATAGAAATGAAAAATGACCAATTTGGCATTTTGCCAAGTTACACTCAAACATGTGAGCCAAAATTTAATCACATAAAATGTTACTTTTGGTAGCAACGGAACTAATTATTTTTCCCATTGAAGCCTATGATGAAAGAGTCAAGTTCGGGGTCCTTTTGTACCAGAAAGTTATAGATTTGGGATTTTTCGTGATGTTTTCCAAAAAGTACCATCTAATATCTTTTGGATGAAGGTACTTTCAATAGGGGGTCATCAGAGGTTTTGGTCCTTTTTTTTTAGGCTGAAGTGAAGAGGTGTTATACACCCTCACCAAATCACTCAAATTTTGGTTTGGGTCCTTAGTAAAATAGTTCCCCATAAAACTTTTACTGAAACAAATCTCGTCGAGTTTGGATATGTATAGTCAAGTCGACCTATCCTTTCTCTTCCATTACTGGAATTTTCAACTTCTCAGCTTCCTGTCCCATGAAATGGGACCTCTTTAAATTATTTTTATTAGCCTTTTCTCTGAGGGTTCTCATTTTTCGATGGCGGAGTGATACCTTATGTGATACTTTATTAGTTCCGTGCTACCTTTTCATGTGCAAAATTGTTGTACCACATGGTCTGCCAAACATTCTGCTAACTATCAGAGGCTCAGCTCATGTTTTGTATTTATATTTTTCTTATCAATTTGTTCTTAACTCCAAAAGAACAGAAGCTCTTCTGCACCTTGTGGTTCATATATACCTTCTCCTTGAAACTAAACAAGAGAAAACTTCAAAAATCTTTAATTCTATTTATTCAGGTCCCCAAAATACCAGTGACAATACTGGTCTGTTGATTTTGGATGAAACCTGATGATATCAAAGTGCCTGGTGAAACTATTGTCACCCATCAAGGGGAGTAGGATGATGTTAAGCAAACTGCAACACAAAAGCGCTGTGTATTTGAGATGGAACGTGCCCCTATTCAGTGCTAAGGTCAGGATAAACAGACAGATCCTGTTGTATTTGTGTCAAAATCACATTCTTGTTCTAAAACGATGAAACAGGAGTGAGACTATCAAAAATGACCATCCAACATCCATCTCTCTCCTTTTGTACACTGCCATAAAGGTGTGTTTTTTTTTTTCTTTCTCTATTTGATGAAGGTAAATTGATGTGATTTTGCTAAGACCTAATCCCAAACCTTATATTATCAAATGTTCATTAAAACAAATATATATTTTTTCAAGTTGTATATCTATTTATCCACAGTTATATTACACCTTCCTTAGCCAATCTCCTCTTCACATGTTCAAAATTCTTGCTGCATCTGATCTTCACTCATTACTGCTGCCTCATACATGCATACGTAAAGATGCAAATACTGCATCTATCTCCAAATCACTTTCCTTAATTGTCTTTGAAATGAAATACGGGTAAAATTCTCTCCTCTTATTCATTTTACATATAAGTAAAAAACGTAAGATTTCTTGTATTTATGGCGGCACTAAGAGCATACTATGCACCAATAAATCTTCCTTTATCAGCAATTGACATCAAAGACCTACATTCGGATTCCTAGATACAAGTCATACACAGCTACTAGGCAAAAGCTCCTTCCATATGTAATTAACGTTCACTGGCTTCCAAGTAAAAGCGATATTACTGTCATTACCAAGGAGTTCATGACGCAACTAATACCTATTGATTTCTGTTACTGACAACTTGCGCTCAAGAATTTTTCATCTAAATATTTGTTCTCCTTTACAAAAAATCAATGATAAAATCATAATGAACTTGAAATGCAGAATATTTCGCAGATCTAACAATGGAACTCCAACTTTCACTTAATTCAAATTTGACCAAAGCTTGAACCTACTCTACTGTCCGTGCTTTGTCGCTATTTCCGGTCTATGTCTTGTATCTAATTTTGTTGAGAGTGGGTAGACGTATGCACTCAACATTTGAAAGTAAGAGGAAATGCAGTTTTCGGGCATGAAATGTAATAGACTAGATGGATCTGGGGTAAGGCTAACAAGCATGATTGAAACGAAGGGAAAAAATCAATGAGACATTGAGTCGGCAGGTGCTGTTACTAGAAATTCCAGGTGAAAGACCTTCAATGGAGGTATGTGACATGAATAAAATTGATGCAATTGTCAACAGCAGAGGTCTGAAAATAGAACTGTTACTTCAACTTATTGATTTCTCGTGCAAACATCTATATAAGCTTTTATCGGTGCCTGATTGTATTACAAAAATTTTGGGGCTCGACTTAGTAAATGGTTTCTAAAATGGGATGTATATTCTTGATCTCAAATGATCATAGTTCTGCAGAAATAAATCAAACTAAATGACTAAAGACTTGAAAACCCATGGGTATCTTTCAAGATCATTTTCATTATAAAGAAGGAAATTTATTACAAAAATAATGCTTTTAAATATAGCATATTTCACTTTTGAATGAATCTGACCAGTGACTCTTATGCAACAATGCCAACAATGGCAAAGTTCATATGAGAAAAAATAGGAAAGATAATCAGTACACCTACAGCCATCAAAGTTCAAACAAAAGTACCAGTACTCTAACCAGAAAACCAAAGGTTTTGAGGTTCCAATGCAGAATATGAATTTTAAGTTTAAACTATTGTATAATAAATGTTATAACTCAATGGGTTTAAGGTTATATTGACAACCAAATAACTTACAGTTCTCACAAGAATGGATTGAAACAATTAACTGAATTCAACAATTTTTATCCCATTAACATGTATTCACTTGCTAATAACATAATTATTTTAATATGAAACAAAACATACATGCGCTTGTTAAAATATGAGCATTCTAAGATTTTAACATTTAACCCGCCTACTCCTTAATATGCATGACATCATCACCAAAAACAATAGGAATGTCTGCGGACCATGGGCTATTTGTGTACCATATATAACTCCATAGTTCTTGAGATACTGTGTTTACAGCTATTTTCAACAAAATCATGTTAAGACCCGCCCACTATGCATATTAATGCACACTAACTAACAACATAATTACATTAAATATGAAACAAAACAGACACGTGGTTATTTCAATATGAACATTTTAAGATTTTAACATTAAGCCCCTCACCTCGTACTCATTAATATGCATGAGATCAACAACCAAAACAGAAGGGCTCATCTACAGACCATGGGCTATCTATGTACCACATATGACATGAATCCAGTGTATGGTTCTTGAGATATCATGTTTACAAGCTAGCGTCACACACACACACACACACATACTGTACATATATACACACTCCATCATGACCACATAGGTTCTGGATGCTGATCTCACTGTAACCAAAAATGAATTTTATTATTCATATCACCATCCCATCTCTCCCAGAATAAAAGGCAAAACAGACCATTCTGGAAGAATATGCCAGACTACTCAATTTTTAATTTTTCTGAGAGTTTATTTTGATGACATCCGTAGCATAATCAAACATGAAAGTCCCTCTAAAATGGGTATTTCAAATCAATTTAGATATAAATACCCATTGTTTTGATTTTTATATGAAGCTTATTATGGGTTGGAAGGAGGGAGACAATACCCCACCCATGGCAGGAAATCAACAAATTATAATAACTAAAATAAAGAATGTCTTAAATTTGAAACACAATGGATACAAAACCTTATTTCAACTTTTTACAATTTGCGGCCATAAACCAAAAAGTTTCAAATCTCATTATTCAAGAACTATAAAATTTAAGATCATGATTCTGAGAAATCAGAAAATAAGGAAAATTCAACTTTCTTTTCCCCGCTACACCACCAACTAGTACTTCTTTGTTTTCTGGACGAAATTGAAACTGGAAGTTTCCGATGTACTCAAAATGTGATCTTTTCTAGTAAAAATTGACTTAAAAATTTGCAAAAAACAAAAACTGACATCTGAGATTAGGTATAGTGTATATTTTCCTTTGAAATAAAAAATAAGAAACCAAAAATATTTTTAAATCCTGCTCTTTGCTAAGGATATCTTCATGAAGAAGACTACAATTTCATTAGCAACACATACTTTTTTTCAAATCCTGCTCTTTGCTAAGGATATCTTCATGAAGAAGACTACAATTTTATTAGCAACACATACCCCTTATCTGTTGCCCACCCCTGACCACAATTCCATCTATTTTAAATATTTGATTTTATGTCTGCATTAGAAAAAGTTATCAACTCGGAACATCCATGGAGACCATTCTATCAGTAAGGGCTGATGTTTCATTGATTTTCTACTTAACAAAAGTCCTTTCATCTTCTGAACATATTTACACAAAATTCCCATATGCTTTTCCATCTGCCAAAATATATTTAATAAGCGCAATATAACCACGCAAACCTTTCTGAAATTTATGTAAAAAATGGGAGGAAAATGAAGAGTGATGGTAAAAATGACATAATAGTTAAACCTGCAGATATCCTGGCAAATCAACAGTTGAGACATTTTTTAGTCGTTACCCTTGAGATCATTTTCTCAGCCAAGCTGTCTCCACTTCAACTTCTAAAAAGGACATTTTGATGAAATTTTCTTGGTGTAAAGAGAAAGTACTGTCAAGGGTAATTTCACTCTTGTTAAATTGGCAAATAAATGTTTACACATGAGAATATTACTCTTGTTTGAGAGAAACTGATGAATATCTATAAGGATTTATAAAGCAATCTACAATGTAGCTCAATGAAGCTCAATCTCTCTTCTTCAAGAGCAATGGGAATTAGGAATTGTTTTATGGCAATAGAGAATTTGTTTGTTTTTCACACATTGTACTTTGTTAATGACTATATTTACATATTACATTACAACATTCATTTAATATACTTTTCCCTAAGGCTCAAAGCACTTACAATTTACAAAGAGTTGTGTAACAACACACGTGATATAAACATTTTACATAAGAGCAATAAACCAAATATCAGTTTCATTAATAAACGAATGAGTAAGTTAATATAGAAAGCCACCATCTTGTGTTGTCTGCCATGCTCTTAGATGGAACCGCAGTAAAACACATGGAGACATTCTGCAGAGGCAGAAGGCGACACCTTGGTCACTCTTGCATCAGTCTAGGACAGGGCAAAGTGGAAGGACCTTGCTGATGACCTATGCTCCACATGCAGAGTACAAGCGGTTAAAAAGCCGTAAATAGATGAGAAAAATTAAGTTTTTAACTTCAAGGACTTAATTTCACTTAAGAAATGCAACTACAGTGAAAGTTCTGTCACCAGCATGAATATTAGAAGTTTTCTTATGTGCAGTAAAAGGGTTCCTGGAAGACTTTTTACACTGGCAAGTTAAATAAGCTAGATGCCTTCTATAATTCAACTTTTGTTTCTTTTGCTAGACTATAGAATGTCTTGCCAGAGAATATTAGTTCATTTATTTGCTTGGACATTTTTGTTACTGAGCTCTATATGGACAGTTTATAATCTCATGTGATGTACATTTATTTGTTTTGTTGATCTGTAGTGCACTCTTGTGTTTCAGGTCTCTGGCCTATGAACCTTGTACTCCAGACTAGCTATGTAATAAATACTTAATAATGGTTGACAAAGCTAATCTACTGTCTTAATTTGCTTTCCTGGGATGAGTTTTTGTTTTGTTTTAATTTTTCTGATAACATCTTCAAGTATCTGGTATTATTATCTATATCATGGACACAAACTGTATGTGTCAAATACATAATTAATGCATACGGTCTAAAAGAAATTTCTTGGGAAAAGTTCTACAATCTTAATCATAAAATATATTAACTTAAAATTCCATATTTCTGGAAATCAAAACTAAAAATTGTTATAATTTTAGTATAATAAAATAGGATAAAATCTTACAAAACACATCTACAAAATCACTTTCTTCAATCTTAAGAAAATACAATTTTACTGAATACTGATGAATATTCATGATTCCACGCTAACTAATGGACATAACTGATCCCTATGTCCCAATCTTACTACTATTATCAATCAAGTTTTAACTGTCTTTCCAGCTTGTGAATAATGATTTGTGTATTCTTCTCCCTTTTCAAGAAGAAACTCAAAACTCACCTTTTTTTTAATTAGCATTTAAATGATTACTCTGCTTGATTTTTTGCTTTTTATTTTGAATGTAAAGTGCCACTGCTTGTAGTTAGTACTGTAGAAGTAAGTACTATACAAATAGCACCTACTAGCATTTATCTACTGACAACAAATTAGATCTAACAGATTTACTATTAACCCTTCGTTTCCCACGCGGTCGTGACATGACCGATTGGACATGCACTTTCAAAAAATTATTTTACTTCCGTCAAATAGGCCCACAGCACATTCTGGTATCATTTGAAAGAGCTTGAATAGTTCTTTCAGAAATGTAGCTTTTTGATGGGGGTTATGTTCAAGGATCAAAAAAAAAAGATGGCTTGAAATTGACCAAATACATTTTTTTAATACAAAATTTAATGAAAAAACAATAAAAATTAAATAAAAATAAAAGCTTACTTGCCATACTTCCAGACCTTGCTTTTGCCTAAAAACTGTGAGCAACTTACAAAGACATCAATGCATCCAATTCTGGTCAAACTTTGACTGCCCCTATCTATCATCAATATCTTTTTTTGGCAAAAGTTGTGAAAAATATCATGATTTTTAGTCGTCTTAAAGTTTCTGATCATGATATTAACTCTCCATTAGAAGGCCATTTCACCTATTTTCAATTAAAAACACAAAGGGCAACTACCTCCTGTTTGTTCATAGTGCAATTTAAGTACTAAAAGAAATCCACACACTAATACATACCTAGTCTAGTGCAGCGGTTAGTGTTCAGGATGTTCACGTACATGGCCCCGCTTTATACACAGAGCCAGATGTATGGCTTTGTTTTGTTTTTTTCGGAGTAATTACATTGGTAATTATTAATTGTTTATTTTCATTGTTTTGCATGTTTTGCTTTGGGAAAAAAATTATGACTGGTATCATTGGAAAGGAAATTTCACAAACAATCTAAATATGTAATATATAAAAAATCCTCCATTTTTCATTTCACAAGAAATAATACAAGATAAAAAAAAAAATGAACAATTTTGATCTAATTTTGCCCAACATTTGCAATTTTTCATAATGTCAATAATTTTCTATACTTTTGACTTTTTATTGAAAAGTTTATTGTCTTAGCATTCATATAAACCAAAATTATAGTGATACAAAATGAAAGAAAAGTTTTGAAAATTAATTTTGAAAAATTGCAGTCACGTTTTGGACCCCTAGGGAATCATTAAGAGTAAAGCAATACAATATTTTCACTGCAAAAAGCATTATTTAGAAAACAATAACATTTTTGTAAGTTACACACACACAAAAAGTTGTAATTTACAAATGCTGGAAGCTATCTGTACTTATACCTTTAGAACCCTACCAAACAATTTACGCTTCTCACATACTTTTCAGGTGATAAATTCAAATTCTGTTTATGGTAGGTGACCATATTACAGTGACGTACAGTGCAATTGATTGCTTTGAAGTACAGTATTTGAGCGGAGATTCCTCTCAAAAACATGACTATTGAGGCACTTCTTTATTCACACAAAAAAGGAGGGGGTCCCTTCCATGCAACTTCATTTTGTTTTTTTCACCTGTAAACCAATTGCTCTTTCTACCATACAAAAAAAGTTTGTGTTTTAGTATTTCTGTACAAAGAAGCAAATCATGTTTTCCCTCACTAACCTCGAGAGAGGTATCCCTTCTGGGAAAATTAAGGTTTTTCAACAATTGCTCTTTCCACCACTCAGCAATTAAAGTGCCATTTATTTGACCATAACTGTTGATGGCTATTTTGTTGCACTTTTTAGCCACTACACCGCTATTGCTCATCTATGTCCAATTTGTACAAAAATTATAAAAAGTTTAAATACAGTTAACTTTCGGCACTGAATTATATACCAAAATGGACAGCTGTTAAACTAACAGGAATTTGTAAAGAAGCTGTTTTACATGGCTTTATGTTTCAGTATTTTTGCTGTTTTAATCATTTTCAATGTGGTTTTACTGACCATTTAGGTTTAGCGAGTAAAATAAATTTACAAAAAGGCAGTTTAAAAAACACCCTTTAAACCCTCAGCTGTTACATCTCAAAATATTAAAAGAGTAAAAATATACATTATGATATACAACTACTGTACTTAAAATCCTATTATCTTATGAGATATTACTCCACCATACCACATAAATACCTTTTCATTCCCGGAGGTAATATTCAAGAGTTGACTTTCACCTTGTAACTTAAATAACTCCCAAGATTATATCATTATTAGTACAAAAGAAAGCGTGGGCTTTCATGTCAAATTTCACTTCAAAGTACATTCTGAATTTTGAAAATTAACAAATACTTTCTTGGTGAAAATTTCACATTACACAGTACCCCTAGAGAACTTTTTCAAACTAATACAAATTCTGAACAAATTTCAGATTTTAAGTATGCCTATCTCTCTTTGGTTTGGTATGGAAGAAAGTCACTTTATCTAATAGCAGTCTCACTGTTTTTGTAAGGTAAAAGACAATAGTAAAACTACATCAAAATATTATTTCAATATTCACAACCAATGATCCTATGTGAATGGAATATTAATATAAACGATTATCAGTACTGACACTTGGAAGCATGGGAATAACTTCGAGGTGAGGGGTAGGATGAGATATCCCCCACTTTTGAAAGGGAAGGATGATCCATACTATCAACCCCTCCCCTCCCCAGCTTTTTTGGCCGATGGTCCTCTAGAGACTCCAACATTAATATGCCTTCACTTTTCAGTATAATGCTCCAGCTTTATCTTCACAAATTTGGGGCATAGAATTCTAGGATCCCTGAAATAATTCTCTTGCATGCAACACTACTGAATAGCTTCAATTCTAATCAATTCTGCCTTGAGTACACAAAACTTTCGCTCATATTTGAATACACCCATGGGCAAACTTATCTGTAATTAAAGGAATATCATTTTTCATTTTCATAGGGACTGCTTAAGATACAAATTGGTGTCAAAATCAGCAGTGTGTGGAAAAGCGACCGTGCAGTGTGCAATGTGATGCCATTATGGCAGGCAGACCCAAGACAATTTTTGGGGTATTTTCATCCAATAGAAAGGTTTCTTTTACTTAAGAGTGCAAGGTACATGAGCAGATGGCCAAAGCATGTTCTTGTAAAATGCATTTTACACCCCCATCTCAATGATCAAACAAAAAATGCTTCTAGTAATTTATAAATAAGCAATTATTTTGGCAAAGAAATATATACATGATATCATATCACATTGTACACTGTAAGGTCATTTTTCACACGGAATAAGATACTCAGTTGTAGAATTTTTGAAATGCAATGCTAACTTTGAAACTTGAATTGAAGCAATTTCGTTTTCGTATATCTTTAAATGTTGTGTTTTTTACATGCTTAGTTTATTTATCATACTGGAACATGTAATTTGTGTAGATTTTGTTGCTTGTTTAAGTCTTGAGGCTTTTGCCGCCTTAAGCTATAAGCCACAATCACAACAACCAAATTGTATTTGGCTCCGCTTGACATGAATAATGATGACATCAACAACTCAACATTCTATGGGATCTTGTACCATCCTCGCTTTTATCAACAGCATCATACCAAGTTTAATTTAAAACTGACATGGGTTTGTGGAAAATATGAAGATAAACAGAATTTCACAGTTAAGTCTCATTAATATTTATGATATCAGCATTAAAAACATTGGGGATCATCTACAGACTACAACACACCTATATACCAAGTATAAATAAATCCCTCTCACCGTTCTTGATATATTGCGTTTATAAGCTTGTTAACATAATTTATATTTAGCCCCGCCTACTAATTAATATTCATGACACCAGCACAAAAACAATAGGGATCATCTACAGACCAAACACATCCATATACTAAGTATGATATGAATCCACTTCACTGTTCTTGAGATATCATGTTTACAACCTTTTGTCACATACATACATACATACATACATACATACATACATACATACATACATACATACATACATACATACATACATACATACATACATACATACATACATACATACATACATACATACATACATACATACATACATACATACATACATACATACATACATACATACATACATATACATACATACATACATACATATACCAGCACGACTACATAGGTGCTATCGCATCGGAACCAAAAAGGAATAAGATACCAATATGATGCATGGAAATATTCCTTTTACAACAGCAACAAGTGTATCACAAGATAACACTTGTCCTCACATTACACACAAATTCACAACAAACAATTTTTGGTCCGATGGCTTTTTGTATTTAAGAGAGGATGATTGCCTGAAGAAACCACTATAGCCTGTCACCTGTTTTCACTGAAATATTGCTTGCCACAAGCCTTTAAAATAGCCCATGATATAAAGATACAAACAACCAAGCCTTAAGACTATCAACTCCAGGTCACAACTGGGTGGGTAATGCCATTTAATTTTATCGAGAAGTAACTTCGAACTTACTGAAAATCAGAGGTAAAATACAACAGAAACTATTCCTTGCATAAATCTCAAAATGCTCTCATTATGGCAGCTTCAGTAAAAAATATACATAATACATACAGTAGACAAAGGAGCTTTTGTTTTGGAGATATTTCAACTGAAGGTTCTGAAGTATGGTTACAATTCCCTTCAACATAAATATCCAGCCATAAACTACAATTAATTGAAGCTTTTAAGAGATTACCTGGAGCCATTAGAATTTCTCACTTTTGTGCCAGCTCAGGATCAGTCCCACTGTATGCAATCAGATCCACATTAGTTTTTTTGTTTTTGTTTGTGAGAACTCTCACTGGATCTGATCACAGTCACTTCATTTAGATCCTAGTCTAGGGTAAGATCATAATCCAGAGCAGAGGATCAGATCCTGTACCCGTAGATTACCTGCAGAGGGCATGATCACAAGCTCACATTAAAGTGAGGAGAGCACATGATATTGTTTTTCTACAATCATCAAGCAAGGTTATCATCGGGGATCATGATCCAGAGATAACTGAGAACATGGCCTTAACAGAGAGTTTGAGGCAATATCAGGTACTGCTTAATTCAACTGCAGTGGCTCTACTCCTGGGCACAAAAGGCACAAAAAGTGTCTTTTAAGGTCAAGGCTGGGACCTACTTAGACAACTTGGATATGCTAGGCTAGCTAAAGATCAAATTTTGTTTACAATATTAAAACTATTAAAGGTTACACATGCCTTTTTATCAGTAGTGATGGAGGTGATACATTAGCTCTAAAATGAGTTGCTGCTCAGGGAGTTAAAGGTGTATGGACATGCAGAGATGTTTAACCCAGATGAAATAGCATTAAAGTAAAACATCCTTGAGGAATATTCCAAAGGTTTTTTGTAAAATTGTATTTGAAAAGAGCCTACTTTTTGTGCCAATTTGGTACAAACATTAGGTTGGTATCATATTTCATTTAGGAGATATGAATTTGTAAAGACTTTTTACTTGCATTTTCAAGTTTTTGATGATGTCATAGTGGCAGTAAATGATGAATTTGTGTTAATGATGATATCAAAAGTTACTAAAGTAGGGGTATATTTGGCAATGTATATAAATACCTAACTATCAAATTGTTAATTTTACTTAAAAAAAAGGAATACAAATAAAATTCAACTTTAAGAGAGAATATATTGTTGTGATGTCATACTGAGCCTTTTTTCCAAATTTTTTCTTCTTATAAAATATCAAATGATTTTTGTAAAATTGACCTATTCACTCTGAAATAAAAACTTTGTAAAAAATTACAGTGTGTGCAAAAGTGATGAGGTATGAAAGGAATACAAAGAAAATTCAAATTAAAATATCAAAGTTTTCGAAATTGACTTCATTATCTTTATAATAATATTCATTTTTTTCTTCACTGTAGCAAACTTCTCCCATTCAAAATATTTTGGTGAAGGGCCAAAAAACAGTAAGTTAACATGAGCAATTTTTTTGTTGTCTGATTTTGAGGTCACAAATTATTACTTAATTTATGTTAATAAGGTACTAAAATTTAAATGCTGTACAATGGTAAATTGTTAACCAATTGAGATGGGACTTTTTGCAGTTTGCACAATTTTATTACATTTAAACCAGTTAAGATGAATGTTGTTGCCATCTGTCCATACACCCTCCAAGGCCAGCCATTACAAAATGACAAGTTCACGTTAAGTTTATTCCAAGTTTGTTGGAAACTTATCATTGGAACCTCTGTTAAAGGATTAGTTCAATGGTCAAGCAAGTTTATTTTATATGAAGAGGACTTTAAAAGAAACAAAATGGGAAGAAACTACTTCAATATCTTATTCCATTTAAGAAGATATTCAAGTTTTAAGTTCTGTATGTAGAAATGACTGGTGTAGTAAGTCTACTATGGAAGTTTGGCACCTACATCCTCAACAATTGTTATTGTATCTTAAAGAAAATTTATTTTGCTTTTTCATTATTTGAATGATTTCTTCTCAAACTTTCTTTAGGTGGTAAATTATAATTACCTAAGATTTTGTTTTACTACTTTCCTAACATATCCAATGGTTTTTAAGCCACAAAATCACAGGACAAAATATGTTAGAATACATAAAGAATTTGAGGAATCTGAGGCTGTGATGTCACAACTAGTCTTGATTTCAGTCTTTAATCATTTCTACACAAATGATACCAAACTTTAAACTTGAATATATCCTTAATGGATTAAGATATTGAAGTAGTTCTTCACTATTTCGTTTCTTTTGAAATTCTATTTCATATAGATGGACTTGCTTGAACCCTGAACTAAACCTTTAACTCATAATTTTGAAACAAGTTCACAATGTGAACCTTAACAAGCTTGCATAAGAAAAACAACCTTGTTTGGGGCTATAACAAGCTTGCTCTAAGCACATTATAAGCTTGCTGTAAGCAAGCTAATGAAAGTTGCTACCAGCCAGCTTAGGCATTTAACAGCAATTACAGGCACAAAAGATTTGTGTTCAAAGACCGAAAAGAGCATTAAATTCTGAGTTGAATAGTCTTTGAATTCTGAAATTAGCATGTGCAATTTTCAAGCTATGAGTAATCAAAATTTAATTATATATATATATATATATATATATATATATATATATATATATATATATATATATATATATATATATATATATATATATATATATATATATATATATATATTATATATATATATATATATATATAATATATATATATATATATATATATATATATATTATATATATATATATATATATATATATATAAAAAATATTATGTATGAACAAGAAAACACAAAACAAACAAAAAAATCATATATATTTCTTTCCTTAATTCTTTAATTTTAGATCTTGTTCAAAATGATTTTTGCAGCTTGAGGCTGGAATGGGATATGGTACAAATCAATCCTCTTTATTAGAATATCTTCCCTTTTTCAAAGAGAAATGGCAGAGGGTTAAAAAACAAAGGATTTACTTAAGAAAATAGAAACTAGGTACCGTTTTACATCACAAGAGTAACACAAATTTTGCATATTTGTACAAAAAACCTTCAAAAGCTGTAAAATGGCCAATTTTTAACCGATTTCAATGAAATGCTGAATACAAATCCTCGAGGCTCCATTTCAGTGCCAAAAATAAAATTGTTTATAAAGCCTTTTATTTTGGTTATACCATTTCCCTCCTGCTTCCCTTCACCCCTGAACCTCTACCTCTTTTACCCCCACGTGGTCATCCCTCCTGACTAGTTTTTTTTTTTTTTTTCTCCGCTGCCTGCTCTTTGCCTTGTCATCACGTCCTGATGTCATTGTTTGGTTCTTCTTTTGAATTGTTTTCCATCTTTATGTTTGTTTGTCTGTGTGTATTTCATCATCATGTTTAGCAGAACCACCTCTGGTGACTGATGGAAAATGCAGTGTCCATTAATAATGTTGTGTATTCAATTGTTGTTGTTACACCATTGTTATTGTCAGTATTCAACACTAAAGTGCTTAGCAAAACAAGATTTTGGCCATCTTAAAACATTCCAATTATCTCCCAGGTACTATGTCTATTAATTTTCATCCTCGAATGGCACCTTACACCATGCAGGGTGTGCAATTTAACAAGATTCACCAACGACTGATCAATATACAGACGCCTGGATCAGCTAACTATTTTAATAAGATAAACCAGATGCCATTGTTCCCATTTTTACAGTGAAAGGGTAACAATGAGATTTTTGAGGACAAAGGAGATTATTACAATGGCTTCCAGTAAAATGGCAAGACAGGGGAGCAGGTCTTTAAGGTATCCAAAATCCATTTATTATTTATTGCAGTACAAGATATCTTCATGCACAGTTTTTAACTTTTCTCAAAACTTTCACAGCACTAATCATGAGGTTAGGTTATTGGCAGTTTATCGGAAGTAGTCAATTTATTTTGAGAATAACTTCCATAATCTCATACATATTAGTAATTGTACTTCCGTGATGGTAATTGACTGGCTTGATTATGGAAATATATTGACCAGTCAGAAACGTAGGATTGTAATGTATTTTTTAATCTCCATGTTAACGTGATATCTCACCTTAGAATTGACTGAAATTTGCAATGCTCAAACCACTTACACTCAAAACTCAGTAATACTTTCCATTTTCTTAATTCCAACATTATAACACAAGAACTAAATGTTCAAAATGACATCAGTTGTTTACAACTGTTTTATATTCATTTGATCACATCATCCCGTACCACAAAAGTAACACAATTTGTTTTCTGATAACAATAACAATGAATATAAGCATCTTACATTTTAATACTCCTAATACAACCCTTCCAGAGAAACTTGTCTAAAAAGAACATTTAGTTATCAAAAAGCAATTGATTTGATTTATTTATTTTCCATTTTTATATATATATTACAATATTTATAATGAAAACACATAACAATTTATGAGAAAATGGTGGAAGGGCTTAGAAGCCGGAGCTTTTACAAAAAGCCCACCATAGATGGAATACTGACACACAGGTTCCATGAAGATAAAGATTGATCCACATTTTACAGGGATCCATTCTACAGTTCAGGTTAGTCCATGCTATAATGACCATTTATTTTTAGGAAAAAATTTAGGTATTATTTTGCATGGGAAGGGCTTTCTCCAGAAAATTACATGACAAGGGTATTTATAATATAATTAAATTGTTTTCTTCTTCCAAACTTACTTGGCTTTTTGCACTTTAAGGACAACTTACCAAACCTGATCACAAGTTTCACAACAAATGGTAAGTAAAAAATCTTTCAAGTACACCTTGCAATTATAACCCCTTGAACTTGGCCAATGGTCGATCATACAGACAAGTTCAATGGTCATGACAGGGCAATACACAATGGACTATTTACTTAACAACAATCACATTTGAACACCACCTAGAAGTTGATGGTAAATCAAAGAGTTGTAAAAATTGCATTCACTAAAATGTAAAAAACTCCTTCAAAATAACCTTTCAGACATGATTTCTTTTGTTGTCATTTTATACATGGGAAATAACCTGGAAAATTACAACATCATTTTCTCTGCTCCATCATATTACCTATTCTGCAAATCAAACTTGACTTTCTGTGAGTGACATTCAAGTTTTTCTAGATACCTCAATCTAATTCCATAAAGAGACTAACTGGGTCACAGCATTACATTGGGATTTTCAGATGTAATTTTAATCAAATTTGGGAAGGATCTGCACAGAATTTACACAAAAATATCTTCCTATTAGATTTTTATTTTTCGGCGAGTTACTTTGAAAATTTTAAGATCACCGATGAAAGAGAAATTGGGACATCTCTAATGCATTGCATAGGAAAGCATTCAAAATGAGAATATTGTGGGTGCGCAATATTCATTAACAACGTAGACAAGATTTGCAGTAATTCAAACACTGAACTATTTTCCATAGTCGAATGTCTTGCCCCTCAAACCCTTTTTCTAAATGCCATTTGTAATTTCTGTTACCCTTTGGTGAAAACTGGCACTTGTGACAAAATAAACAACTCCGACACTAAAATTTGCAACTTTATATTTCCATCGATTTTCAGATCCCTAGCTTGATTTAAAAAGAGGCAGGATAATAGACTTGTTAAGAGGTATATTATTGCGTGTGTGAAGCGCAGTGTTTTTTCGGCGTGGAGTCCAGGGGCCCCCCTTAAGGCTCAAGCCCCTGGTGAAGAAGCTCTGGGATTTTAGCTGCTATAATTATACCTCAGAATGAAACTATTCTGATTGGTAAGGACCAGTCATTAGCCAAACAGAACAATTGCTTACTATGCTATCAATCCGTGTTCTGTATTCATGTAACATATTTCATATATAAGAATCAATTAAGATTATCATTTTTTTAATGTAATCTACAAAAAAAAAATGTAAACATTTTTTCTGAGGGGCAGGGAAAAAATGTAAACATTTTTTTCTGAGGAAAAGGGCAGATCCTAGGGGGCCGGCAGGAAAGGCACACAGAGAGGTGGTGCGGGTCTGCTTTCCATGGCAGGAAAACTAGATGGAAACCCTCAAAAAATGAAGAAGAATCCTGGCTACAGCAAGCTTCCTACATTTAACTCTCTTGAATCTCAATGCAAGATCCACCAACAAGGGATAAAAGTAGTTCCTTTTCAGGGGGGAAAACTGAAAGTAATTTCGGGCAAAGAAAGTAAAAGGACTCTGGGACAAGTTTGATCACATGACACCCTTTTAAACTTTTGGTCAAATCTGATTTACATTCTAAATACAGTGAGAATTTTTAATTTCCTATTTTTGTTTGTTTTGAGATCATATCTGTGTTTTGGGTTTTCTTCCGGCAAGTAAAATTATTGATGTGAGTTCTTTTCAGGAAAGTTTCACAATCATTGTTTCATTTCATTTATTGGTCCACATTCTTTAACAATATATAACAAATTATTTACATAATATGGATTAAGTGGAGGAAGCCTGAAAAAAGCAAGGGCTTGACAAGCAGGCCACCTTTACAAAGAAATTAAGAAAATATAATAACAAAAACATTAACCTACTAAACAAAAGTCAAAAATTACATTTTACAACTTAAAATATATACTCTACAAGCTCTACAACAGCCCTCCCAACTCACATAACCTACCCCTAACTAACCCCGACCCTCCTACACCTTTATACTCACTCCTTCATGATACAGCAGTACCTAAAATTGAGATTGAGGTGATTATTTTTAAACAGAGGATCTAGGTTATTCCAGAGTTTAGTACCCGAATAGACAAATGATTTTTTGTTGGCAAACCAAAACCAAAACTAAAAGTTTAAAAGGATGTCATAAGTGATCAGACTTGTCTCAGAGTTCTTTCTACTTTCTTTGCCCTAAATTACTTTCAGTTTTTCCTGAAAAGGAATTATTTTTATCCCTTGGTTGGTGAATCTTGCATTAATACTTAAGAGAGTTAAATGTAGGAAGCTTAGAAGCTGTAACCAAGATTCTTCTTCTTTATTTTTGAGGGTTTCAATTGAGTTTTCCTGCCATGGAAAGCAGACCAGCCCACCCCTCCATGTGCCTTCCCCGCAATGCCCCCTGGGGTCTGCCCTGCCCCTCAGAAAAAATTGTTTACAATTTTTCCCTGCCCCTTAGAAAAAAATGTTTACAATTTTTCCCTACCCCTCAGGAAAAATGTTTACATTTTTTTTAGATTACATTTAAAAATTAATGATAATCTTTAATTGATTTTTATAAATGAAATATGTTACATGAATACAAAACACGGATTGATAGCATAGTAAGCAATTGTCCTGTTGAATAAATGATAATTATCGGAGTGTCTGGTAAAGTGGCTATGAATACTTTTGTTTGGTTAAAATAAATTACAGAACGTAGACGGTAACAACTTCAGATTTATTCTAAACATAAAAATTTCCATTTGGTGCTTATAAATGTCATAAACATTGAGGTTATTAAAATCTTTGAAAATACTACCTATGTCAGTATTATAATCAGATGATGTGATTAAACAAACAGCCCTTTTCTGCAGTACATATGAGCGATCACGATATGTATGGAAATTATTACCTCACCATTTCCTTTCATGCCAATTGTTTCTATTTTCTTTCATGGCAGAAACAAATTGTATTTATTTCGTTTGCAGGCAGATCAGATTGTATACTTCAATTTTTTTTCAGGGCATTTACTAAATGTTGAACACATTCCACTATTGGAATATTTAAACTTTAAATAATCTTAAAAATCATCTCCACCCTCCATTTCTGCTCTTCCCCTGTGTCCTATGTTTAAATAAATGCTTCCTTATGAACTATCCAAGCATATGCCAAACTGATCAACATCGATTTATCAATTATGGAGAAAAGTTGATGACAAACAGATAAGCAAAAGCCTAAACATAACCTCTGTCCAATTTCATTGGCCGAGGTAACTAACTAAATGCATGGCCATAGCTAACCCAAATGAGTGTTTGTCTAAAAGAGAATGTTAATGTATTGATATAAATTTAATTTTACAATATTGGTGAGTTTCATTGAAGAAAAAAAATATTCTACAGTATTTTGTGGGAAATTTCTCCCAGCCCCAATAGCTACAGCCATGACTATCATACTCTTGCATAATGTTTGAAAGGCACAATTTATGTGTATCAAAATGGCAAAGCTGGTCGTAGTCGATGTGTTTAATACAGGTCAAAGGCATTTCACACTCTGAAGCGCATAACATATTTTACAGTATATTTCTATACATGCGGGAATATGTGGTATCATGACATTAAAGAGTTAAAGAAAAATTTCTCTCCAGTGGATAAATTTACATCAAAAACATGTAAAGAGAGCGAATTTTGCACAGCCTGTGACACCACAGAAATAGCCTACATTTTTCAGAATTCTTCCCCTATTCATCCCTGCTAAAAGTTTTCAAGAAATTTAACATAATTGGAAATTCATCATTCAGTTTGCAGCAGACATGCTGCTTCATGTGGCTTAGATGTATGATTCAATAAGCCAAGGGAATCAGCTTTCATGGATTCACAATGGGTGAAAACGAAATAAAATCCTTCAATCGTGCCATCACCCAAGGCTGAAAATTAAACAAAATTCCGACTACTACTCTTCCGATTTCGCAGCAATCAACCACGTTCGTAGAAAATCTGAAGGAACGCAGCCGTGGTTGTGTGGATAAACTTTTCTCAACTCCTCCACTGCCATGTTTATTAGCGCTTTTCAACCTCTAATATTCTAAATGAGGTTCTTGTCCTTCTGATAAGGTTAGGTAAACAGTATATGCCTGAAAACAGTTAGTAGCCTTAAGGGAGACAGATGTGAATTCTGTCAGAGATTTTACTTTTTTTAAAGTGCGTTATCAACATCAACGACTTAATCACCTTTTGGATGGAAAAAGTCTTTCGATGAAAAAGTATGAATGCATTAGGACCTGTTCTCACTTATCCCCGGATCATGATCCTCGATGATAACCGACGCTTGATGATTATAGAAAAAGCAAAGCCAAGTGCTCTCGCTAAGAGTGCGATCTCGCGATCAGATTCAATGCAAGCGATCTGATCGTGGAGCATGAGTGAACCAGAAGTTGAAAGGTTTGTTGTTGAAATATATTGTATGGTGATTCTTTATAGGCGGCTCGCGGGCCAAATCTGGCCCGCCAGGCAATCCAATCTGGCCCGCGAACAATAGTCATTATATAATGCAATACAGTGCATTGCATGTACAAGTAAGATCAATCCGAATGAGATCGGTCAAAATTACAAAATACTCATTTTTTTGCCTACGAGTGGACTCAGAAATCTACACATACTGTTTGTACTTATGCTGCTTACTTAACAAAAAGTCTGATGAGTGAATGGACAAATTAGTGGGAAATATCTTTTACTTTTGAGGATGAAATCTTTTAGCTTTGAGGATAAAATCTACTTTTAGGTGTCAATTAAGGGCTTTTACACATTAATATTGGGGATGCATTATTCCTTTTGAGGAATTTAAGTGATGTTTAGGGATTTAAAATCTCATTGATTGCAATTGCTCACCCATCACAAATCATGAAAATTAAGTTATATCATTGCGCAATGTCCATAGCCGCCTGTATATACGGAGTACAGTACCGTATGTCCGGAATTAAGAATTTCCTGCCTGTAGAACATAACTGTAGGTTATATTTATTAAAATAATGATGACTTTAGCAACTCTTAACATTATTGACTGCCTGCAACTTTGATATTATTACAAATTACAAACTTTTTGTGGCTGTATAGTGAGGAAAGGTGCATGTATAGTTGGCATGATAACTCATTATTAGTTAATGCATAGTAAAATATTGGTGGAAAACATCATATCCATATATCGATATGACCCTGGAACTCAATATCAACTATATTGATCTGGGTCAATATCGAGCAATATCGAAATATCGCCCAAGCTTATAGAAAAGGATTCAAATAGAGGGGGTATGCTTTTATTAATATATCAAATGAAAGGAAATTGCAAGCACCTTCGAAGAGTGGTTTAACGAAGCATGTGCGATGTACAGTTTTGGTACACAATTATTTTGAAGCAGAAAATGTTTAAAATGAGTCAAAAATTGGGTCAAAAATGGCAGAAATTCATTAAATTTTGAAGAAATTTCTTCAGAACAAAAGATTGCAGGTGGGGATTATAAAAATTAGACCAGAAATCAAAAATCATGTATAAGGACTTGTGGTTTGAATTTGAAGCAAAAATGTGTAAAATTTAAAAGAAGAAAAGATTTTTTGTTAATTTTTGAGTTTTATCCATTTTTGAGTTTTATCCATTTTAAAGCTTTTTCTCAAAATTCTGTAATATGACCTCTAAAAAAAAAAAAATGTCTTTATATTTTTCATACATCAAACAAATTTAAACTTTGATCAAGCATGAGCTGGGACTTATTGAATTTTAATCACTTCTTTATGAAACAGTAACAAAACCACACACAATTTGTAACCAAAATCCAATCATCAGTTCTGGACATATCTTGATGACAGACAAACTCACCTTAAAATGTCCCACCCCTACATTTGCACCCTTCCCTTGTTTCAATATGTCTCAAATTGTAACCACTTCTTCCTTAAGCAGTAACAAAACCACACACAAATTTAATTCAAATCCAAACATCAGATCTTGAGATATCTTGATGAAAGACAAACTCACCTTAAAATGTCCCCACCCCTCCATTTGCACCCTTCCCCTGTTCCAGTATGTCTCAAATTTTAATCACGTCTTCTTTAACAATAAAAAAAACAACACACCAAATTTTATTTAAATCCAATTATCAGTTCTTGAGATATCTTGATGAAAGGCAAACAAACAGAGGCAAAAAAACATGTCCCCACACCTCCATTTGCACCCTTCCTCTGTTTCAATGCGTCTCAAATCTTAATCACTTCTTCCATAAGCAGTAACAAAACAGACAAACAAACACAGGCAAAAACATGACCCCATTCAACTTTGTTGGCTGAGGTTAATCAAGATTTCACTCCAACTTATTATGAATTGTAAAAAGTCCTACAAAATAATTTTGAGTACAAGGGGACTAGATAACTATGTTCTTTCCTTTGCTAAAACGTTACTACCTGGCTACTCCCTCACAAGACTTGAAAGCATGTCAGTGTAAATGGTAGAATTTGCAATAGATAGCATTTTCACAGCAAAAAATTAAACCATGACAATTAAAATTAATCGACAATATTTGACAAATTAAAAATACTCAAATGGAAAGAAGAGAAAAACTCACAGATTCCATTTTAAACAGATCAAGTTTTGGCCTTAGTTCTTCCTCCCTTCGCCTCTTCTTCCCACCCCTCCTTGATACTGGCACACACGGCTGAGATTTGCAACGCTGAACTACTTTCTCATTTCTCAGTTCCATTTCATGAATTGAATCTGACATACAACTAGACACTGAGGTGACTGATCCTGAGCTTTCCGACATACGATCTCTGTCATCCGAAGACATAAGTCTCTTCCAAAACGATCTCGGTGACATCACTGGCCGGAAATTGCACCGCTCCAACCAAAATGGTGGATTATAGCCCCCATCCCAAGAGCTTGCTGATAAAGGTCTTGGAACAGGAGAGTCCGGCGGTGTGGAATATTCTGACAAGTTACTGTTTGCACCTGCATTTTTACTTGAAGGAATGTGGCTGGAAAGTCTATGGTAATTAAAACATGCTGCTTTTGATAATGGTGAGTGTCCCGGGTGACCATCCGAGAACTTGTGTGGACCGGTGGTCGCCAAACCTTAGAGCTCGTGGTTTCCAGCGATTGCTGTGAGCTCGCCCTTCCATCACCTCTCCAGCAGACATTGACCGGCAATGTCGCTTTTTAGGTGGCGCATGGGGAGGAGTGACTGACATGGCTTCCTCATCGTCCTGTTCCTGGGTGCAGTTTGACCCTTTGAGGTAATGATGTAGGTATGGGACTTGCTTCTAGGGCGTTCCTCTGGACCAGGATCATCTCTATCTAGTATTGTTATCGATGGGGGATTCGGTGGAAACAAATTACTACCTGTACAACAAAATAAGAAAAGGAAGAGTGTCAAAAGAAGATTGTGACCACGTTAAAATACTTGTATAGGATCAGTCCAGTGGTCAGACGCAACATGTCTTGCATGACAGAGGTCAAACTGACCAACATAACCGTCACGAAAGTACTTTAACCTTCAACTGTTTTAAAGATATCAAGATCTTTAAAGGAATATTCACATGAATTTTCATTTTCATATATATTTCATTCACACCTAAGATTGTTTCCTACAATGTGATTGGCTAAGAGGGCATACACCCTAATTTGCGAAGTCCATTATCCTGTGATATATGGACATTGTCGGATTGGAGAAATGAATAAACATATGAGGTTGCTAGAAAAACTAAAGAATAATCAAATATCTATTAGCAATCACCAATCATAATGATGTACTTAATTGCATGTACTGAATATTACAAATATATACATATATACATATATATATATATATGTGTATATATATATATATATATATATATATATATATATATATATATATATATATATATATATATATATATATATAGATATATATATAGATATATATATAGTATATATATGTATATATATATATATGTTTATAGATATATATATATATATATATATATATATGATATATGTGTATAGATATATATATATATATATATATATATGTGTAAATATATATATATATGTATATATATATATGTATATATATATATATATGTATATATATGTATATGAGCTGGTAACTTGTGCGTATATGAAGCGAGTGAAAACATGCACATGGTACGCAATTTGAATTCCATTCCAAATATGCACACTTTTGTGTGCAGTACCAATATCTGTGTGTGGTGTACTGGTAAAAGCTGACACACTAAAATATTTTTGAATTCACAAAAAGTTGGCCCTTTATTTTTATTACGTGCAAAATTTGTTTATAAATTTCTATGCTGAATTAAGCTGAAAGGCAAGGTAACATGCGTAAAGAGGAATCTTTATATCAAAATTTCTGTGCATACGGTATAACATCACACTGCGCATATGCACTATTTTTCAAACAATTTAATTCAAAATTTTGTTTTTTATCTTGGAGCCCATGGGAACTTGGATATGAACATAAACAAATATTACGTTCATGGAACGCAATGCGAACAACGTGTGTACACTGTAAATATTGCTCGTGTTAAACGAAAGTGTATTTTGTGCATGGCATACCACTTCAAACTTGTGCGTGTACTCATGAATATGAATAACCACAGTGGGTGAATTAACTTTTTCCTAAGGTATAGCAGTTGCTGATCTGAGTTAATTTCAGTAGTAAATTATTTCTAAAATTTTCACTATTAAAGAAAATATTGCCTCCCCTGTTTTATTATTTGCTTCTGAATTTTAAATATAAATAGGTGTGAATGAACAGGGATAATGGACTTACAGATTTTCCTACCATCCCGTTTCCACGGGATATTGGCCAATATTGGATATCAATATTGGACGATATTGGATATCATCCGCTAAAGTTACTCAATCGCCCAATATCATGCGGCAATGAGACGGGTCTGCAAAAATTGCAACTATTATTCCTTACATATAAGATAGTGACTATGAAATAAACAATTTGGTGCAAACAAATCATATCGATATCTTTTTCCGTTTAGGAGTTATTGCATTTCAAATCATGCGAGAGTGTGTTGAAAAAGTGATTTTACAGTGTACAGTGTGATGTCATAAAGGCAGATCCAAGGAAGATCCATGTTTATCTTGGATGACAGACCACAATAAGACCAAAAGAACTGCACAAAACTACTTCAATATTTTGTTCTGTTCAGGAGTTTCAAAGAGATAGTTTAATGTTAAAACATGCCTTAGGAGAAACAAAATATTAATATATATATGTATATTCACAAAGGCTTATGACAAATGTGGGGCTGCTATGTCATTATAGTCTAAATTCAGTCACATCTTAATAAATCTGATAAACATGGAGGATTGTAGGGCTGTTATGTCATACTAGTCTAATTTCAGTCACTTCTAAACAAATCTGATAAACATGGAGGATTGTGGGGCTGTTATGTCATACTAGTCTAATTTCAGTCACTTCTAAACAAATCTGATAAACGTCCAGGAATGTGGGGCTGCTATGTCATTCTAGTCTAAATTCAGTCACTGCTAAACAAATCTAATAAACATGGAGGATTGTGGGGCTGTTATGTCATACTAGTCTAATTTCAGTCACTGCTAAAAAAAAATCATAAACGCCGAGGAATGTGGGGCTGCTATGTCATTATAGTCTATATTCAGTCACTTCTAAACAAATCTTATAAATGTCGAGGAATGAGGGGCTGTTTTGTCATTCTAGTCTTTTTTCAGTCACTTCTAAACAAATCTTTTAAACGTCAAGGAATGTCAGTCTGTTATGTCATTCCAGTTTAATTTCAGTCACTTCTAAACAAATCTGATAAACGTTGAGGAATGTGGGGCTGCTATGTCATACTAGTCTAATTTCAGTCACTTATAAACAAACCTGATAAACGTCAAGGAATGTAGGGCTGTTATGTCATTCTAGTCTAATTTCAGTCACTTCTAAACAAATCTGATAAACGTTGAATGTGGGGCTGCTATGTCATACTAGTCTAATTTCAGTCACTTATAAACAAACCTGATAAACGTCAAGGAATGTAGGGCTGTTATGTCATTCTAGTCTAATTTCAGTCACTAAACAAATTGATAAACGCCAGTCACTTTAAACAAAACAAATCTGATAAACGTTGAATGTGGGGCTGCTATGTCATACTAGTCTAATTTCAGTCACTTATAAACAAACCTGATAAACGTCAAGGAATGTGGGGCTGTTATGTCATTCTAGTCTAATTTCAGTCACTTATAAACAAACCTGATAAACGTTGAATGTGGGGCTGTTATCTTATTCTAGTCTAATTTCAGTCACTTATAAACAAACCGCAAGAATATGGGCTACTATGTCATTCTAGTCGTCACTTATAAACAAACCTGATAAACGTCGAGGAATGTCGGTCTGTTATGTCATTCTAGTCTAATTTCAGTCACTTATAAACAAATCTGATAAACGTCAAGAAATATGGGCTGCTATGTCATTCCAGTCTTATTTCAGTCACTTCTAAACAAATCTGATAAACGTTGAGGAATGTCAGTCTGTTATGTCATTCTAGTCTAATTTCAGTCACTTCTAAACAAATCTGATAAACATCAAGGAATGTAGGGCTGCTAAGTCATTCTAGTCTATTTTCAGTCACTTATAAACAAACCTGATAAACATTGAGGAATGTGGGGCTGATATGTCATTCTATTTTTTTTTCAGTCACTTCTAAACAAATCTAAAGGAATGTGGGGCTGTCATGTCATTTTAGTCTAATTTCAGTCACTTCTAAGCAAATCTGATATAACTTTCAACTAAAAGGGGACCAGGGCCCCACTAGAACACTCAGAAATCTTCTTTCTAGCCAGTATTCGTCAACCTTTTGTCAACCATACATGATACCCCATCTGATTATTAGTACAACCAAGGATGTACCACAGTATTGTACCTCCTGATAAAACTAACTTTTACTCAAAAAACATCAAGGAGGTACCTCCTTGCTTACATTTAGAGATGTTGCACTGTAATAACCTAAGAATTACTATTCTTCAGGAACAATTAATGAATTCCCCTTGGTAACTCTACACGCCATTGTTATTGGGTTTGTTTGAAACATTAGCTTCATGCTCAATATTCTCCTCAGTGAGCTGATGATTGGCAATAAACCTAGTTCTGAGTACAGACGGCCTAGTTTACTGATCAAAGTAGGGTAAGGATACCTACCTTGTCATTCGTAGGGCATAAAAGTGTCTACACAAAACTTGTTTTCCAGACTGCAAAAATATTACATTCGCCTCAATGAAATTGATTAGATACTGAATTATATCAAACCTCACAAATAATCCGGAATTCACAGTAGTCTTGTTATTTTCAAGTCCTAATTACTTCAGGCATAAACCATGAACAAGTCTACGGTATCTGAATGCCTGTTGTAGCTGAGAAAAATTAACACTCCTCAACAAATTCCAAACTGTTCTTATCCTCACACAAAAAAAAAACACTATGCATCTTATTTGAATGCATCAACAGAGGGTTATTTACTCTGGTGAATGTGTGTCTGTCTATCTGACCATCAAATTGTTACACTTATATAAATTAATAATTGCTCTCAAGGAGATCTATGATAACAACACCTGCTGAAGAATGAAAACAATCAATTATCAGAAGTAATCATCCTACTCAATTATTATACAAAACATTATTCATGACCATGTGACAATCAGATGTTCAATAGTAATCAACTCTTTGTCTAAGAAATATCATGCTATGATAGATATTTATATCAATCCCTTTATTTCCCTTTAATTTTGACATGAAAATCTGTAATGACGCATTTGCTGGGTAACCATAAAAATGATTGGACGTCATCGAGGTTGTAATCTTCCCATCTACAACTAGCAATTGGCTACTTTCAAAGTTATTTGAGGCCAAACTATTGCACAAAATATGCAAATTTGTGACATCAGAAAAGCAACTACTCTATATTTCTAGCATGAAACATTTGTTTAGATCTGTCTTGAAAGAGAGACTGCTTCTACAGTGACTAACAGGTACTCTTGTCTACAGAGACTAACAGGTACTCCTGTCTAGAGTGATAACAGGCACTCCTGTCCTGAGTGACTAACAGGAACTCCTGTCTGGAGTGATAACAGGTACTCCTGTCTAGAGTGACTAACAGGCACTCTTGTCTACAGAGACTAACAGGCACTCTTGTCTACAGAGACTAACAGGTACTCTTGTCTACAGTGACTAATAGGTACTCCTGTCTACAGAGACTAACAGGAACTCCTGTCTTGAGTGATAAAAGGTGCTCCTGTCTATAGTGACTAACAGGCGCTCTTGTCTACAGAGACTAACAGGCACTCTTGACTACAGTGACTAACAGGTACTCCTGTCTACAGAGACTAACAGGAACTCTTGTCTTGAGTGACTAACAGGAACTCCTGTCTAGAATGATAACAGGTACTTCTGCCTAGAGTGACTAATAGGCAGTCTTGTCTACAGAGACTAAGAGGCACTCTTGTCTACAATGACTAACAGGTACTCTTGTCTACAGTAACTAACAGGAACTCCTGTCTAGAGTGATAACAGGTACTCCTGTCTAGAGTGACTAACAGGCACTATTGTCTACAGAGACTAACAGGCACTCTTGTCTACAGTGACTAACAGGTACTCCTGTCTACAATGACTAATAGGTATCATTGTCTACAGTGACTAACAGGTACTCCTGTCTAGAGTGATAACAGGTGCTCATGTCTACAGTGACTAAGAGGCACTCTTGTCTACAGTTACTAACAGGCACTCTTGTCTACAGTGACTTACAGGTACTCTTGTCTACAGTGACTAACAGGTGTTCCTGTCTACAGTGACTAACAGGCATTATTGTCTACAGTGACTGACAGGTATTATTGTCTACAGAGACTAACAGGTGCTCCTGTCTAGAGTGATAACAGGTACTCCTGTCTACAGTGACTAAGAGGCACTCTTGTCTACAGCGACTTACAGGTACTCTTGTCTACAGTGACTAACAGGTACTCCTCTCTAGAGTAATAACAGGTACTCATGTCAACAGTGACTAACAGGCACTCTTGTCTACAGTTATTAACAGGCACTCTTGTCTACAGTGACTTACAGATACTCTTGTCTACAGTGACTAACAGGTACCTTGTCTACAGTGACTAACAGGTACTCTTGTCTACCATGACTAACAGGCACTCTTGTCTACAGTGACTAACATGAACTCTTGTTCACAGTAACTTACAGGTACTCTTGTCTACAGTGACTAACAAGTACTCTTGTCTACCGTGACTAAGAGACACTCTTGTCTACAGTGACTAACATGAACTCTTGTTCACAGTGACTTACAGGTACTCTTGTCTACAGTGACTAACAGGTACTTTTGTCTACAATGACTTACAGGTACTCTTGTCTACAGTGACTAACAGACACTCTTGTGTACAGTGACTAACAAGTACTCTTGTCTACCATGACTAATAGACACTCTTTTCTACTCTGATAAACAGGCACTTATGTCAACAGTGAGAAACAGGCACTCTAATCTACATTGACAAACAAACAATCTTGTCTAAAATGACAAACAGGCACTCTTGTTTTATATGACAAACAGACACTCTTGTCTTATATGACAAACAGGCACTCTTGTCTACAGTGACAAACAGGCATTGATGTCTACCAGCCCTGTAATTAATTGTAATCAGTTACCACTGAAAATAATGTGCAGAAACACGGTAACGTCCAGAAATGAAAACTAACCAGGGAGGAGAAATATCATTTTTGATTTGATACAGTAGCATTGACTGCTCATGCAAACATTCAATAAACTTCACACACATACCTGTACCATTTTTGCTTCATTAACACTTTCCAATATTTCCTCATGGACAAATTATGTAGATAGTAATTCATGATAACTCAAAATTGCATACCAGGAATCAATTAAAACATGACAGGCTCCCTATCTAAACTTAGTAACAGATACCAACAATTTAATCATATCACAATTTTTCCAAGTGGTTAGAGCACATTCTCAGCTCATTTTGAGATAATGATATGATAATAACTTCCAAAAAGAACGAATTAGAGGAAATACTTGAAATAAATATCAAGGATGTTTATTTCTGGGTTATTTCTATGGCAATTATTAGCATGCTGAAGAGTGATTATGTTATTCAACTCATGTTTTTTGAACATCTACAAAGACAACTAGCAAAAATTTGCTCTGGCAACAAAAATACTTCAGTGCTGGTAAAAAATTAATCGATACATGTTCTGAATTGTATACATACTGGATAATGTAACGGTAAAGAAATAGGATAAAAAAAAAATTGTTAACAATATTTACCAGAAAAGGAAAAGTTTGACAAACAGTATAATGTACTGTGTTAACATGTGCCTCTTACTATTAGGGCTGATTTCGTTTTTTCCATATTAAACATTTTACAACTAATATTTCAAATGAATGAGATTTTGACTGAATATTTGCTATATTTCTGATTCTTTTACGAGTCCTTTCCTGAGCTCTTAGAATTTATTGATAAGTGTATACTAAAAATCTAGTAGCAGGTTTTTAAAAAATTAATAATCATAACACAGATAATGCGATATGGTGATATATCACAATATTTTTGTCCATGATAATTGATATCTCATTTACCCAAAAGACAGCTCTAACTGCTATATTTACAATGCACGCATGATCTCTTCCTAATTGCGTGCTACTTTCTTAGCCTTTCCTGTTTCTCTGGCACTATGACTCTATACAAATATATTTCAGGTCATGTTTTGAAATTGGTGTGTGGTACATTGAGACAATGGAGGTATAAAAATATATCAGCATTAAAGGTATATGGACAGGTAGAGATTTATATTCACTGGAACTTGACCTTTAGATTATTAACAGAAACTAAATTGAAAAGCAACCGAGTTATGTCTAATTAAAATGTAATTGATTTTGGAATGTATACAAACGTTGTGATGTACCAATGAGAGGACAGCTCACATGTTTGATATAATTCTTTTAATTTCTGTAGTAACTTTCAGTTACTAAAAATCATTTGACTTGTGTTTCCTGCTAAATTCTGATTGAGGGTATGATCGAGGTTTAAAACCTCTTGGTCACAATTAACTGGAAAGTTACAAATAATGTTGGTGAAAAACTTACAATAAGGAAATTCACAGGGTTCTGTCTTTGTGATGTCATAAATTTACATAATATATTATAGCAAGGCCTTAAAATTCAAATTGTAGTAAAATGGTTAAAAGTGTGATATTGGCATAAGGATATCGTTACAATTTTTTAATTGGATGAAATTTAAACCAATTGCTATTGGCACCTTTCGATTATATTTCGCATTATATTAATAAATACAACGACATGTACCAATAAGTACTTGTGTGGCCAAATGGGTAAGGTGATGGGCTATACTCATAAAGGCTTGCTTTTGTACCAAACATAACGAGTTCGAATCTCATCAAGGCCACATTTTTTTTCTTTTCTACTCATTTGAATTCAAACATAAAGCTTTTTTAAGTGAGATAATTTCAGTTATAGCCCCATTATTAAAGTAACAACGAATTCATTCAGCTCTGTTCAACTCGGCTGTGTCATTTTACCACACATACACACCGTATTACAACGTGTATGTATACCTAGTCTTCGTACACACACTGTATAGTACTAGGCGTATGCGCTTCTCTATCAGTGAGTGAACAATTGTAAAACGTTGATAACATGTGTTAGTACATGACATGTACTAATGTCATTGCAATTTGTTATGAGACGATAGCAAATTTGAAACTTTCACTAATCATAGTTTATATCACATTTTCTTCCATTGATGCTCAAGTTGTTAATACATGTGCATAGATCTTAAATGAAATAATGCAAAACTTGAAATGAAATTTTGAATGAAATTCTTTACTGGGGAAAAAGAGATGGCAGGTGATGATCAGAAAGGGCAAAAATTTAATTTGGATGCAATTTGAGGAAAGCGATTCATAATTGTCACTTCCTGTGAGTATAAATCAGATGTGTGAAGCAAATTTGAAACAGTTTGAAACTTAAACACTTTTTAAAGAAATATACCATTTTTGAGTTACTTTCTTTCCCACTCTAGTTCTCTTATGACAAAATTGAAGAACATTATTGACCACAACATTTTCCTTAAATTTCCTTTTTGCATATAACTTATAAGGGACTTTCTTTTAGAATAATTTCTACACCTAGGAAAGATAGTATTCACAACTGTCATAGACTTTAAAGTGAAATGAAATTTCAAATTTTGAAAATGTGGAAGGTCCTGCAAAGTACTGTACCTTACCAGGTACTGATGGTTGCTAAATTTTCTCCACTCACTTCCCAGGGATTTTGTTTTGTCTTTGAAAAGTAGAATATGGGAAGAATAGCTAAGTTATACCTGCTAATTAATTAATTAATTAATACAAAACATACTTTCAAAAGGAATTTGAAATATTATTAATATGATATACAATACATGCATCATGATATACAATACATACATCATGATATACAATACATACATCATGATATACAATATATACATCATGATATATAATACATACATCATGATATACAATATATACATCATGATATATATAATACATACATCATGATATACAATACATACATCATGATATACAAAATATACATACATCATGATATACAATACATACATCATGATATACAATATATACATCATGATATACAATAGATACATCATGATATCAATACATACATCATGATATACAATACATACATCATGATATATACATCATGATATAATACATACATCATGATATACAAAACATACATACATCATGATATACAAAACATATGATATACAATATATACATCATGATATACAATATCATATATACATACATGATATATACAATACATACATCATGATATACAATACATACATCATGATATACAATATATACATCATATACAATACATACATCATGATATACAATACATACATCATGATATATCATTATATCATGATATACAATATATACATCATGATATACAATATATATCATGATATACAATACATACATCATGATATACAATATATACATCATGATATACAATATATACATCATGATATACAATCATGATACATACATCATGATATACAATACATACATTATGATATACAAAATATACATCATGATATACAATACATACATCATGATATACAATACATACATCATTATATCAATACATACATCATGATATACAATACATACATCATGATATACAATACATACATCATGATATACATACATCATGATATATCATATACATACATCATGATATACAATACATACATCATGATATACATCATGATATACAATACATCATCATGATATATATACATCATGATATACATGATATACAATACATACATCATGATATACAATACATACATCATGATATACAACATACATCATGATATACAATACATACATTATGATATACAATATATACATCATGATATACAATATATACATCATGATATACAATACATACATCATGATATACAATACATACATCATGATATACAGTACATATATCATGATATACAATACATACATCATACATACATCATGATATACAATACATATATCATGATATATAAGTACATATATCATGATATACAATACATACATCATGATATACAATACATACATCATGATATACAATACATATATCATGATATACAATACATACATCATGATATACAATACATACATCATGATATACAATACATATCATGATATATAATACATCATATATCATGATATACAATACATACATTATGATATATAATACATACATCATGATATACAATACATACCTCCCTATGTATAACATGTTACAAACATGTTGAATCAGCAAACCCAATATAAAAGCAAAAGATGACATTATGTATGCCTTTATATCTGTTTTACATACTTGAAAGTTATAAACACACTACCTGTAGAAATAAAATAATAAAACAATCTATTAACTCAAAATATCAGTTCTTATATGTATTGTATCTCTGAATATGATTATTATGTATTGTATCTCTGAATATGATAAGAGTAGCACACACTTAACCTTGAAAACATCACATAGGCTTTCACGTATTGTCACTTCCCTTGTATCTCATATCCTTAATACAACCACTTCTGTATAACTTTACCATCTTTTCCACTTGATACTACATAAAAACCCTTCCATCATCACTTTTAATATTCTCACCTCTCTCTGGCAATACCAACAAACATGCTATATATCATCTTTACTTGTAACTCTCCAAACACACTCACAAATCTTCCCGTTACACCATAATTTCTCTTCCCTAAAATTAGTTAAGTTCCACACATGCAAAAAAAATAATAATCATATCAATTTGGCAAGATGCCAACTACCCGCACACACATACACTGTACATGATCAGTGCACCCCCTAGAGACAGCTTTTAACTCTTCTGCTTCGGCTGAAATGAAAGATATCTCAGTGATTTTCTTTCCGTTTTCCGAGTTGCCTCTCTCTAATATCAATTTTGCATCTGATCTTTTTGTTTCTCCCGAAAGCAAATAAATCCTACAGTGAGAGTTGAACATGGCTGTGATATTGCATGAGGCCAATGGAATCTACTGTGTACATTCTGTCACTATCAAGATTTTTGCTCTAATTACAGTCATTCTAGTGGAAGACATGTTGCAACAACGGAACAAGTATTATGGACACTGCAAGTAATTTAAAATAAGTGCTGCGAAATATAAAACCTGATTAGAATAAGGTTTATTTGATCAAGATCAACATTTACAGAAAGGAACAACAATATGTCCTGCAACCTTTTAAAAATACAACAAAAATGAATAAAAAAATCAGGCTTTATCACTACCTTTTAAAAATACAACAAAAATGAATCAAAAAATCAGGCTTTATCACTGCAAAGTGCCAAGCTAGTGAAACAGTTTCTTTTGATAATAGTGAGGTAGAAGTAGTCCCATGCTGAGGGACCAAGATGTCATTTGGTAAAGTGCTACACTACCTACTCAACGCAAGGAAGGGACTGTATCTGGATCCAAAAATGCAGGATAGGTGTGTGCGCATGTGAGGTATCTTGTTGGCTTAGGTGCTTGATGGCTACATCTTTGAATTACTTGCTGCATGGTTAGCTCAATTGGTAGAGCATCCACTTATGAGCCGGTAGGTCGTGGGTTCGATTCCCAGCCAGGTCATACCAAAGACTTTAATATGGGACTTGCTGCCCTCTCGCTTGGTGCTCAGCATAAGAGCTTGGAGCAGGGGAATAGTACAGGCTTGTTTGTGTGCCGTGTGTGGCTGCAGAGCCTCGAAAGTTTCCTTTGTAATCCCTTTAAATACTCATTGTAGAAAAGCGCTACATATTATTATCATTTTTCCTTCCTCGCCCAATACCAGGAGAAATTTTTACTGGCACAGGTGCACGTATGCAATGCAAGATTTTAGATTTCTATCCATGCCTAAGCTTTAGCAAGAGCCTTCAACATAACAGTTAAAGACTAAATTTCTTTCTTTCGAAAGTCATGCAGTTTCTGCCAGAAGAAATTTCCCCCTGATTATTTGATGTAATAATTTGAAAAAGATCCCTTAATAATAAAAATAACAATAATAATTATCTCAGATTAAGGACACCTACAATAGCTCTGTTTGAATTATTTTCGATGACATTTCAAGTAAAATACCCTTTAAATGTCGCTGGCAGCTTCCGTAGTTTTTATAGATTTATTTACATGGATAGGATTTGGATGAAGAACATAGTGACAACTAAAAAGAGCAACAACTACTTTGGTTGCAGAGGAGCCTATCCTCTCGCCCAATCTCCCTTGGTTCACTCAAACAGCTCTTCTTTATATCTTAGGGACAGAATTTACAATTCAAATTTGGGTTGTAAGAGTTTAAGGGAAGGTTTTACACAAAATATTTACAAGTGGAAAAATTGCACTGCTAAATTAAGCTTCTACCAACATTTAAAGTTGCTCCCAATAGAGAAATCTCCAATTTTCATGAAATACTCTTTAATTTTCAAGATATTTTCCTTTATTTTTGAAATTTTTTAAAGATTGCCTGAGAAATTTCATTAAGTGAAAATATCAGAAATGTCAAAGGAAAAATGGTTTTATGTAGGGAAGTCATGATATTTTTCGAGAAAAAAACCAGACATTTGATTGTTTTGAGAATTCAGGACAATACAAAAAAGGGTATTAGCTTCTTTTAAATCGTGCTTTCTTAAGTAGATAGGAAATATGTGCTTTATTCTTTATTTCCGCAAAATCCCCTTCTGTTTGGAACCCATCTTTTAGAATAACTTGAGTGCTTTATTCCATGCATTGTTCTGTACATTTTGGATTACAAGGGAAATGATGGCAGTTAGGGGTGAGGATGGGGCGGTGGGGAGGAGAGAAGTGGCTGAGAAGTAGACTGAAATGATGGCAGTTAGGTGAGGAGTATTTTAAAAAAAAAATTCAGATTGTAGCGTGTAAATAAAAAGTAGTTTCAACATGCTTATATTGCTTTTCTAATCTTTTTATAAAAAATACCGTACAAGAATGGAGGGCAGCCAGGACAATGATGAAAAGTAGCAGTTCAATCAAATTTGATGAAATAAAAGAAATAAGACACAAATTTGTAAATAACAAACCTGTTAAATTATATGTTTAAATTAGGCATGCACCACACTCTCACCTCCGCTAACCGATTTACCAAATTTATAGTCAGTAATTTTGTCTTTTATTTGAACAAAGTAAAGTGAATTTATACGTTTCTTGTGTTGAAGATGTAGTGACCAGAAATTGACGAAGAGAAAATAGTCGGATAAAGTCCATACACAAATTGAAAATAAATCTCTTCTTGAGATAGAAATGTTGTCAAACGTTTTACCATAGATTATAGAAAGTCTCATTAAGTACAGTGATTTTCATGGTAAAACCTTAGGTGGTGCTGGTTCAGTAAAATAATTCAGCTTTATAATATGTTCCAGGAACCAAAATCTTACTTTGCCTCCCCCAATCGATGGACCCAAACTTTCATAACAAAGTAAAATACTATCCACATACTTGGAAGAAAAAAAAAAAAAACTCAAATGTTTAGCAAAAATGCCTGTGTTTGCTAGATATTTTTTCAGACAATCTTGGACAATGACTTGTTGGGACACCCTGTTCAATGTTGGTGAAATGAATGGAAAATGTTGATAATTGCTTTCCATGTCTCTGTATTTCCAAATGAAATACTTTTACAACATTGAAAGGGAGGGGGGGGGGGGGGCTGAAAAAAGCTGTATTTGAAATAACATGCAAACTTTCCAATCAGTTGGTAAGTGTCCCAACAGTGTTGTCCAAGATTGTAGAACCGCTAGCTTCAAGTCTGGTTCCAAAGTATCATTCATAAGTATTATTCACATTTATGAGGAAGTGTTAAGAATTGTCTGATGAGCTACTCTTAGAAAATCAGATACAGTTTGGCTTGGGCAAGGCATCTCCCTGGTTTGGGGAAGTACAGCACAGAACTAAAAATCAAAGACTGAATTTCTGTATCGCCTGTGTTGTAAAGCGGACTGATAATCATAGCACACAAATTTGCGCTGCTCTGCTATAATTTTTGAGACTCACATATTCACACATTTTTAGCAATTATGAAAGTTTTGCTATCCATTTCTAATCATGCAATAAATAATTTGCAAAATCTTCACCCTATCAAGTATATCTCTAAGGATCATTTTTTTCAGAAAAAGCGTCATAATATGTGTAATAAAATTGTACTTCTTAATTGTCTCTGGTCATTTATAACTAGTACACCAAAGTTACCTCTTCTGTCACACTGATAGTGTCTTTGAAACATACTGATCACTTACAACTCATCAAGTTTTTAACATTGATTGTCTGATGAACTAATCTGATGGTGTAAAAGGTTGCACTGAACTATTCATGGATTTTACTATGTAAAACATCTTCATTTAAAGGAGTACTAGACCGAAAACTGATGGTGTTCGTTTTTTTGTTTTTTGGCGAGTTTCATAGATATCCACAAAAGACTGATAAACTTCATGCCTCCATAGCCCACAGACAACGTTAGGGAAAAAGTTACTTGAATATTCATATTAACCAGAAAATTGTTGTACTATTGCATGCTAGAAAAGCATTGATTTTGGGGGAGCCCCTTAAAAATCTGCACTCACTTTTCGTTTTGTGCTCCTTTAAAGTATTCCTGACCTTTTCTGACAGTACTCTGTAAATTGAAAATCATTCATGCGTTTTTCTGGATCAGGCAAGTACTTCCCAGAAGAGATATCTCTGGTCACTCTATTGGCTAGTGAGAGGACATTACAAGAATAGGTCCGGAGATGAAAGGGAAACTTCAGTGAGCAAATTATAAAAAGGTAATTTCTAATCTGTAACAGTCAAGACATTATGGACAAGTAAATACGAACAGCAATTTGGGAAAAAGGAACAGGAAACCAAACTAATGCATAGGGCTTCAATCTACAGTACACCGTGGATCAACCATTTAGTGAAAGGAGTCATCTGTGAAGCCCACAGGAAACTAAATAAAATAATACATTTTTGTATGATTGTAACTTTTTGCAAAAGCATATACGCCCCTAAATGACCCCTTTTAATCACTTTAGTACATATAGTTCTTCCTCCTACCCCACTATTTCTTTCATCTGCCCTGAAATAAAAAATAAAAAAAATGGTGATGACATATTATTCGACATGGCACATCTTCCACAGATATTTCTGACAAGTGTATGAAAGATTTTCATCATGTGAAATATTTAGTATATACATAAACAGCGTGGGTTTAAATTTTGGTTAATTTGGTTTATAAAATTAGGAATGTCATTCAAAAATGCATCGCAGGGATATATTTTGAGGCACAGCAAACATGTGTTTTCAATTCATCAGATTAGGAATCCAAAGTCAAGTTGGACATTTTAGTCTGGGACATTTCATGCCCCTCAGCATACCATAACACCCAATTATACAAGTACACGTATATATACAATTGAATTAAAGACAGCCATTGAAAAACCGACATAACTGTTGTGAATAAGTCTGTATGAGAAACAGATCCCAAATTCATAAACAAACTTTTTACGATCTTCATACATGTCAACGCTTTTTCAACCCTCCCGTGTTTTATATATGTGTTAAAAAGAAGACCATCCCCTTCTACATCACGTCAGGATCCCTACCTTTATTTGAGAACCAGATAATGCTCCTTGAGTAATTGTTAACAAACTGAAAGTAAACTGAGCATTTGAGCTGAAATTGCTGTTGATACATTCCACTGCTAAAAAGGTGGTGACACTTGTTTCTTTTTTGTTAATCAAATGCAATGCATGCTTTAGTAGCTTTTGAACAAGGAATATCGTCACTTGAGGGTTGGTTTCACACAAAGGTCACAAAGATAATAAAAACAAACTGCTGTACTTTTATAGTACTAGATAGTACTAGGAGATTCTTTATAACAAATATCTTTGGATCAAAAAAATGAATATCTATGGCTGATTTGAAGGCATACAGTAGATACTTTTGCAACTTCTTTGAGCAAAAGATGAACATCTCTCTCAAGCATCTACGATTGGAGGAAATGGGGGTAGAAACCATACCTTAAGTATAACTAGAACAGTAAATACCATCATGGTTCGCATGCCCATGCAAATTGACACTCATATCATATGACCTGGCCAATTATGAAAATAGCATCTCACACTAAGTCCCACATGGCATCCATGTCCCACATGGCATCCATGTCCCACATGGCATCCATGTCTCACATGGCATCCATGTCCCACATGGCATCCCATGTCCCACCCACATGGAATCCCACCCCATGTCCCACATGATATCTTATCCCATCCCTTGTCCCACATGGCATTCCACCATATCTCCCACATGGCATCCCAACCCATGTCCCACATGACATCCCATCCCTTCTCCCACATGGCATTCATGTCTCACTTGGCTTCCCATCCTATGACCCACATGGTATCCCACCCTATGTCCCACATCCCATGTCCCAAATGACATCCCACCCAATGTCCCACATGACATTCCACCATATGCCTTGTCCCACATGGCATTCCACCATATCTCCAACAAGGCATTCCACTATACATTATGTCTCACATGGCATTCCATCATATGTCCCACATGGCATTCCACCATATGTCCCACATGGCATTCCACCATATGTCCCACATGGCATCCCACCCTATAACCCACATGGCATCCCACCCTATGTTCCACATGGATCCCATCCTACATGTATGTCACACATTAATCCAACCATATGTACCACATGACATCACTCCCTATGTCCCAATGACATCCTACTTTATGTCCCACATGGCATCACATCCCATGTCCCACATGGCATCACATCCTATGCACCCATGGCCTCCTACCCTATGTCCCACATGGCATCCCACCCATGTCCCACATGGCATCCCATAGGCTCCATAAGAAGTCTCATCCCAGCTATCAGTCCCTGATTGAGCATACTATGTATAAAAGTGTCAGTTCATATAATAACTTATATGCAAATTACTTGTTAAAATGGAGTGGGACCCCATGTTCCACATGACATCACATACCATCCCCATGTCCCACATGACATTCCATCCCATGGCATTCCATATATCCTACATGGCATTCCACCATATATCCTACATGGCATTCCACCCTGTTCCACATTGCATCCCACCCCATGTCCCACATAGCATCCCACATGACGTCCCATAGGCTCTATAAGAATCTCATCCTAGCTATCAGTCCCTGATTGAGCATACTATGTATGAAAATGTCACTTTATATACTCACTTATTTGAAAATGACTTATTTAATAAAAATGAAAAAAAGCAGTAAAATAAGTTTGCCTGATATGGCCCTTGGTGTATACCACATGGTATATATTATATCTTATGTCCCACATGGCCCCATCCATGTCCCACATGGCCCCATCCATGTCCCACATGGCCCCATCCATGTCCCACATCCTATCCATGTCCCACATGGCCCCATCCATGTCCCACATCCTATCCATGTCCCACATGGCCCCATCCATGTTCCACATGGTCCCATCCATGTCCCACATAGCCCCATCCATGTCCCACATGGCCCCATCCATGGCCCCATCCATGTCCCACATCCATGTCCCACATGGCATCCCTCTCTATGTCCATATGTAGTCACATCCTGTCACACTCCCTGACTGAGCATACTAAATAAAATAAAGAGTCTGGTCAGTTCATATACTGTAGCAGCTTTATGCAAATGACCACAATAATAAAGGCTTTGTTTCTTGTTTAAGTGTTAGTGTATATTTTGTTCTTGTTTAAGTGTTAAGGTATTTGCCTCAAGCTATAAGCCACAATCACAACAACCAATGAAAAATTGTATTTGGCCCCGCCTGACATGAATAATGATGAGGTCAACAGACACTAGGCTTGGGCGATATTGAACATTATGCAATATCGATATATCGCTTGAAAAATATCGATAATATCGAGATATCGATATGCAAATTGTCGGACGTCATACGTAAGTCGTATGTACTGTTCTGGGCAAGGTAGTCTCGTCTCGGCTCAAAAAAAGTCAAGTAAAACTTTTTGTACAAATTAACAGAAATCATTGCAAAATATATACATATCATCTTCAAATAAACACCCATTATGTTTAAAAATGTTCTTTACATGGTTTCTATCTCAAAAGATCAATCACAGAAACATTGAAAAAGTTTAGACCTCGGCATATTCTTAAAAAAAAAAAAATGTTGTGGAACTGGTATAAGGCCTACACTGTATGCCTTTCAAAAATCGGCTCCAATTCTTCTTAAAATTTTATAACTCACTTACTTCTTATGAAAGTTGTACTGAAAAGGCATTATTTTTGTAGCATTTTATGGACTTCTAGACATTCAGAAGTCCATATATAATGCATATTATCCAATTTATAGTCTGCTTCAATCATCGCACGAGTGTTGTCACTCAGAAGAAACAGTGGTAGCCTAGATGGTATGTGTGTACATAGTAAAGTACTGTACAGTGAGGTGTATGTAGTTACTGCACTGTAAGTTATCTGATCGATCTGGCAAGACCAGTCTGTCACTTTTACTTTAGACTTTCTGAACGAACAAAATAGTGAGAAAAACCTCATAGTTTTGTCAGTAATTTGTCAAATAATGATTGTTTGATATAAAACTTCAAATTCATTATTCCTTTTGAGAAAACTTAACACGATGTTTGAGGATTCAACATCTTATGATTTTTGTTGTCTGAACATCGTAAGCCATCTCAAGTATAAAGTTGAAGTATTGCGCAATGCCTCTGTACTCCGCGAGTCCAGTGGTTTTTTGTTCATGGAGGATTTATGGGTAATTGTTATCACAATATTAATGTTTTAATAAGTTTTATCATAACTGACTGCCTAAAACTTTGATATAAATGAAATTTATTAACTTTTTGTGGCTGTTTAATAAAAAATACTTGGGATGTTTGATAGTCATGTTTAGCTTTTTAATAGTTCATGTATTGTGTATTATTGAAAAAAACATAATATCGATATGACCCTTGAACTCAATATCGGCCATATCGATATAGGTCAATATCGAAATATATCGAAATATCGATATATCGCCCAAGCCTAACAGACACCTCAACATTCTATGGTATCCAGTATCATCCTTGCTTTTATCAACAGCATCATACCAAGTTTGATTTCAATCTAGACATGGTTTTGTGGAAATATGAGCAAACACAGAATTTCACAGCTAGTCTCGCCTTCTCACTAATATTTATGACATCAATACCAAAAATAATAGGGATCATCTGCAGACTACAACACATCCATATGCCAAGTATGACGTAAATCCACCACACTGTTCTTGCAATATTATGTTTACAAGCTTGTTAACAGAATTTTACATTTAGCCTCACCTAATAATTAATATTCATGACATCAGCACCACAATCAATAGGGCTTATCTATAAACAACAGCACATCCATATACCACGTATAACATAAATCCACAGCACAGTTATTGAAATATCATGTTTACAAGATTGTTAACAGAATTTTACATTTAGCTCTGCCAACTAATTAATATTTCGACAACGGGGATCATCTGCAGACTACAACACATCCATATACCAAGTATGACATAAATCCAGCACACTGTTCTCGAGATAACTCGTTTACAAGCTTCTGTCACAGACACATACACATACCATACATACATATTTACACACACATACACATGCCAGCATAGGTTCCTTATACTATTAGCATCGAAAACAAAAATTGACATAACAAATGCGCTTTACATAAAATGTAGGGGAAAATATACAATCGTGTAAAAAAAATTAAAATTCTATTTAAAAAAAAAAACACATCAATAATTACCCTAATACTCAAGTAAAAAGTTGTATAAAGACACAGGTAATCGATATTAGAAAAGCCTAGTTATATACAAATATATGTTAACAAGTAAAAATGCTAGAAGTCATGTTGCTTTTAGTCAGCAATTATTACTTTTCAGTACGATGCTGATTCAAACTTAATTGTTTTCGACGCATTTCCATCATTATGACTGAGATTTTCGACAAGGATTCTCCCACACGGCAATAGTTCTTAGGCAAAGATTCACCCGGCTAAAAGAAGTTAAGTAAAAAATCACACCACCCAAAAATAAATTAGGTCAAGATTCATCCATGCTGCAAACTTTTGATCTGAAGATTGGACGTCAGACATCAGAATGACATCGAATCTTGAATGAACATTAAGGGGGGTATGTAAAGATGCTGTTTGACCACTGCATTAAAGCTTCAATACCCTTCACAGATGAGAATTTTGAATGCCTTGTTCACCATTTTTTTATTTTTCTAAAGCCCTCTTTTATATACTTGCTTGACCACTGATATGATATGATACCCTGAGACCTTTCAGAAACTTGTGCCTATCACAAACAATAATCTGAAGTGTTGACTGCTAAATAGTGTACATACAAACTTTGAGATTTGATTTTGAAATCACAATATTCTCCACCCACTGAGATGAAAAATCCAATCAAAACTGGGTACTTCAGGATATAAAATGTTAAAGGAGTATGTTGCACATCAATTGCTCCCTAGAAAACATTCAGGGCATAATGATCATGGGATGGAGGGGGGGGGGGAGGGGGGGGGGATCAGCTTTTGGAAAAGGGGTTTCTAGGTACTGTAGGTAGTTAGAATGGGTATCTCACATCCTTTTCTCATCAGTTTAGGTTATAAAGAGGTGCAGTGGCTCAGTGGTTAGGAAGTCATGCTCGTATTAAAAAAATCAGTGCTAGTTGATTTTACATAATTTCAAGCCTGTAGGGCTCCCAGGGGTGGGGGCAGGGGGCACTTCCATATGTGAGGTATATATACATGTGTCGCACAAGCACTTGCCTTTTTTCAGATTTTTCGAAGTGCAGGTATCAAAAATCCAATCTCTCATACTGCTGGTCTCAAAAAAATTGCATATTTTCATACTGCAGTTATCAAAAATGACTTATTTTCATACAGCAGGTATCAAAAATCACCTATTTTCATACTGCAGGTATCAAAAATCACCTATTTTCATACTGCAGGTATCAAAATCATAAACTGCCATACTGCAGTAACCAAAAAACCCCTCTCAAACTGCAGTCCAATTTTGAAATTCTGGGCGGCACGCACCTACCACTTTAGTATGAAAGTGCCCTCCCCCTTCCCCTGTCCGGCTAGTCGTATATTCATACAATTCCAGTATGTTTGTGTCAGATGTAAAGAAAAGTGGTAAGTTTAGTCAGGCATAGACCAAAGCTGATTTTGAGCCCTGTTCAAATAGAAGGGTCAGATTTCCGTCAGCGCTGCATTGTGTCCTTGAGCAAGACACTTAACTCAACTTGCTTCAGTACATACAGCTGCAAAATGAGTACCAGCACTGCTGGGGAGTTAATCTGCGATGGACTATAGTGTCCTGTCCTTGGCAGCTTTGAAAAGATTTCCAAAGTTAGGTTCGGTTTGAGCAAGTTAAATTCTTGGGTACATTTCGCCAGCAATTATACACGGTTTTATTCCCAGTTAAAAAAATTGACAAATACTTCATCTGATCTGTGTCTTCTATGCTTGTCCTGAGTGTTATTTTTGTTGGTTTTTACTCTTGTCTACTAAAGGGAATGCAGCAAGCAATATTTAAAGGAATCCAAGCATTTGCAAGGAATATCAACTGTATAATTGCTTAAACCGAAGATAAAGAACTTAATCATATTGTGAGACTAAACTATAAATTGATAAACTGCTTTCTAAATGAATCAAAGTATTACCAATCGTTCACAAACTAAAATGAACCTTCTGTTTTCATCTGTGTACACAAGCTCAATTCTTCTTGAATTTCTCACCAGTCATGTCATGAAATGAAGATTCCATTTTCATCCATTTTGGGGGCACACTTCTTTTCTTCTATAAATAAAACCACTTCAGTTTTTGATGACTAAATATTTGCAGGTTGAAGACTCACTTCCCAATATTTGGTTGCGGTTTTCCAAGGTTTGTAATGTACAGACAGACACCAACAGCTGTTTCATTAACCAGACATGGAACACTGGCTGGAGACCAGGGATCAAAAATGGGACACTATATTGAAAAGCTGAAGCTTTACAGCATTTCCTCCAATAGCGCAGACACATTTGTCTACCCTGGTGGAAAGTTTGATAATCTAGATCTAATGACCCATGACAGGAACAGGGACCTGCACTTCACTCTCCATCCTGCAAGGAGATATATATATCCTTTAAATCTATTAAAAAGCACAGCAGTAGCGAACCATCCAAAAGAAATTGTGATACAAGCACAGATCCAGGAATTTCCAGGGGGAAGGAAAGGAAATGGGGGGACACATCAGTTCTGACTAACTTTTGTTCTGTTGTGCATGAGGTTTAGGCAGTTGCAGTTTCGTTTAATTCATTAAACGATAAACGATCATCTTTATCGATCGTTTATCAGGTAACCGATAACATAAAATGCCGGAAAGTCGGATGGAATCAAGCCCATACAGAACATTGTTCATGTTGTATCTTGTTGCACACACTGATACAGTACAGCATAGTATTAGGCCTGTTTAGTACAGTAAACAATTAGCACGAGTGGCGTCAGAAATCTCCATCATTTTGAAGAAGAAATCTAGCGATTTACTCTAACAAATACATCATTCTAACAAAAAACATAGAACATTCAATAAAATATTACAACCATTCACAAATGACTGCCGGAATCAAGATTTTGAATTTGTTTAAAAAAAAAAAAGGTATTCGATCAGTGTTAAGTACGCGATTACCACGATCATTTTGGAGAGGGTGTTGCAACTATTACATGCTCTATTCAATACCTAAACATGAGAACATTAAAAAGAGAAAACTTCTTCAACAAGTAAAATTATAATTGAATTGAATCCGTGAATTTTATTCCTATTGTATACCCAATAAATGCACTTTCTGTTGATAAATGTCCATCAAGATAATGGACTTCTGTCTTTTATCACCGGATTATGTGGCCAGATAAATACTGAGTGTGATGCATTGTTGATCAAGTGCTCCCTTGTTTAAGCAAAGAATGGTAAGATGGCCGACATTGGCCGCATCTACAGTTCAAAATAATCCGCAATTATCTCTGCTAAAAAGCCACGTACGTGAACAAGATATTGATTTTGGTGCATTTAAGAAATTATTACAAGACATTTTGAAAATATTTTTACTATACAAAGTGAGCATGTGGTGAACAGAATAACATTGGTGCCATCAACAAATGGGCTTAGTATTGTTTGTAACAATGATCAAGCCTACTGGCCTAGCACTGTGTATTGTGCTCTTATTCTGATGACATTTTGAGTTCATAACAATTGACAAATCAAAAATAATGATGCTGTGAGGGGAAAAATATTGCTTTTCTTAGAACAAAAAAATATTGATATTCTTAGAACAATTTGATTCTCAAAGTGAATGTTAAGTGGGATTGGTTTGAATTATATAAGTTTTGAGGCCGAATTTTCTATTAAATGAAACACAAGTTATTGTAATGGTAAACGATGGTAACGATCGTTTATCAGTTAACCATACAGTCGCATCCTTAATGAGGTTTGATGCACAATTCAAAGACGTTAGTCTTCTCACACTCTACATGTAGCTTTAGACTTATGTTGATATCAACCATAATTTCAATTAGAATAGGAACTTTAGCAAAAAGAGACTAAGTATGGTCTGAACAGGGAGGGGGGAAGGGGGGGGGGGGGTGCATCCCACACACAACCAACATGAATCCATGCCTAAGATAGACAACTGTTGAAGTCACAAGCCCCCAAAGCCATGGACGTAAAGGGAATATAAAAGTATGGCCATTCAATAAATGGCTAACTAGAGCTATGAGAATCAACAATAAGGACACCATGAACTGAAACCTTCAAAACATAATATTTTTAAAAGGATGTAATATATACTCTCATTTCTTTTTGCAATACTGTGCATATCTGTTTCGCTCATATCATAGCACGAATTACCCTAATTGATCAAACTAACATTGCTATTAAATTTATCTACTTGTCTACAGTACAAAGATAAGATCAACACGAAAGTTGCTTAACAGAATGAAGAGCATTGCAATGAGAATGATGTATGCCAATTATCAATTTCATTCATACACATCAGTTGCCTGGCACAATTAATCCTTTAAATTATATTTCAATTACCTCATTCGATATCCAAACTTACTGAAAAGCAAAAGTAAACTAATTAGTGCTGTGCCCCCGAAATTGATGGCAATTTGACAGTTGTATTGATTCTCAAAGCGATCAAACTTGGGCAGCTGCATCCTAATTTGATTTTGATCCTAATTTTTGCAAATCTTGTCACCATGCTGGTCAATGGGGGTCAAAGGGACCTGCATATTACATACTGTACTTGCCCAAAATATATACAAGATTTGTGATATTTGTTTTGGAAAGATATTATTATTATTATAAGATTCTGTATATTATTAAGGAGGAGTGTTTCATCCTGTAGACCTCTGTGGTGTAGTAGTTAGTGCTTTGTCCTCTCACCTGCACGTCCCGGGTTCACTTCCCGGTGGGTCTGCAACCAATGAGTTCACATCTCATTGGTTGAAGAAAGGCTGTGGCCGTCTTGATATAATGTCCAGCACTGGATGCTTTCAGGACATTAAACCTATGCTATGCTATCTGGACCACCTTCAAAACTATGGCCCAGCTGGGCATACTGCACATCACAAATTAGCATACTAAGGGCAGAAAACTCAAAAAGCTTTACGATGGCTAATTCTGAACTAACCTGCATAACATTTTGCTATTTCCATGGTTTTCAATCAACTTTAAAGCAATTGAGATAACATTATCACTACCCGTCCATAGACCTTTAATTTGTCATATCAATTTTAAACCAATCTGCATTTAATCGTTGAGTACGTACTGTATAAAGGGTGAGATTACAATGTCACTTGTTTTTATACAAGATCAATAATCCAAACCCTTCATGATGTAAGTGCTATTTTTATCACCCTTCTTGTCTTTCACATCAAAAGTGTCCTGTAAATTGAAAAATATAATCAAATATTCACAAAATAAGCAGGTGTTCTTTCCTATCTCTTGGACAATTTTGTTTCATAACGCTGAACATCTTTTTCATATCATTTTGTCCCACCGGGTTAAATCGAACAGATTGAAAGTAAAAATACAAAGTAATCCATCGTAATTGATCGGTGGTAACCAAACAATACCCTTGGCCTTAGCTGGGGCTAAATTTTCCACCCGGAATAAATTTAAAGAACAAACACCGAACAGCTTCAAGGCACACATAATACTCGTTTGCTATGACCATCATACTTTTGTTCATACCAGGGAGTTGTTATTCATATATATCTCATTGCTTTGGTATTTGAATAAAATGGACTTACAGCTCTGTCCCAGTGGGTTCAAATCATTTCAGTTTTGGTTGAAAACGAAAGAAAATGTCATTCAACAAATATTTTTAACAAGTATTCTCTGAAGTTAAAAATAGGTCATTGCTGTATTCTTTTTGAGTTTTAACAATTGGACAAGTATAAATATCCTCGCTTGAACAATTGCCTTTCATATTTCATGAAACTCCCTTCTTTTACTTTCTCCTATTCATGGTTTTTCAAATACTAATAATTATGGTCTCTTTTGCTTTTATCAATCTATGGAAAGTTTGATCAGGAATTTGTTATGACAAATCACTGGTCTGGTGGAAAAAGCCTTCCATTTCTTTTAAAGATATCAGGTGTAATATTTGCTTACTAAATTTCTATTTGTGCTTTCTTTAATGTATGCATACCTTTGTGTGTTTTTCTTTAGTTTATTACACATTACTTAAACCTCTTTTAAAAAAAATGGGTACATTCATGCATCTTTATCAAATTTACAACCATGGCATTCTTGAAGAAATGGCCAAATGGAAAGCCATCTTCAAAACTCTGTCATTTCCACAACAAAGCATTAACTCATATGAGTGATAAAGAAGTACATGAAACTATAAGCTTTGTTAAACATTGCAGTCCTATACAAAATTTAACTGGCAATTCATTCTTAATAGTAGTGTGTGTGTGTGTGTGGCCTGAGGAAGAAGCACATTTCTGCAACCCTAGTGCCTTAAAATCTGTCACAGTTTGAAATTCCCTGAATACTCCCACCCCCCTTTCCTTCTATATCCTTAATGTACAAGTATCCCCATTACTTTCTCTCCAAGTGCCTTTGAGCAGGGAATTGTTGTGGAAACTGTTTTACGATAACCTGAAGGATAGCGGGACTGTACCAACTCATTAATAACCCAATAACATTATCAATTTTCAACAGAACAGATTCAGGACTCAGAAGGCAAAACACCCTGGGAAAATATTCCAGTCCTTATTCATCAAAGCCTGTTTGTTATTCCACTTTAAAACTTATTTACAATTCAATATGCTTTAGTTTAATATAATATCTGTTATAAACAAACACATCAAGGTTGACCAAATCATTTTCAGCTTTAGGATACTTTTATTCAGCATACAGAACAGTAGACTAAAATATGTGCCTTTCTTTCAATGTTGACCTGAATAAAAATGAGGATTTTCCATTTAATTTTAATTACTGTTGTGAATATAATAGCTCTTAACCCTTTTAACTCCCACAAGGTTCAAAATGTAACTACAATTTTTTGTAACTTTATTTTTGTTGTCAAAATCTATTTTCACAACTTTCCAAAAAAAAGCAAAAAATTATGAAATTATGCACAACTTTTGCCAAAAAAGATATTGACTATAGGGGCAGTCACAATTCAACCAGAATTGGATGCATTGATGTCTTTGACAGTTACTCACAGTTTTTCAGGCAAAAGCAAGGTCTGGAAGTATGGCAAGTAAGTTTTTGAAAAATAAATTTGTTTTTTGGTTAAACTTTGTGCTTTTTTTTATTTCTCTATTTCAACCCATGTTATTTCTTCAAAAATCTTCAACATAACCCCCATGAAAAGGTTACATTTCTGAAAGAAATATTGGAGCTCTATCAAATGATACCAGAATCACTGCTGTGGGCCTATTTGACAAAGCAAAATAATTTTTGAAATGTGCATGTCCAAACCAGTCATGTCACGACCAATTGGGAGCTAAAGGGTTTAATCAAAAGCTTTAATAAACTGGTAAAGGTATTGATAATAGATATAAAGTATCAACCACTGCAATTGATCAAAATTGAGCAGAAAAGCAAAATGAAATGTTAAATATTTTCATAAACCATGAAGACCCATAACACACTAACGTTGCATGGTATACCGGTACTAAGAAAAGTACCGGTACTTTACAATGCTGGTACGGTACGATACCACCAAATGAAAAATGCCAAAGTACCGCCGAGTACCGTCAGTATCGGTACTTGCAAGATTAAGTTATAAACGATACTTTAAATCACTTAAAAATCAGAAAAAAATATTATTCTTCAGAAATATATATGTATTTAAACATGGTACATCACCTGCAAATTTCATAACATAATATTTATGGGAAGACATGATTGCAAAACTTGCGAAGTTCGTAAATATTTCCGCTATTCCTTGAACTTTCAATAACAGCTGGCCTAGTTATGGTACAGTTCTAGTTTCGCGAATATGCAATATACATGTAGTACAGTAACCTTAGCACATAGTGGAAAGTACAGTTTATAACTTTTGTGCAAATTTTCTAGGCCCAACTGTCATGAAATATGCCTGTATTTTTAGTACTATCGTAACAAGAACATTTCATAAGAATATATTTAAATTTTTTGAAAAGACAAGTATGCATTCACTTTCATCTGAGAAGCGCATCAGTCAATTAAATAAATGTTGCAAATTCACAATAGGGTTAAACATTTTGAGAGTGAATTTTTCCTTTCATCACGAAAGGGCAGGTTAAAAGAAAGAAAATAATCCTTCGCCACCATGTCACATTTACCTTAAATATAATAATCTGCAAGTTACATGATGAAAATTCTCCTCACAATCAGCAACTATTTATTTCCAAACAAAACTTTGACAAAGAATTGTAATATGTCAAGATTGTTCCAATCGGAAAAGAGCCAAATCAGCTGGAAAAAAAGCCAAATTTAGCTACAGTATCAAAGCCAAACTGTTATCAACTTGAATTCCAATATACCAACTAATATGCCAACTAATATACCAACCCTGGCTCATAGGCCAGTGTTGCGCAACGTTACAGCAAAATAAAATGTGTTCCGGACGCCATTTTGAAGTTCTTTAAACTTTCATTTTGGCCCTTTGATGGCTTGAATTTCAAATCTAGGAGTTGCTTGTCATCTGAATGTGAAATTTCAATTATCAATCCAAATTGGTTTTAACCTCATTTAAGACGAGTTATCAAAAATTTCATGGACTTCGCCGTAACTCATCGAGTGTACAAGTTGCAAACCATGTGTACAGTAACTCTTTATTTGTGTACAAAACAGTCCCAAGTCAGTTGTTGTGAACAGAATCACAAAGGTTTTGGCCCATTGGGATTTTAATACTCATGAGTATTGTAATTAATATAAGAAACCGTAAAAGGCATGACCAGACGTAAGAATTTGGAAAATAATGTTGAGATATCAGGCAGTGTTTTTATTTTCATTTTACCTGTAACTTCTCGGAAAGGTTTTGCAAGATTAGGCCTACACTGCGTTGTTTATGCTTGTTTGGAAAACACTGATGGTTAAAAATAGAAAACTTTCGGCCAATTATGCACATGCGCAAGCCACTGCAAGACTTGCATATTATTACGAAGGGTAAATTCTGGGTAGTCACCTGTAAAAATACCGGTACTTCAGTATACCCGTTACCATTTGCCTCTGTACTAACGGTGCTCATATTCACCAGTACCGTGCAACGTTATAACACACCTAAACAATCTTGCAGTAAAAATAAAATAACCATAAATAATAAGTTGACCTTCCCTTGTTACTCAGGCGAAGGTTAATCGGCTCAAAATCCAACTTAAAATTCATTTTCTTTTGTGAGGCAAACCAAAAAAAAATTCTTAATTGCTTTTCCAATCTGCCCAAACAGGTTTCTGTTCCAATACCATTTCTTTGAGGAAACATTTCCATTGATATCATGTACTTATGATTTAGGACAATACAGTAATTGGTGAAGTATTCAACAATGCATTCTATTAAAGAGATCGGGTTTGAATGTACTTGTAGTACTTGATATACTGTGGTACTTGACAATACACAAAAGAATCATAAATTCTGCATCAGCAGCCTCTGAAATATGAGAACAACATTTTAAGTTTCGTTTTAAGTAAAAAACATAAATCATTGTGAAAGTTTTATGTCTAAAATTTCAGCCGTTGAAATTTTCAGAATTCGATTTCAGCTCAAAAATAAAAATTTGCTAATCTTCTTACAAATAGTTTAACACAATTTAAACCCAAAGGATATACAAGGTGAGAGTGGTCAGTATAATCATATTATGTAATTTTATAATAGCCCTGAAAATTCAAAATGATGTGAACTGTCAATTTTTGATGAACTGAGTGGAATTCTTTCCCATGTAAATGAGCTTCTCAGCTGAGATGGTTCAACCAGGGAGTTGTCATAAGAACTCCCTGGTTTAATGATTTCTTCGTGACGATGGCACATGACAACTGAACTTTAAAGGACTTGGCAGTCGAATAGTGGGGGCATATTTTTCTAGAGTCTCACAAATTATTCGAATACACTTTTCAATCATGTGATGGTACTGATAATTTATACGAATATTAAATTAATCATAACTAGTCCTTATGAATACTTTAGTAATTTTTTAACAACACAAGTATCAAAAAATAGACTTTTGTCATTTCAAAATCACTTAGCTGACTGAAACCAGAACCAAAAGGTTCTGTGGTTCCAATGCTTTTTTTTTTTATATGCTGATTGACTTGCAAGTTTTGTATCGACTGTCATGTCATTGCATATCATGAAATATTTATTCCAGGATATTTATTCATAAGCCACGACCACCATGCATGATGCAGATCAATAAAATAGACATACCTATTGACACCACTAGCATGTGCACAATAATTAACAACGTTATCATAGCAAGTTTGATGCAAAACATGGTTGCTCATGTATCATATTGGAAGAATTTTAGGTTAAGCCCCGCCTACTCATTAATATGCATGGTATCACCACCAAAACCAATAAGACACATCTATGGACCATGGGCAATCTGTGTATGACATATGACTTAAATCAAGTTTATCATTCTTAAGATATAAGCTTTTTTAAGATTATAAGCTTTTTTTAGCAAAATCATATTAAGCCCTGCCCACTATGCATATTAATGAAATTCAACAATTTCATACAATGAACATTCACACACTAGCAAACATCATAACTGTACCAAATATGAAACAAAACAGATATGCGGTTGTTAAAATATGAGCATTTTAAGATTTTTAAATATGAGCATTTCAAGATTTTTACATTAAGCCCCGCTTACTAATTAATATGCACGACATCACCACCAAAAACAATAGGGCACATATATGGACCATGGGCTGTATGTATACCACATATAACATGAATCCACTGTACGGTTCTAGAGGTATCGTGTTTACGAGCTGGCTGTCACACACACACCCATAAATACACATGCCATCATGACCAGGTTCCTGATGCTATCGCAACGGAACCAAAAAAAGACATCCTCACTAAGTATCCATTAAGCTTGCAGTTTTGCCCTGACATGAAACTGGTTAGTTTCCAAAACCAAAACTGGTTTTAGCCGGAAAAACATTTTTTCGCCCGTAATGTAAACAAGCTTTGAATATAAGGTGCATTACAGTAACTATAACTGCAATGTACTGCATTCTTAAATGATAGCTGCTAACAATGTTTGTATCACAGTATTTTCTGTAAATAATTTTGAAAATGATAACTGAGGCATTGATGAATAGAATGTATTAATAAACTTTATAGTTGTTTGCGTGTAAAGAGATTTTATTACGCCATTTGACCCTGTTGCTACTGATAATGTAACAATTACCAAAAATGTAACAATTACCGATAATGTAACAACAGCTGATAGTGTAACAAGTCCTTTACCAATAGTGTAACAATCGCCGATAAAATAATAAAAAACGACTGATGTTGTAACAAAACGCTTGACCGATAGTGTAACAAATCTTGACCAATAATGTAACACAAAAATTATTGACAGTTAATGTAACAATTCTTGACTGATGATGTCAACCCCCCCCCCCCTTCCCTCTCCTCCCATAGGAATTGTGGCTGTGGCTATGCCACATTCCAGCTTTTGTTAAGTCTCTTGGTGGGAGATCCCGAGCGAAATTATTTGGAAAATATTTTCTACTTACTATATAAAAAAATGCATACTTTGCAAAGGCTATTGCATTTTTTTTTTGATATCTTGCAAATTATTCCAAAATATTTGCTA
>JAIGNY010000865.1:2277500-2290000 GCA_020152595.1 Chiridota heheva | reverse complement strand
TCATAATTATACCAAACAAAGCAAAACCGTCATGTGCTTGTTCAAAAATGAACATTTGAAGGATTTTAAATCTCCAGTGCTACAAGACACTTGAGGATCTCTGCAGAATAATGGAAAAAAATTATTCTAAGGAAATATAAAATGTTTTGTAGACTTTTAAGGAAACTAGTCTTCAATCTGTCTGAAATGTCTCTCAAAAAGTAACATTTTGTGAGGAAATTCTAACTTTCCATAAGGATATCTGAAGAAACTTGAACTTTTTCTGAGGGACTCAGAAGAAACTTTTTACATTCTCTGAGGAATTCTCAAAAAACTTTAACATTTCCAGGGAAATCTCAGGAAAAACTGTGGACGGCAAGACGAAATCGCCATTACATAGGTTCGCATTACGTTTCGCATGCTCACCAATAACAAACTTTTCAGAGTGCCTAGAGTGCTGACGACAAATGTGAATACAGTTCACTTTCATATCTGTCAAGCTGTTACAGTATGCTTGTAAATTGCAGGATTAGAATTTTCCTCCCTTTCATTTCAAGTTCAATTGTATACATTTTCTGTACTATTGCAGTAGTACATTTACATTTCTTTTCACTGTCATCATTTCAATTTTCAGTCTCTTTGACACTACAATTCAGTCTCTCTTACAGTATCTTTGCCACCCCCTCTTCCTATCTACCAACACAATGATTTGTGAGCCCTTGAAAAAATCTTCCAATATATTGATCCCTAGCAACTACATTTGTTTCTGGAGTCGGTGTCTATAAAACGTTTTTTTTTTAGTCGACCCACAAATCTTAAATAGTCCGTCACAAACAAAAGACAAGAAAAAAGCATGAATAAAACTTCTTTATTCTATTCAATAATTTGCTTCTGCTATTAATGCTGTTTTCTTAGTTCTTTGGAGAGAAAAATCATTGTGTTTCTGAAGTGTGGCAAAAAATCAATATGTTGTAGCGAATCTATCCATTAGATATGCTGCTAACAATGCATGTAAGATTATGTGTCTAAGGACAATGCTTCATCTCAAGAATGTCTTGGGACCCTGGGTTACTGTACGTTGGTCCTAAGACTCAAGATGGACAAACTAATGCCAAACAGCAGGGTGGGTATATCCATAGGTGTAGAAACATGTTCTTCAATGGGAAAGACGGGGGGGAGGGACACAAAGATATGCTACAACATTGGTTGAATGGTAAACAAAATTGACTTAGTTGTGGGGAGGGGGCACCAATCTTATTTGGTTTATTAGTAACCGTTTCTCAAAAACAGTTGATGGAGATAAAAAAAAAATTATGATGATGTTCATACCATGCCAACCCCCACCCACCCACTCTTCAAGTGCTCTTTAAAGGTCCATTCCACCATTGCAGCTGCACCCACTGTATGCTCTCTTATGAAACAAAGACAGGAAATTATACTGAGGATACCTGTATACTCAGCAAACCTAGTTTCCATGCTCCATCAGATGTTAATCTACCAGTTGCAAAGTTACAATTACAACACAGAGTTCTCCTTTCTTTTTCTTAATTTTGATTTACCTATGAAACAGGTCAATATCCAAAAACCAGGTCAGAATTAATCTTGCATTTGGCACATATGACAAGATATTCTCTCACTTCACGCACAAATATAATTTATCAAGATTCTATTTCAGGCTGAGAATAAACAATATCAGTCATAATTTCCTATGCTATAAACAACCTTTAATCAAATCAGTCACTCCTAGGCTTCCTTGAAAATCAATGATAGCATAACACAAATTCACAAAATATATGTCAAAGGAAAAGCTATTACCCTGCTCACAAGAGAAACTAGCTTTACAACAGTAAGGTACACATGTGCCTCACTTTTCAAGAGCTTGAAGATGATGAAACATGACCCAATAATACATTCTTTTCAATATTGCTCACAGAGCTGTAACCAGGTTTGTAAATTCTCCTTTACGGGGAAACATGGGGCCAGACTTGTCCTCTACAAAGTAGGGGGACAGTGTTTTTCATTACCTACTTTATTTATTCTTAATTCTGATGGAAATTTGGAGGAGGGATACCTTAATTTAATTTGCGTAACTAAGTGGGGCAAAAATCCTACACGATACTGGAACAGTACAGCTAGCTAGCACTGTGCACTCTCAATGCAATTTACGGCACAAAACAAATTTCTGCACGCACAGACATGAGTGATGGTAAAATGGTGACTTGACAAAAATTGCACTTACGGGTCGGCTACAAGCTTTGTAAATCCGATTCCCATTACCCAGAATGGTTAACAAAAAGGATTTTGTATATTTCATTCGCTAAAAACTCTAAAGATCCAAAAAGTGCCATGGATGGATCAAAACTCGCAGTAGGCCACACTAACATTTACATGTCAACACATTAATCATGCATGATTGATTCGATTAGGATTGTTTTCCCCGTGTGGAATATTTCCTTACTCAGAGAGGACAATTGCTGGGGGAGGCAGAGAGCCCAAAAAGGAGGTCCTAGAAATGAAAGGCAGAATAAAAATTGCAACTGTTGTTCCTCAAAATTTTGGCTGAGTGTAAAGTACTTTCACTGCACAAAAAATAACAACCTTATGCAAAACAAGCTGCTGAATAACTAATTTGAAAACAATTGTGATGAAATGTTTTAATGTATATTAATACCATAGGGGCGGCATTTGGGAAACAACGGCGGCCAATACCATAGGCCGGATTTGGGGAACAAGGGGGGCATTTCCCACACTTTTTTCCCGAATGTATATCTTTTGTATGGTGAGATGTTTTTGTATCTTAGCATGATTTTGCTCCCCCACATTTGACTTCCCCCCACCCCCCCCCCTCCTTCCTTACACACACACACACTTTTAACAGGTAAGTTTATCCCACATAAGATCAATACATTTCAATTTTCAAACTATTATGCTAATTACTTTATGAATATTCTGGTCATTTCCACTACAGGAAACTCTAAAACAACAATCTCTGTGTTACCATGGAGCTATTAGCTGCATGGTGTAATCCCAAGGAATTCCAAATTGTATTGCAACTACTCACCTGTAAAGACACCTTTGTATACATTGTTTTGCTGTTGCGCTCTAGTTTTACTTCTTGTTTGGTAAGGTATCTATGGGAAAAGAAATATACAGAAATAACAAGTTATTCTAAACTAGAATAGTTTTACTGTCAACAAGAAACATTTTTACAGGGTTTTCAAAGAGAAACTGCAGGACCCTGACACAGGGAGAGGGAAGTCCTAGTCCCCAATGATTTTCAAAGCAATAACTTTCAAATAGACATTAACCTCTGTAGCAGACTGGCAATTGCCAACATTAGTCCTGCCCCCGCCCCCTCCTCCCATCCCAAACCTGTGTCAGTGGTCCTGAACTGTTAAATATTTTGCAATTACAATCTTATACTGTATGTGCATGTATAATTTAAAATATTTATTTTGGTAAGATTTTTACCAAAAGTCAATTCGGTTATTATCAAGCCATATCCATTTCAAGAACAAATAAGCATGTTTTAGCTGATGTCATAAGGTCACATGACTTTGTTTACATCACCATTTTGTCGGGCAGAAACACTGTCATCTGCTGTACACTTACTTAGACCTACCTACATTATGTTTGCATGTTGTTATATAAGATTGTTTTGTAAGATGATTACACTGGAATCTTGCTGTGCAGTTGGTTTGCAGTAATAGATGTGTGCGGGGAAATAAAAAAACATTTGATCGATTTCCATCTGATCCTGATCGACGTTCGAAGGTTTCTGCTGTAAGACGCGACGGCTTTCAACCTAAGGTTCACACTAGAATTTGCAGCGAGCACTTTAGTATAACGTACAATCAGTTGGCGTTAACAATAAAGTTACTCTTCATATACCCAATGAATATATAAAACTTAGGGAAAATATTAATTAAATTTGAAAGTGAACAAACAATCTGCACTTAGTAAAATTTACTGAACTGGTACTGGTAGGTAAGCATGTAGTGTGTTTGTTGTACGTGTAATGTGACTTAGTTGTGTGAAGATGGGTGAAACACAACGACGACGCTGCCCTGCAAAATGGAGTCCAGTTGAGTTAGAGTCACATGATGAAATCCCTTTATATAAATTCCAGGAATTTCTTTCATTTTACATGATTGAAGGGTACTGTTCTTTTGTGGTTAAGGAAAGTGATCTAAAATGAAACAGGGCAATTATTAAAGCATTCAAATGAAGAAGAATCTTAAAGGAGATTTGTGTAAAATGGATGGTGCAAGAATATTAATGACATCACATACTAGCTTCAAGTCCTTGCATATCATCTTTAAAATACTGATATCTTATTTGAAATACTGTATTTTTGAACAAAATGTTGTCGCTTTTACATTAAAAGCACTATTTAGACACACTGCCTCATCAGTAATACACATCTATAGAAAACTGTCATTTACTGCCATAAATAATTTTTAAAAATATTTTGAATCAGTGAGAAAGTCTCAAAATCTAATAAGAATCATAAGATAAATGTACAATAAACAATTGTAAAGGAAGTGATTGAGAATTTGTAAGACATGAATCTCGTAAAAGTAGTCTGCACCTAGTTGAACCCATCTTGACACAACATGAAATATTTGACATGACATGGAATGTTCTTAAGACATTGTGTTTACAAGTTCTTTTCAAAATTATATTAAGCCCCGCCCACTAGGCATAGCAATACAATTCAATGTTGTTGTTTTTTATAAAATAAACACGTATAAACTAACTAACATCCTAATTCTACAAAACATGAACAAAATAGACATGTGATTGTTAAAATATGAGCATTTCAAGATTCTTACAAGCCCAGCCAATTCATTAAAATGCATGACATCACCACCAAAAACAATAGGGCACATCTACAGACCATGAGCTATCTGTGTACCACACATTTTCAAGCTCTTTTCAACAAAAGACATCTTAATGCATAATAATGCAATTCAACATTTTTATACAACACATACACTGCCCAACAACATAAATTATACTGAATATGAAACAAAATCAGACACATGATTGTTAAAACATTTCAAGACTTTCACACTCAGTCCCGCCTACTCATTAATATGCATGACATCATCATCAAAAACAATAGGGCACATCTACAGATCATGGACTTTAAGTGTACCAAATATGACAAGTTTATCGTTCTTGATTTACCGTGCTTACAAGCTCTTTTCATCAAAATCATGTTAAGTCCCGCCCACCATGCACATTAATGAAATTCAACATTTTTGTACCATCAGCATATACACACTAGCTAACAACATACTTACTCCAAATATGAAATTAAGCAGACATGCACTTGTAAAAAAGACCATTTAAAAATATTTACATTAAGCCCAGTCTACTCATTGATATGCACAACATCACCACCAAAAACAATAGGGCACTTCTACAGACCATGGGCTATCTGTGTACCACATATGACATGAATCTGGTGTATCGTTCTTGATATGTCCTGCTGATGAGCTTGCTGTCACAGACACATACACACATACATCAGCATGACTGCATAGGTTCCTTATACTATTAGCAACGGAATCAAACTTTTTTGGTGCACAGAGAATATACTAGTGTAATATATACTGTATATGGCATATGTTATAGTTTGTTTGTTGGTCCTGTAGCATATAAGATGGGCTTCCAACCACCATACCCTGACAATGAAGCGAAAAATTCCCTTCAATCCAACGACACCAATTCTCTTTTCTATCATGAAAGAACCTTTTTTTTTTAACTCTGGAGGTTTTAGAGAAAAGTTGACCAATTTCAATTTTTAAGGGCTTACTGATCAATGATGCAATGTCAATGCATCACAGAGGATAAATTATAATCCATATCATCTTACTACATTAAAATTTAAAACTTATGTGACAAGTGACAAATGTTAAATTGTTTTGAATATTTCATGGTCTGGCTAAGAATGTGATTATTTCTTCATGTTTTTTTTTTTTCCATTATAATTCCTTTCATAAGGCAGTTAGTGTGACCCAGGAATAGGAAAGAACTAAAAGGGGCACTGGCAAGTTACCAAGGGTCAAGCAGCATCACAGTAAGTATAGGGGCCCTTCAGACATGAATTAGAGAGTAGTAAATACAAAACATATCTGCACCCTTTTATATTGGGGTACTGTAAAAAAAAGACAAGAAGGTAAAGCACTCAAATTATTATGTTTTTATGAACAAAATGTAAATGATATAGGAAACAGAGGTGGAGATGAGCACCTTTCCACCAAGGCTTCACTATGGGTCTGCTATCATTATCTTACATAGTTTGCACATTATTTGCACACTCCCAATGAATCAGTTTGTCGGATAATGTGCTCTTTTAGAGACTGTCAAATCATGCTCATATGTCATTTTTCATCTGAGGATTAACCTTTCAAACCTTCCACATATATGAACTTTGCCCTACGGTTTGTTTTCTTCATTTTGACTGACACTATCAAGAGCTTTCATCATTTTGAATACCCTGACAATGAAGCGAAAAATTCCCTTCAATCCAACAACACCAATTCTCTTCTCTATCATGAAAGAACCTTTTTTTAACTCTGTAGGTTTTAGAAAAAAGTTCACCAATATCAAATTTTAAGGGCTTACTGATCATGCAATCAAACATTCCTTGTTATAGAAAGATAAATCTGAAAAGACAAGCCTTTTCATTTTTGATAAAAAGCTTAACAAGGGTGGCATTAAAGATGGAATCTTGTCTCGAGAAAATTGCTTGACACCCTGCCAGTAATTTTGCTACATACTAGTAACGTCACTTCCATGGTGGTTATTGATTGGCTTTCTATGTGCATATATTTAGGCATCAATCAAAATCATTCCATTGCATATTTTTGTCTCCATTAAGATGATAATCTGGTCCTGAACAGGAATATAGAAAGGTTTGCCCATTTATACATTACATAGTAAAAAAATATATACAAAATTCAAAATCCTTTAAATTATGAATGTTTAGTAGATTTTGATTGAGTCTTTATGGTTTCAAACAAGTTAAAATACTAAAGCTAATGTTGGCACTTGACATACATAGACCTTCAATTATTAGGCCATTAAATCTTACTTTCAAAGTTCTATTACTATGGGCCTTGGGCTCAATCCTCCCACTGGGTAAGGCTTTATTTGGTAAGAAATCAGGTTTCCTACATGCCTCAGAAGAAACCAGGTACTGAGGCACCTCAGAGCAGGAAACCAGGTACTGACGCACCTCAAGAGCAGGAAACCAGGTACTGACACACCTCAGAGCAGGAAACCAGGTACTGACGCACCTCAGAGCAGGAAACCAGGTACTGACGCCCCTCAGAGCAGGAAACCAGGTACTGACGCACCTCAGAGCAGGAAAGGTACCGCACCTCAGAGCAGGAAACCAGGTACTGACGCACCTCAGAGCAGGAAACCAGGTACTGACGCACCTCAGAGCAGGAAACCAGGTACTGATGCACCTCAGAGCAGGAAACCAGGTACTGACGCACCTCAGAGCAGGAAACCAGGTACTGACGCCCCTCAGAGCAGGAAACCAGGTACTGACGCACCTCAGAGCAGGAAACCAGGTACTGACGCACCTCAGAGCAGGAAACCAGGTACTGACGCACCTCAGAGCAGGAAACCAGGTACTGACGAAGAAACCAGGTACTGACGCCCCTCAGAGCAGGAAACCAGGTACTGACGCCCTCAGAGCAGGAAACCAGGTACTGACGCACCTCAGAGCAGGAAACCAGGTACTGGCGCACCTCAGAGCAGCAGGAAACCAGGTACTGGCGCCCCTCAGAGCAGGAAACCAGGTACTGACGCACCTCAGAGCAGGAAACCAGGTACTGACGCACCACAGAGCAGGAAACCAGGTACTGACGCACCTCAGAGCAGGAAACCAGGTACTGACGCACCTCAGAGCAGGAAACCAGGTACTGACGCACCTCAGAGCAGGAAACCAGGTACTGACGCCCCTCAGAGCAGGAAACCAGGTACTGACGCACCTCAGAGCAGGAAACCAGGTACTGACGCACCTCAGAGCAGGAAACCAGGTACTGACGCACCTCAGAGCAGGAAACCAGGTACTGACGCACCACAGAGCAGGAAACCAGGTACTGACGCACCTCAGAGCAGGAAACCAGGTACTGACGCCCCTCAGAGCAAGAAACCAGGTACTGACGCCCCTCAGAGCAGGAAACCAGGTACTGACGCACCTCAGAGCAGGAAACCAGGTACTGACGCACCTCAGAGCAGGAAACCAGGTACTGGCGCACCTCAGAGCAGCAGGAAACCAGGTACTGGCGCCCCTCAGAGCAGGAAACCAGGTACTGACACCTCAGAGCAAGAAACCAGGTACGACGCACCTCAGAGCAGGAAACCAGGCACTGACGCACCTCAGAGCAGCAGAAAACCAGGTACTGACACCCCTCAGAGCAGGAAACCAGGTACTGACGCACCTCAGAGCAGGAAACTAGGTACTGACGCACCACAGAGCAGAAAACCAGGCACTGACGCACCTCAGAGCAGGAAAAGAAGAGGTTGATATGTGACCAGCATTTGACAAATCATACGTCCATGCAGCTACCCGGGACAACCAAAAATCTTATCTCAGCAACCATGACATTTACTTCAACTTGTCCAGATGAACAACTTGGTTTTCAGCAAAATTTGCATTGCATGTATGTAATTCCACGGGCAACCTTATCTACTTTCAGAACAACCACAAACTCAGATACCCCTGCCTGGCAGGCAAGTTGGTCTTTAGTTGATTTGTACATCCCTGCACAGTATGTGACTGAGGCGGACTGGCGTATGGTCCACCGGTCCTGGACCGGTACGCCGCTGGGCCAAATGCACCAGTCCCAACTTAGGATTTTTGCCCATACTGTCATAACTAACAGTACAAAATTGTTCAATCTACATTTGTTGAGGTTTAACAGCACTGTGGCAGTCAACAGTCAAATGTGCCAGTCTTCATTCTACTAGCTGACTAGTTGTCTAAGGCGCCGATTAATCCACTTGGACCGATAGATTTCTATGTGCCAGTCTGTGCCTGGACTGGGGAAAAATTTAAGGTTTCCATGGCTATATGTATTATGTATACACTTCTATAACATGTCATTGAAGCAGGCCTCACATGGAAACATAAAACACCAACATGACATTCATTATAAGGCAACATTTTGATACTGTTTGCAGAATACACAAAATACAAAGTACTTCATTATGTTGGTGTAAACATAACACATTTAGTATGGTATTCAAAACTGAAAACAACAGGAGCCTTTTCATGATAAACAGGTGGGAATATTTATCTCATGACTAAGTTTGCTAAATAGATTTTTACAGGTATATTTTACATGCAGATGTATGTTACATAATGCTGGTCTAAGTTGGGCAAGTTGATAAATAATATAATAAATATAACTAAGGTTAGCTATGGCCGATAAATATTCTTAATTCCGTATACCACATTAGTTAATTAGCTTACCTTCAAGATGATAAAAGCTTTTATAACAGATGATTCAGTGGTAGTGGCAAGAATATCCTAACTTTAGGTATATGGACAAGTCAGGGGTCAAAATTCAAATGTTTCGCCAGTCCCTGTTCCATGGATTATTACTTTCTCAAATAATATAGTTTCAAATCAGATTTCACTGTTCAAACTTTTTTGTTGATAACAGGACAAATTCCTTTCTTGGTTAACATGTGGAAATACTGTATGTACTTTACAGTGTGTCGGTCATTACTATTTACATTTACAAGTATCCAGTTGCATACAGTCGTACACGTTCAAGCAGGCAAGGTAGGAAAAGCTTTTTCTTACTAAAAGAAAGTATTTTTATGATAAACTTCTGTGACTACATGCATTTATTTTTTCAGCAGAAATTAAATGCTGATTATTGATGCACAAACTTGTAAAAAGAACACTATTCCACTGGAACAGTGATGTTTGAGAATTCACTGTTGCTGCATAAAAAGCACTGTTCTCGGAACAGCAGAACACTGAGAAATTCGACCTCACCTAAAATCCACTAACAAACATAAAGAAAGCAAAAACTTTATCAAATCGCTTAAAATGGGTTATTTTACTGCTTTTTGTATAAATATGATGAGCAAGTATGCAAATTTGTATGTTACTCTTGTGATGTATGAACGATACATACTGTACATCACAAGATGTCTCTATCCCATGCCCTAGCTTTGCTGTTTCAGAGGGCCTGCCGTTGGCCTGGCCTGCCCCTCCTTTGCCCTGCCTACCCCTCCTTTGCCTGGCCTGCCCCTCCAAGCAAGGGGTCTGCTATCTCTGTATTTTCTTATGTAAATTTATTGTTTTTCAACCTCTGCCATTTCTTCCTGAAGGGAAGATAATTCTAATAAAGAGGACTTGATCTTTACCATACCTCAAGCTGGACAGAACATGTTGAATTTCCAAGGTCTAAAATCAAGGGAGGAATATAGAGAAAAACAATTAAAGCAATTCAAACTTTCTGATTACTCATAACTTGAAAACTACACATGCTGTTTTCATATTGCAACGACTATTAAACTCACATTTACGTCCTCTTTATGGTTCCTGATTAAATACAAAAAAAAACATTTTACCTGTTCATAGACTTTTAATAAGAGGGGAGTGGTTTGTAGCCCAGTGGAGATTATGTTAAAGAAAAAAAAACATCTTTTGTTATTTCAAGAATTCAGTCTTGTGAGTTACACAAACTTGGATGTATGCATTTCAGAAATTATTGAACAAAATAATATAACTGGTAATGACTGTTCAGCAAAGGCCTCCTTGTGTAGCCACACACACATGTCAACAACCCTGATTGAAGACAACTGCTTTCCATCAAACTTGAGGGTATGGTGAGGATTGAAAAACAATTGGTTTACTGTAGATTCTAAATTTTTGCTAGTTTTTAAATTATTTTGATTATTTTCATTGAGGTTTATGACAATTTGACAAATGGTTAAGAATTAAATTGCATTACATCTTTCACAGAAGAACATATGTTGATTGATACCCAACTGCAATGGAAGGAAACCTTATTTATAAAAAAAAATTAAAGTACGACATCAAATACAACCCTCAACTTTTTGTCCAGGTGTGCAATATAAGAAGATCACTTAACCTAAATGAAATATCAACAAAGGTATCAATTGATGTCCTTCAGTTTAAATCCTTTAAATCAGCTGCAAATGCAATCAGTCTAATACCTGAAATGCAGGAAGTCAACCAGGATTTAGTAAGTAACTGCTATAACATTACAGTTTAGTATCCACATAGAAACATTAAGTGATTTATATCATTACCAGGCATTTAAAACATCCCTGATATTATTACAAACTGGCCAGTAAATGGTTCCTGCATTTATTGTACATGGGTAAAATTTCCCAAGTGGGAATAATTTGCAGGCGGTTGGTGCCCATTTCAGAATAATGTGAATTATCAAATATAATTACCTTAAAGTTCCCAAGTGGGAATAATTTGTGGCGATTGGTGCCCAATTGAGAAAAATGTGAATAATCAAATATGAATACCTTAAAGTTCCCAAGTGGGAATAATTTGCGGTGATTGGTGCCCAATTGAGAATAATGTGAATTATCAAATATGATTACTTTTAAATTCTCAAAGTTCCCAAGGGAATAATTTGAGAATAATGTGAATTATTAAATATGATTACCTTAAAGTTCTATAATTTGTGGTGATTGGTGCCCAATTGAGAATAATGCAAATATGATTGTTCCCAAGTGCCCAATTGAGAATAATTTGCGGCGATTGGTGCCCATTTGAGAATGATCGTAAATTATCAAATATGATTCTCTAAAGTTCCCAAGTGGGAATAATTTGCGGCGATTGGTGCCCATTTGAGAATAATGTGAATTATCAAATATGATTACCTTAAAGTTCCCAAGTGGGAATAATGTGCGGCGATTGGTGCCCATTTGAGAATAATGTAAATTATCAAATATGATTACTTTAAAGTTCTCAAGTGGGAATAATTTGCGGTGATTGGTGCCCATTTGAAAATAATGTGAATTATCAAATATGATTACCTTAAAGTTCCCAAGTGGGAAATAATTTTATTAAATATGATTACCTTAATTGTGCCCATTTGAGAATAATGTGAATTATCAAATATGATTACCTATAATTATGAAAGAAGACATCAAATCAAATATTCTACCTTGATATATGATAGATAATAAAAATAGACACACCTACCACAAACCCCATCATAAGATCTTATCCATTCTCTAGTTATCCAAGTTTAAAGTTGTCTAATTTTGTGTTTAAATCAATACAAAATATATGCTAAATTGTTTTGTTCAATGTGAAATTTCTTCAGATGACTTATAATTATTATTTCTATCATATCAAATGGAGAAAAAGCCACTTCTTTAAGGCATACATGTGGGTATGTAGTTGCTTTAGTTTCTTGTAAAGGTTTGCAGTGATACACACACACTCTACAAAACAGCAATTGACCAGCTGTGACTACCGGCATAGT
>JAIGNY010000865.1:2147500-2272500 GCA_020152595.1 Chiridota heheva | reverse complement strand
AAATACAGTAAGAGGCATTTTCTAATTTACTAATGTTGGTCCAACACAAGAAGGTGCTCAGTAGCTCAGTGGTTAAGGAGTCTTGCTCTTATGTGAACGGTACCCAGTTTTGATTCCTGCCACGAGCGCTGTATTGTGTGGCAAGACACTTTACTCTACTTGTTCCAGTCCACTCAGCTGAAGAAAAAAAATGAGTACCAGATTGTTGGGGAGTTAACCTACGATGGACTGTCATCTGCTTACACCAAGGGACCGGGCATAAACTAAGGGCCTTATGGCTCGGATGGATTTAACTTTACCACAAGTTTTTTCACAAAGCTTTATTGTTAATTGCGTATGTGTGGTGACTAATCAAAATTTTATAATAAATCTTATTTGATAAATAATCCATATTACAAAAATGTATTTAAGGCAAGACTACTGTATATGAATCACCTTCTTAAAATGGTTATGTCCAAGGGTGGCAGTTTTCTTTAATTTAAGATTAGAGGGTAAGTGGGGGTGGGGGAGGGGGGGGTCTGGGGAGGGAGAATGGGACAAAACATTTGCAGTTACAGTAATGTCACCGAAATAATTGAAGCAGTTGTGCAGAGGCTGGCCAAACAAGCAACACAGGCAAGACATATTACAGGAAATCATTTTTTTCTTTCAAGCATCATTTACTATACACGTGCTTGTACACAGTGTAAGTGTACCCTTTTAGGGAAATTATTGAGTATTGTTTTTTTGAGATACAAATATACTAATTGTGCCTTCACCATCCTGGACAGGTTTGTAAATGTACTGAAAAACTTGTTGTAACTTGACCCACTGTATTGTAAGTTTGTTTGTTTGATGAGAGTTTAATGGCACCACAACAGCAAAGGTCAAATTGTGCCTGAGAGATTAAATCATTTCAGAAGTAGGAAGGAGAGTAAACAGGGGTAGATTGAGAGAAACACGAGAACTAAAAAAAAGAAAGCTGGGATCGAGAGAGGAGGTTACGGGTAAAAATAAAATAATGTAGAGAGAGAGGGGGTGGGGAAGGTGGACTAAATATGGTTATAGAGGGAAGCACGATTAAGAAAGGGGATAATTTTATCCAGAGGTTTTTTTTTGGAAGAGCTCTGCTATTGACTTGTGGGCAGCGAGGGAAGTTCTCGGAAGGTTGAAAAGGGGGCAAGGAAGGAGAATGTGATGGACTGTAAAGGTGCAGTGGCAATTGTTGCAGAGGGGTGGGGGTGAGCCAATAAGCAGGTGGGAGGGAGCGAGGTGAGTGTGACTTATTGTAAGGCGGGTAATGTGGACGTTGTCGACACGGGATAGATTGTGAATGGTGGGTTTGATCGGAATGGTGGGCTGGATGATGTGGAGTTTGTTATCAATTTAAAAGTCCCATGAGGTTTGCCAGCGGCCCACGTACAAGGGAAGCGATAAGCGGTTTGATGTCAGAAAGAGTTTTGGGAAAAGGGGTAGGGGGAAGGGTGAGGGAAAGCTTAGCAGATGCATCAGCCCTGTCATTGCCAGGGATGCCAACATGGCTGGGTATCGAGAAGAAAAGAATATGTTTCCTTCGGAGGGGAGGGGGGGGGGGGCAAAAGGAGTTTACGGAAGATGAGGTGAGATGTGGGGTTATCCCATTTTACATTGAGTAATGAAGTAAGGACAGCCTTGGAGTCAGAGGAGATGGCAAAGTGGCTGAGCAGAGAGTATTCAATAAAGTTGAGGGCGAGGAGGATGGCCTTGGCCTCGGCCGAGAAGATGGATGAGTAGTCAGGAAGCCTGCTACTGAGGGTGATGTCTTGGATGACGGCAGCAGCAGCTGTCTTGTCGCCTTTCTTGGGAGCCATCAGTATAGATGGAGGTATAGTTTTGAGAGTTGGTCTTTGATTTGGTTGTGGAGGTTGATGAAGAGGTTAGGGTGGGTTTGGGTTTTGTGATGAGTGGAGAGATCCAGGTGGATAGTGGGGAGGTGGTGGCCCAAAAAGGAAAAGTGGGCCAGGAGAAAGTGCTGAGAGTGGTGGGATTGATGCCGACATGGAGAAGGTCTGATTTGATGCGTAAGCTGAAGGGAGGGGATAGGGTTTTAGTCCTATCAAAGAGGGTGGAGAAATTGGGGTACCTACTGAGGTTGTAAACAGGGTTCTGGATGTTGGTGAAGGCTCTTAAAGCATAGAATAGATTAAGCTTTCTACACCTTAGCAGGAAGGGGGGTTCGTTGGCTTCCACATGAAGCCAACGAATGGTGGTGATTGGGGAAGTCTTGTATTGTTAGAAAGATATTCAAGTCCTGTGTGTGAGACAAAATTTTCATTGAATGCTCAAGACATTCAGACAGTTCTACTGTTCAGCTGAATGTGGCATTTCACATAAAACATACTATACACTTTAACAGACATTAATTTTGAAGTCTAACTCAAATTCTTGTGGAAAATATACTCAAAATTGTATAAACAGTTAAAAAATATTTCTTAGAAAAACCACAAAGCAGAGATATAATTCATTCATACTTATTTCTGATCTTTGAACCAATATACTATAAGTCACACCTGCCCTGAGATGGCTTTTGATGTTTGTCTCATTGTCATAACAACCATCTCCACCGGTTTTACGCACAACCATATTTTCAACCAAACAAGTCATTCTGTTTAAAGCTCACTGTTACCATTAAGGTGAAAACCTAAACACAAGATTTCAGTACCTACATTCACTAACAGTCAAAAAGCGGAAATTCTCAAATAAGATTTATTTAATTTGAGGGAATTTTGGATGAAAATTTCAAGTGCCAACAGTTAAAAAGTAATTTTCTGATGGAAACTTCAGTTTACTGTAAATGTTTTAACTAGAAAAGACATTATCATAACTTTCAATCATTAGAATTGATATGATTTTGAGTAGTTTGCATACATGTCCTAACATATGCGCATCCTGAATTTAACAAAACATTTCAGATTTTAGATCTTCAACAACTTAGAAAAGGAAAATGTTTTCCTAAAGACTGCTCTTTATAGGTTTCCAAACAGATTTACAAGTGCTCTTAAAACCAAAAATACTTGTTTTTCATATTTTAAATGTATTTACTACCAAACGAAAATACAAAATTATACAAATGTACAGGTTTTGACTGGGAGAAATCCCAGGATATTCCATAAATCGATCAGTATTGTCCCATATTGGCAGGAGTGAAAACTCCTGGTCTCTGTTTTGACCTCATGAACCAATAGTAATCTCATGTTTAATTTTGGATAGACTGACGTCATTCTTCCCAGGTGACCAGATGTTGAAATTTCTGACTAGATATATATGGTTACAAAACGTCATCATACTGACGTCTGTAGACAACATACTCTAACTTTTCCTTTCATGCATATACTTCAAGGTGCGCAAATATTAAAAACAAATAAACAATCTTCAAAGATTGTTAAAGCCATTCAAGGCTACAAGATTAACTAAATGTAGTAAGATATGCTCCTTCAAACTTGTGTTCCCAAGCTATAAAAACCATACAACAGATTGATATTTTACAGGAGAGATATTCAACTGAAGATATAATAAATTTCTTAAATCAGGTTATGAAAATTCAAAAGGCAGTTAAACTGGTCAATTTTTTCCACTTTAAAAGTGTTCTTATCTCCATTATTCCCAATTATTATTATTTTCTTATAATCAGGCTATTGTTACCTCTTAATGCCACTAGTCTTAAAACAATGATTTTTATTACCTTACTTACAGTAAATATATGTTTGCCCCCTGTCTTTTAAACTGTCATAGCTTCCTGGTGGACTTTTTGCCTTTGTCAAAATTAGGTTTCATTTTCCCCTAGTAAAAGCATCTAACTTATTAGAAATCGATATTTACCATCAGTTCCCTTCCTATCTAATATTACAATAAATATTAAATATTCACACCATAGTTTGTGCTAAAGTAGCTTATCTCTGGTTGAGTCTGTAGCTTTAATGTGGAAAGTTACAAAAGAAAGTAACTTGAATTGTCTGTAAATATAGAGCATCAATTACACAAATGCTCAACCAGTTGCACGGAAGACTGCATTATCTGTAAGGATGCGTGTGTACTCTTTCACACACTACGAAAACTGAAGGGGTAGTCCTATTATCATCAGCATAATGAAAATAAATTTTTTCTATTTGTGATATTTACCCAAGAAGTTTCCATTTATGATATTGAGCTGTCAAACTTTTTGTAAAATGGAAAAACTCAAAATTTAGGGATAGGGTTCATGTTTAGTTCTTGTTTTGTCAATAGTGCCAGAGAGATTTCACTTAATTCTAACCAGCTGATTATGTAAAATGAAAACAAAAAAAGATTGTCTGAAAATTTTCTTTGAAAGATGTAAGCAGGTACAGTACAGTAAACTCATTAGCAACAATTTGATTTGTGGAATGTTTCAGACCAGAAGAGGTTTGGTTTGTTGATGTTTAACGGCACCGCGACAGTCAGAGTCAAAACTGCTGAGAGGGTGTTTATAAATTACGGTGTAAGATTTAGGATTGTGAGGAGGTGGAGGGTTTGTAAGGGAGATAAGAAGGAAAAGCAGAAAAAAAAGGGGCATGTAAGGTTAGGTGTAGAAAGGGAGAGTTAAATGTGATGGAAGAGGTTGTTGTTGCGGAGGAAGTTGATGATGTTTGAGGAAGAATTGTTTTCAAAAAGGTTCGAGATTTGAGGATAGTGAGGAGAAAAGAGATTTAGAGTTCTAGTATAAAGGACAGGTCAAGAAGATATGCTTGATGAAGAGATCGGTGTTACAAGTGGGGCAGAGAGGGGTAGGGGAGCCGGATAAGAGATGGGAGGGAGTGAATGAGAGAGGAGTGGCCGAGGCGGATGAGGGTGACAACGATGTCTTCGCTGTGGTTGCGACTGTGCAGAATGGTGTTGGTCCCGACTTTGGGTTTGATGGTGTGAAGTTTGTTACTGGTTTCGTGATTCCTGGAGTCTTGCCAGGTCTTACTGATGTAATTGGAGATGGAGAGACAACGGTCTGAGTGCGGAATTGGAAAAGGAGAGGTGATGTTTGACAGAGCTTTGTTGGTGGCTCTGTCTGCTCTCTCGTTGCCAGGGATGCCGACATGGCTGGGAATCCAGAAAAAGATCATATTCTTTCTTAAGGAGAGAAAATTAAGTAACAAAAGTATCTCAGATGTCAAAATCAGGAAAGTCCACTTTACTGAATTTGCTTAAACACTTAACTCTTTACTGTAACCATTCTGAGTGTTATCATGGCATGGTCATGTCATACAACATATTCTTCTTGTTTTCAAACCACAAATTATTTGCCAAATTCAGATCTGTTTCAACTAAATAATTTGTCTTTTTTGCTTGCACATATAGACCCTACTGTACATTTGTAAAATTTAATGTTGATGTTTATAAGACACTATGTCATTACCGTTGGCATAAAGCTGTCCTACTTTTACAGACAGAAACAATTGATCTGCATTCCTGCTTAACCTGTGTTGAACTAAAGAAAATTTGAAGCTCCAGGACCTACATCTGACAGACTCAAGAATTTCAAGCACTTTTCAATTTCAAGATAAATATTGTCAATTGAAAACAACTGTCCCATTAAATGTGTAACTTAGGGATAATTACTACCATTCACATTCCACTACATGTGCACAGCCTCTCCTAGCTACAACAAATACATAACAAATACATAACACTCTTGTACAAAAATATGTCATGGAGCACCTGCCAAGTTACAAAGGTTCCTAGCTTGTATTGTTTACTTTTTGTTTAAGTAGGCATTTTCAGGACAAGGTGGCAAGTACATAACACTTCATACTTGATAAAGACAAAAAACACATTGAAACAAAAGAAATGATTGGTTTTTCTTTTCCCAGTACCTCTTGGTGCTGAAGGGTATCTGGGACAATGTCAGTGCAGCTACAGTGGATTTTGTTTCACTCTGTACTTTCCAGATCTATGAATTTTCCTTGCTGACATCAAAAAGGTAGATTTTCAAGATATGAAAAGATAAAATAAAATTTCAGCATTTTTTTCTTGATTGTTTATCTCACTAGGGAAGATTAGCGACAATCTCCTGATAAATTTTCCTGACAAAATCACTATCCGAATGGGAATGGGGATAAGGAAATTCCTGTCCGCAACTACATGTAGCGCTCGCTGTCAGCCTGTCATGATATGACGATTATCGCAATATCAAAAATACCTTGACCAACATGATATGATATACAGTACCAAAGTTTCACTCATAGATTTGCATAATAAAACACAAATTTGTGAAACAGAACTCCTGAAATATTTCACATCAGAATATTTGCAGCATATCCGTTTCTTTTATGCTTCCTTTCTTGGCTCTAAGCAGTTTTCTAAAATTAATAATCATAACATAAATATTGCAATATGATGATAATTTTGTCAATGATAATCGATTATCAATATCTGATTTAACCATATCGCCCTATCCGTATCCTGGTTGACAAGCCCCTTGATAAAACATACCATACAAACTTTTGTTAAACAGTTAGTCATGCCAATGAGCAGGACCCCACTCGCAGCCCGGCCACTGTATGCCACTGGTTGCTATCCATCTATACTAACTACAATGTATTTTTACAGGTGCACAGAATTAAAGTGCACAGAATTAAAGTGCACAGAGTTAAAGTGCACAGAGTTAAAGTGCACAGAGTTAAAGTGCACAGAGTTAAAGTGCACAGAGTTAAAGTGCACAGAGTTAAAGTGCACAGAGTTCGATCAATGCATTTTTTCTATCTTTCTGATGAGACACATTGATCTCAGATAAAGAAGAATTGTAGCCAGTTACACCAACCAAATCAAGGGAATGCACACACTAAACCCATTCAACTTTGTGCAGAACTTTATTTTCACAATTATAAAAGCAAACAAAGAAAGTTGAACGGCACAGACAGTGACTGGAAAGTCTGTTTGGGTCAGTTCATAATGTTATGATTTTCCTTTAGTGGTTGGTACAGCAGTTTTGATTAGGATTATACAATCAATTCTGTGTGATACTTAAATTCAGATATCATCTAGTTTTGCACCTTACCAAAACATGATCATTTCCTGGATAATCGGAACACAGGCTTCGCTTGCAAATTAAGTTTCATTTTGAATCTACTGTATGTCTTTATGATTTCATCATTTTTTGGTCTGGATGCACTTAAGTTTATGCTTTTTTTTTAAGCTTAACGACACAAACAAAATAATAACAATTAAGATGTATACATATAAACTAAGCACTATACCAGCAATGCCCCTGCTTTTATGGCTAACAACATGCATGGGGCAGCTGTCATGTAATGTGCTACACATCATAGAAGCATACTTTACAACAGGAAGTACAACCAAAGACTGTAGTGTGCCAATTTGTTTTTCTTTCATTTATTCTTCTCTCTTGAAACATATTTACATTGATTCATCATTGCAAAATAAGAATACCATAACATTATTTTCTATCATTAACAACAAAGCCAGCAAAATAATACACTTAAACATACTGTAAACATAAGAACATGACAGAATACAATGCTATTGGAAGCAGTTCAACGTACCTTTTAGGTATGAGTTATAATATTAAATTCATATAGAAAAAGCACACTCAGCACTGCAAGGAGTTTGGTGTTATTATTCGTAAGGTAATGTAATGCTCGACATAAAACGCTTGATCTAATATACTTATAAAACCACTTAAAAGTAGGAAGGGTATTGCCGATTTTACATAAGAAAGTATTTAGCATAGATATGGTAAAATTGTATCTTTGTAACTTTTTATTTGTAAAGCCAAAAGAGCTACAAGGCACAACATATCATCGACCAATGAAGACGCAGTTAATTACGGGCAATGCAAACCCAGAATGAATAGATACAATTACAATACCAGAAAAGGTGCTCCAGGGATTCAACATGGTTTTCCCAAAAGTACATGAAGGATTATTATGCATATTAATTTGACACAGATAAGAGTTTGTTTGTTGTGAGACAGAAGTGCAAAAATCTGTATTGGAAATAACGAATTTGAGTGTTACGTACAGCTATATCTTGATGGCATATACAAAGTGCAAGATATTGACCATGTTAAGCCCGCCCAAATACAGTATGTACGAAGAGTAAGAGCATTTTCTACGGACTTTATTGGGCTTGCCGTTCCAAATCAAGTTGAAAATAGTTTTTTCCATCTTTCATAAAAGAAAGGGGTGGGAATGGAAGGACAGAGAAAAGAAACACAAGCTGAGACACCCCAAACATTTCAACAATGGTAATTTTACCAATCAGTGTCAAATCTCTCTGAGACCAGATTGCAATTTAAGACAGGATAATTTGGGCAGTAATTAAGCTGAAAGAAATCAGCTTTATGGTGAGAAATATATACTCCCAGACATTTGACAGGATTGTAAGTAATATTAAAAACAAAAAGATTAAAATCAGGTGGGACCTTGCTAACCAGACCCAATAGGGAGGGAAGAGATTAGATTTATCACATTTACACAGTTTTGAACAATGCAAAGAACTTAAAGGAATAGTCCCATGTTTTTTCGTAACCTTTCATAAAAAAGAGTTTTTTTCTTGGAACAATTCAGTACAAAAATCATGTTGGTATGTTATTCCTACCAGGAAATATTCAAATTTTAAGGTTCACAAAAAAAACCTGCTAGAAAAATAAATTGATGAAAGTTAGATACTTATATACATTGTTAATTATACTTTACTTCAATAACTTTTGGAAAATCATTTTTAATCATACAGAAACAACCAATTAACATTCAAAGAAATACATTTGCAATGGAATTGCCTCTATGACATCATCAAACACGAATTCATCATACTGTACAAAAACTTTAAAATGCAATTGGGAAATTTTTAAAAATCCTTATCTCCTGAACGGAATATCATATCAACCTGATTTTTGTACCAAATTGACTCTAAAAGTATGCTCTTTCAAATACAATTTTACAAAAAACCATAGGAATATTCCTTTAAAAAAGAGTTTGCTCATATTTATGCTTTCAAGATATTCCAGATGTTGCTTCTTCATTAAATTTATTCAGCCACTTTATTTTGAAAAAATTGTATATCACCAACTCACCCCTTCAGATTGTATGCACCCCCCCCCCCCCCTCACACACACACAAAAAAGGGGTAAAAACAATTAAATGGTTTCAATTTCAATTTCCCATATTCCCTTTAACCCCTTCTAACATCAAAAAAATAATGTCACATGATCTCAACTAGAACCACATCATGGAAAACCAGGAAGTCGCCATCTAGAAAACACATGAGACATGTATTCAACTGCCAGGCCTTCACTCTTTACAACATTGATTAGTTTTACTCATACTCAATCAATGAAAATCAATTCCTCAAAAGAAACCTCCAAGGCACAATTTGATTTCTATTGATTTCAACACAGGAGGTATAAAGAGACACCCACACACTGAGCGCTTCAGTTTCAATGTGCAATAAGCTTTAATGTAAATTAAGCTGGATTGCTAGGCTACCACATGAGGCTTCAGAGGTCTTCTTCCACACTACTTTCTGAAACAATTGGTTCCCCTACAATTACCAAGTACTGAATGTAACAGTTGATTGATTGATTAAAATATAATACACTATAAATAGCTGGTTTGAAAGAATATCAAATTTTGAGTAGAACGATCTTGAATGAAAGTGCAGTTACTGCAGTGTTCAATGGTAGTGCAGTTACTGCAGTGTTCAATGGTAGTAAGCCAAACTAGTTTCCAAAAGTACTGAGTTTGAGTCCATGAACAAGCCTTGCATTGTGTGTCCTTGAGCAAGACATGTTATTCCAGTTGCTTCTCAATTGATGTAAAGTGAGTACCAGCAATGATGAGGAGTTAACATGCCATGGACTTACCTTACCGCTCCCTTCTCCTAGGTATGGACTTTAAGGCTTCTCTAAGCAAATTCTTCCATCTCTTTCTGTCTCTTGCTACTACTGCAGCTTCTCCCAAGCTGTTCCATCCAAAACCATTTCTCTCTTTCTCTGCCACTCTTCTCCATGTAGTTTTAGGTCTTTCTTCTTTCTTCTACCTTCTGGTGTCCAGGTGATGGCTATTCTGGCATAATTTTCTCCATCTTTTATTAATATGTGACCCAACATTCTCCATCATCATCATCCTTCAGCTGCAGAGCAGGTGACCACAAAATTTCTCCATGCACAGTGATCTTTGGCATGGGTGGCTTTTTCTCCATGCACAGTGATCTTTGGCATGGGTGGCTATCTGTTCTGCTTGGATGTCTTCATCATACCCTAACATACATTGAATGTAGTTAACATACCAGGTGCGTGGACGTCCCGGTCTTCTTTTTAATGAGTTGGAATGTAGAGAGCATATATCTAGGAGGCTCCGGGCCTCTTCTGTGAGACAAAGGATGTGTCCCAAGAATCTCTGGGAGACGAAGGATGTGTCCCAAGAATCTCATATTCCTTATGTGGTTAAGAGGCTCAGTGTTGGTCATGTCATATATCTGCTGGCATTTGATACATGATCTATCTGTTTGATATTTAGCATAATCCTTAAGTAGGAGGTAGCAAAAGCATTGATTTTGCACTCCATGTCCTGGGACAACACCCAGGATTCACAGCCATAGAGGAGGATAGTCATGCAGATAATGTACAACAAACATTTCACTTTTGCAGAGATGGATAGTTGGGGACTTCTCCACAGATGTTTCAGTTTCCAGAAAGTGCACCATGCTAATGTCTTTCTTCTTTTTTGGTGGCTTGCAGCAGATGCCATTTTGGAACCAAGATATTTGAAGTCTGAAACATGGTTGATGGGTTCACTGTATACTTGAAGTGATGGGATGGGGATATCAATTAACAGTCATATACTCAGTCTTAGATACACTAATTATGAGGCCAAGATCTTTTGCTGTGGCTGCAGTTCATGCCCAGGGAATAGTGGATTCCAACAGAGAAATGTCATCAGCAAAATCTAAGTAGTTTAACATTTTAACTGGATAACACATGACGCAACGAGGATGTGTTACAACTCCAGAATCAAGATCAGAGGTGGCCTTCTTTAGAAGAAAGTCAACACTATGAGTAGGAATGGAGCCAGAACATCACCCTGTAGAATTCTGGTGGAGACATCAAAAGAATCGGATGTGTTGCCATCTACCATTACTGCACTTTTTGAGTTGTTTTAGAGTGCACTTATGGTGTTGACCATAGCTTCTGGTATTCCATAATGTTGTAGCACATGGAACATAACCTTTCTGTTAATAGAATCAAAGGCCTTCTTGAAGTCTATGAATGTGACTGTAAGAGGAAGCTGGTAATCTTGTAATCCATCCATGATCCTTTTAAGAATGTGGATCTGTTGGGGGAAACTTCTCCCATGACGAAATCCAGCCTGGTTGTTCCTTAGGATCGGGTCTACGTAAACTCAGATTCCATTAAGCAGGATCTTGTTGTAATCTTTGGCTGTAATTGACTCCCCGGTAGTTGGTCAACCATCTCCTCTTAAATATCTCCTTGCTTATCTCCATTACGCCTGTTCTATCATATAGTTCTTCATTGCTGACTTTCACAGGCCATCTTATTTTCAAAATAATTATAATAGTTCTTTGGAACACATCTAGTTTCTTCTCATTCATTTTTGTCAACTTCCTGGTTTCATTTCCATAGAGTACTGAGACTACATCTGAGTGAAATATTTTCAGTTTAGTTTTTATCCAATATATTAAATTTCCAAATCTTGTCAAGTTGTCTGAACTTTGCCTGTGCTAGCCCAAATCGGCATTTTATGTCTTTATCAGTGCCTCCTTCTTTGGACAGTGTTGCACTGAGATAGATAGAGCTATCAACATCTTCAAGCTCTGTATTTGCAACTTAAATTGTTCCATCAGTTTTGTTGTTAATGCGCATGGTCTTTGTCTTTTTGTCAATGATCTGAAGCCCAATCATTTTACCTGTTTCATGTAGTTTGCTTGTTTTGTCATGGAGTTGTTCTTTGGTGCTACAAGTACCTGTAAGTGCAATGTCATCAGCGTCAAGATCGTCTAGAGTTTTAATTATCTTCCACCGGATTCCATTCCTTTGACCTTGTGTACTGGTTCTCATCACCCAATCAATAGCAATTACACACCCTTGTTTTACCCCAGTTTTCACAGAAGTCCAATCAGATAAGTTTTCCATCGCTTAACACTGCACATTTGCTACCATCATACCAGTTCTATATAATAAGAGTGTAATTCATGGGTATGCCATAAATGAGCCATAATCTTCCACATCATGTTTTTGTCTAGACTATCGAACGCTGCTTGAAAGTCGATGAAGTTGAGATATACTGTGGCTTTCCATTCTAAGCATTGTTTTAAGGGTGACCATGGACTGATGTCGCATTACTCATGTCCAGCATGAATCGACAAATCACTTGTCCGGCTGCCCGAGGTAACCAAAAATCATATCAGTGCAACCATATATTTTGCAGGGTCTGCACGGTGGACAACCAAATATTGGAACCGTTTGTATTAAACATATGCACATAAAATGCTCAAGGCAAAATGATTTTATGCCAGGTCAAGGACAAGTTGCCTACAGGTTGATTTGTCAAACTCTGGTGTCCAGGGAGAGAAAATTACTCTCATCCCTACCTTGCACCACAGAAATTGTGAATAAGCATTGGTCTGATGGGCCTTCGTGGTCCTAAAAATTGTTTAAACCCAACATTAGGAAGTTAAGGAGACAATACCTGTACAGCAACCAAAAAAACTTCCACGCTTATATTTTGACACAGAATCTAAAACAATTATGTTGATGTCATTATTGAGTCAGAGTTTGCAGAACTTTAAAATAATGAGAGTAGCCATTTTTACCATCTTTAGCTTGGAGTAACTTGGAATTAAGTCTATTATGACATCATTGATCCACTTGCAATCAGAATTTAGAAGCCTTTGAACAGCTACAAACATGATATTTTCTGAGTATGAAGAATATAAAATTTTGAAAACACCGGTGTTTCGTTTTGAGTTATGACTGACCAAAGTTTGAGAATTTCATGTTAGTTAAATCCATCTGAACCACTAGGCTTATCCCTTGTTTCTGTGATGCGACTGGATGAGAGCATAGGACTCTCATTGGATGGGACACCAGTCCATCCCAGGTCAGCTGAGTGGACTGAAGCAAGCAGAGTAAGTGTCTTGCTTAACGACACAATGCATCACTCACGACGAGAATCAATCCTTGTACCTTTCTCATACGAGCATTACTCCTTAATCACCGCATCTCTTTTTTGAGGATTTCATGATATCTGTATACATTCAGATGATACATGTGCAAATAGGGAAAGAGCTCAAAATCTTGTGCAAAACTTATATTTTTACCAAAATTTTAGTTATTGAAAATGTTAAGACAACATGTATCTTTTCTAATGAGATGTTGAATGGGGTAGGATAAAGATCCAAAAGCTCTTGTCAAAATTAGCTGAACTCCTTGTAGTAGAGGATTAAAAATGATGCATTTGCGAAGGAAGCCTACTCAGTAATACACATTCATGAACAATTTGCATCTTACAGTACATCAAACACACAATCTACACACACGTCAGAACTTCTTAAATTTTAGCCTTCAATTCCTTCATATGTTCAGCTACACCTGGCTTCACACTGCCATAAAAATAACTCCACAGAACACAGAAAGGGTCAAGTTATTACAGATGAGATGCAGGCCATCCTCGGTAGAATCAGTAATTTATTAATTTCTAATGTTACAAGTAGTGCACACTGTAGACATTGCTATAAATTCATAAAGATTTCACAATAAGTTTTGAAGCAATTTAAAGACGCATGACTCAACAGCTACAGTACAAGGTGTGGTTATCAATGCACAGAATATAAAAAACATGTTTCATGGTACAGTATATATTCCATTTAATTATTCAAACGTACAATAGTTTATTTGGTAAATATACTGTAAGTTCATTTCAAAATGGAAACTTCATATGCAAATGTTACAGACAGGTCAAGAAAACCCACAAAAATTCATGTTTTTGTCCTGAAGGTAAAACATCAATTGAATAAAGGAGGAGTATAGATTTACTCCTTGGACTTTGAGAAGGGGCATGTTGAATAAAAAGGGACAAGATCAGTGGGAGATTTGGTATCTACCTACTGTGGTGTAACGGTTATCATACATGTCTACAATCCACGAGGCCCTGGGTTCAAGACTGGGTTGGGTAGACACGCCAGTGCACCACAACTGGTTATCAAAGGCCGTGGACATTGACTTGGTTGTCGATGTTATGTCTGTCTGTACGTCATACCTGTGTACTCGTACGGGTCGTATTAAGCGTTTCGTGATAGCATTGTTTCTATCATAAGCGAATACGCAGGCAACGACCCTGTCATTGTAATTGTGTGTTCACTCGTCGTCGTCGGGAGATTTGATTACAAGGAGACAGGGCAGGTACAGTAGGTGGAAGATATGAGGAGAGATGGAACAAGGTGTTTAATCATTGATTTCAAGACAAAATGATTGGTTCCTACAATACATGGTATTGTAGGTGGTAAAATTAAATACTTTACTGATATCTGCACTTTCAGTGGAAAGGATTACATTTCATTAAAATTGGGACATAATAACATACTAGGGGACTACGGGCAACCTATTAACTAGAACGGTAAAACCGTCATGGTTCTCATGCACATGCAAATTGACACCGTGTTGTCATAATAACATGATTAATGAATAGATTTTTTCAACATATTTTCGAAAGTTATTTTTTCCGAAAGTTTTTTGAGTTTGAATCTAGCTTCTGCTGGAAATTACTGATGCTATAAATAGCTGTAGCATAGCTTAACGGAAGGTGAATTAATTGCGTGATCGCTATGGAATAATAATGTACTGTAAAACGAAGATAGATTACCCCCGTGCTATCACCAGCTTAGTTTGTGAATCAAACCAAGCTGGTATGATTCACACTTCACAATGAGGTCACAAGTGAAAACGACCATTGATTCCCTCAAAAAGTTTGTATTCCTTCCCATCATCTCATTTTCACGTATAATAAACCTTTCAAAAACAATCTCGGTCAAAATCGTTCAGATTTTAAAAAAACAAAAGATTTCATGCATTTTGTTTTGTAATTTTTTTTCCGTTCTCCTGTAATTATGTTTACTTATAGTAGTAGCTACAAGCAATGGAATCTTTCGTTCCAATCAAGTGTTGTAAATAATTGACACACACTATGTGTTATTCGCTTGGGGGTACAAGCTCAAATGATTTCATTGGTTCAAAGTGAAAAGATTTTTTTTTTTTGCAGACACGTTAGGTGATAGCCTTTTAGTATGCATAAATTAATAATATTATCTCTGCATTCCGCTCTGCATATCATTTCACAAGTAGAACAAATAGAATGTTCAAATATAGAGATGTTTTGCCGTTTTATACGATTCTGAATGACCAAAAAAAATGTTTATTATTGTTAAATGTTTCAAGTCAATGTTGAACTAAATCTTATCTTCAGAGTGCCGAAGAATAGCTTTTGCTTGGGTGCGTGGCCTGTGTTGTACAAAGAAAATGTTTTCATAGCTCCTTGCAGAAACAAGGTCTCGAATACAATGTATTTCAGTTTAAATTTTCAATCCTGATGTATTTAAATCACTTATTGTATTATCCATATAAAGATTGCAGGAATATACAAAAAAAATTCGTTTTCATTTTGATTAAGAAAATACGAATTTGTTGGGGAGTGGGACATTCCTTTTCATTAGCAGGTATTTTATTTTTCTGCCTTATTACACTCTCGTTTACCCAGTTTTATAGCACAATGTACAAGGCGAATACCATATACTGTAAGGCTATATATATAGAGCTGGCACCTTTGGTGGCTTAAGTACAGCATAATAGCAAATGCCACTGTGATGCACAAACAGGGTCTATTTAAAGAAAAAGCATAGCAAGAATAATTATTGAACTTGTAAAACAACAAGAGGTATGCATGATTTAAGAGGATTTTTTTTGGTCAAACTCGATTTTTTTTCTTCTCAAATAGGAGCCACGGCATGGCTATGGTTAATGTTTCAAAGAAATGTTGAGTATTAAGTACAGTAGGTGGATCTGCACTGAAAGATTTTCCCGCCGTAGGCCATATGCAAATCAGCAACAATTGTACTGCATGATCAAATATACGATGGCTGGCATCACATTGTACGATGATGCATTTAGAGGTTTATTTCATCTGTCTTATCCGACAAAATAATTTTCTTTTTATAGAAATAAAAATTGAAATCATAACTATGAATTAGAATTTGTGAGCAAACTATACAGCCTTTTTCACAACTTTTTTTACGTGACTTCCTTGGGACATCGGAACCTCTTTAATGCCTTTCAGACCTAGACTGACAAAGGGGTAAAATTGGCATCATTTGAGGAGCAAATAGGGTATATAAAATCACTTTACACACAAAAAAAATTAAAGTTTATTAATACATTTTATTGATCACTGCTTCCGTTATCATTTTCAACAATATTTACAGAAAATACTGTGATACAAACATCGTTTGCTGCTATCATATAACAGTGCAGTACACACACTGCAGTTATATTTACTGTGATGCACTTTGTGTTCAAAGCTTAAGTTTCCATTATGGGTGGAAACTGACCAGTTTTATGTCAGGGCAAAATCGTGCAAGCTTTTTAATGATATTCAATGTTTTTATAAAATAAACACGTACAAACTAGTTAACATCATAATTCTACTAAATATGAAACAAAACAGACGTGTGTTTCTTAAAATATGAGCATTTCAAGATTTTTACATTAAGCCCCGCCTACTCATTAATATGCATGACATCACCACCAAACACAATAGGGCACATCTACAGACCATGGGCAATAATACGAATTTGGTGGGGAGTGGGACACTACTTTTCATTAGCATGCATTTTCTTTTCTGCCTTATTACACCCCGGTTCACGCAGTTTTATAGCACATTGAAAAAGGTGAATACCATATCAGGCTATATGGTCTGTAGGGCACATCTACAGACCATGGGCTATCTGTGTACTGCACATGACATAAATCTGGTATGTCCTTCTTAAGATACAGTACCATGTTTACAAGGTCTTTTCAGCAAACCCATACTCAGCCCCACCCACTACGCCTATTAATGAAATTAAACTTTTTTACACAATGAACATGTACAAACTAGCTAACCACATAATTATACCAAATATGAAACAAAACACAGGCGAATGTTAAAATATGAGCATTTCAAGAATTTTACATGAAGCCCTACCTACTCATTGATATGCATGACATCACCATCAATGCACTCATAGGGAAAATCTGCAGAACATGGGCTATCTGTGTACCACACATGACATAAATCTAGTTTACCATTTTAGAGATACCGTGCTTACAAGCTCTTTTCAACAAAATCATGTTCAGCCCTGCCCACCATGTATATTAATGAAATTCATTATTTTTGTACCATGAACATGTACACACAAGTTAACAACATAATAACACCAAATATGAAACAAAGCAGACATATAGTTATCAAAATAAGAGCATTTTCAGATATTTACATTAAGCCACGCATACTCATTAATATGCATGACACTAGAATCTACTGACACCACCACCAAAAACAATAGGGCACATCTATGGACCATTGGCTATCTGTATACCACATATGTGTACACATACATATACACATGTATACACATACATACACACATGTGTACACAAACATACATACATACATACATACATACATACATACATACATACATACATACATACTAAGCTTGGGCGATATTGATATTTCAAAATATTTCGTTATTGATCTATATCTACAGTATATGGCCGATATTGAGTTCAAGGGTCATCGATATTATTTTTCAATAATACACAATACATGAACTATTAAAAAGCTACACATGACTATCAAACATCCAAGTATTTTTTATTAAGCAGCCACAAAAAGTTAATAAATTTCATTTATATCAAAGTCTAATGCAGTCAGTTATGATAAAACTTTATTAAAACATTTATATTGTGATAACAATTATCCAAAAATCCTTCCATGAACAAAAAACCACTTGACTCACAGAGTACAGAGGCATTGCACAATACTTCAACTTTATACTTGATGACTTACAATGTTCAGACAACAAAAATCATAAGATGTTGAACCTCAAACATCGTGTCAAGTTTCCTCAAACGGAATACTGAATATTAATTTTTATATTAAACAGTCATTAATTGACAAATTACTGACAAACTATGAGGTTTTTCTCACTATTTTGTTTATTCTGAAAGTAAAAGACTGGTCTTGCCAGATCAATCAGATAATGTACAGTGCAGTAATTACATACACACAGTATCACTACTGTACAGTACTTTACTATGTACTATACACACGTACCATCTACCACTGTTTCTTCCGAGTGACAACACTCATGCGATAATTGAAGCAGACTAGAAATTGAATATTATGCATTATATATGGACTTCTAAATGTCTAAAAGTCCATAAAATGCTACCAAATTAATGCCTTTTCAGTAAAACATTCATAAGAAGTAAGTGAGTTATAAAATCTTAAGAAGAATTGGAGCCAATTTTTGTAAGGCATACATACAGTGTAGGCCTAATACCAGTTCCACAACGTTTTTTTTTTTAAAGAATATGCCAAGGCCTAAACTTTTTCAATGTTTCTGTGCTTGATCTTTTGAGATAGAAACCATGTAAAGAACATTTTTAAACATAGTGGGTGTTTATTTGAAGATGATATGTATATAATTTGCAGTGATTTCTGTTAATTTGTACAAAAAGCTTTACTTGACTTTTTTTGAGCCATCACGAGATTACTATCCCAGAACAGTACATACAACTTACGTATGACGTCCTATAATTTGCATATCGATATTTCGATATTATCAATATTTTTCAGGCGATATATCAATATGGCATAATGCTCAATACCGCCCAAGCTTAATACATACTGTACATACATACATACACACACACACCAGCATGACTGCATAGGTTTTTTATGCTACTAGCATCTAAACCAAACATGGCATCCCAGACTAAGTCCCACATGGCATTCTATGTCCCATATGGCATCCCATGTACCACATGACATCCCACCCCATGTCCACATGACTTCTCATCCCATCCCATGTCCCGCATGGCATTGCACCATATCATCGACATGGCATTCCACCAATGTCCAACATGGCACTCCACCATATGTCCCACATGGCATTCCATATGTCCCACATGACATCCCACCCTATAACCCACATAACATTCCACCCTATGTCCCACATTATATCCAATCATATATCCTACATGGCATCCCTCCCAATGTCCCACATGGCATCCTTCCTCGAAATATTCCCATGGAATTTTATTTTGTTATATATGATAGAGAAAATTTGCAGAAACAATGTGGTAAAAAAACTATGTTAATATCTCACGCCGTTTAGAAGATACAACGATTAAAGGAAGGAAAATGATCTTAAAAACACCTCGAACAGTATATGTCCTTCAGCTTGGTGATGTCATTAAGGCAATTCCAGCACAGTTCTTATGCATTTCTTATCAATTTATTCACTTCCTTTACATTATCGAACACCATTTTTGGGTCATTATAGATAGGGTGGGTGGAATATATTTACAAGAAAACATTTTGTTTTTTTCTTGGTGTACATCATATTTACAATGAGAAAAAAGAAAAAAAATCGTTTTTAAAGAAATTCAAAAAAGTTTTGTTGAAATTGTCTCTATATCACAGATGTTGCGGTCCTTAATCAGTCAGAATAGCTAAAATCCGAGAGCTTCACAAGGGGTCTAGACCACATGCCAAAAAGGTGCAGCGCTTCATGTGCATCAATGTGCCCCCCAACAAATCTAGCACCCTGCCCCTTTTCAAATCAAGCTACTGTAGCTTGTCTGAAGAACTATATCATATGCTACTCATTACTCCAATGCTCACCAACTTTTTGTTTTCCTCAATCAAATCTTAAAAGGGAGATGCAATGGTGTCATCATTTCTGACAATTATATGGCAACACCATGAAGGTTTAAAACATACATTGAATAAGCATGTACAGTATGTACAGCACCATTTAAATTGAAACAAATACACTGAAGAGAATCAAGAATTAAATCAACAAAAGTGCAGCTTCCACTAAAATTCTCTTTAAAAAATATAGTAATAACATGGGGACCAAACATACAGTATATAAGTGGAAAACTTGTATTGGTTTCATGGACGTACTGTACTTGAAGGAACAATTTGCTGGAGAAAAATAGAGACACCAGTGGTAAGATGACTAAACATGTTTAAATGGTGGACTTTTTGGACAAATTATGAGTTACATAAATTGAGTTTATATCTTGAAAGAAGAAATCAATTTCCTTAAAATAAAGTTTTAAACAAAGCTTTGATGGAGACTACATGTACTTTATCATAAAGCAACACTTATAAGTGTCAAAGCCTCCAGTGAACCCCTCCTGAAATAAAGAACCTGTATTAGACAGTAATTTGCAGAAAAAAATACTGTAATTCCCAATATCTCCCTCCCATTTGTAGTACAAAAAAGTCAAAACCCATATTTGATACTTTGATCCTACAGCATACATGTAAGTCTCAATGGGGAAAAAATTAGCTTTGTGCTACCAAAATTATTTTATTTGAATGCTGTCTAAAATATTCTACAGGTCAGGTCAAGGGAGGAAAACCATAAGCCTACATAAATGACAGAACAGTTTGTCCCTGCTGGGATGTTTTTCCCCCCTGGACAGAGGACACAGGAATATTTTGAAAAAGAGACCATACTATAAACATTAAATGGCAACTAAGTTGAATTATTGGTTTGATTGAATGATATACTACATGCTACACACTAACACATCACCCCACAATCCTTGGTCTTTCAATCAAGTACTATGCAGTAGAGTATGCAGGTTAGCTTGGCAACCTGTTTCCATAGAAGTAGACGCTGGCCAAGAGGGAAGAAAGTAGTACTTTTTATTTTTTTGAAGAGGGAATCGCATCTCATTAAAATAATAAAATTACAATCTTCATATCTTTCACGTTACACCCAGTTGTAAATCGTTTCTAATTATGTATGTATATGCTGTACGCATTGTGTATGTACAGTGTGTTGGTCACTTCCGTGGTGGTTATTGATTGGTTGTCAGTATTTGTGTATTTTCAATCAGAAACGTTGACTTTTATTGTACTGCATATTACTGTCCATTTTTACTCAGTATTTGGCCTTTAACTACAGGAAGTGATGGCATGGCATATCTAGAAGACTACACTGGACATTCAAACATCTAACCAATTTCAATTGAATTCATTAAGAAGTTGCATAAAGTTGTCATACAATATTTAAAAAAGCCCATGTAACTTATTGTTTTTTATTACCAAATTTGTATCAATCAAGAAACCTGACCTTACAAGGGAGTAGAGATTTGATGTCAGCTAAAAATTAAGAAAAGTAGCTACTATGAAAACACAGTTGAATCACAAAAGAAATACGACACATTTGCTCCTCCACACATCCCAAATTTGCAAACAAATATACAGTAATTTGCATATCAAAAACACCTGTGAACCTACCAATTCTACATTTGTATTTTTTTGTCAGAATATAAGACACTAAACATTTAAGCACAGATAGTGTATTTGCTACTAAGGTGGTTGACGCATGGAATGTTAATCAAACTTAACTTCAACTCTTATTTATAAAGTAATGTGCCAATTTCAAGAAACGTCTTACCAGTCAAAAATGAAAGTTACAAAGGTTTGCTGTGCGTATTGAGATGCCTGGAAGATAGCTATGATATGGCGCCTCATGATATATGGAATATGATACTATGATATATAGGTGACAACTCCCTGATAAAATTCAGATATGGATGATCTAGAAACAACATGAACCCTTCACTTCTCACATCAACATCTGTTTACGATTTGGAATATTAGATGTCATAAGGTGTGTAAACTACCCCAATTTAACCTCTCCGGTCTTTAACATAAAGAATATATAATATAGCAGATTCAAAATAATAGTTGCAAAAAAAGATGAATACTTTTTCTTTCTTAAGGCAATAGTGTACAGAACAGACTACACTCGGTAATTCATTAGTCCTACATCTTTAATTGGACATTTTTACCCTTATGAGAGTGAAAATGTTGGTAAAATATGATAGTGAATGTTAATTGCATGTGTCTGTATACCGCGCTTTCCAAGAAAAGTCAATTCTTCCAGTCTGTCACACATTTAAGCGAATAAACCTTCCATTCTTAGAGGGATTTTTGATTGAATGCTATCCCCAGCATAAAAATAAAAGCAAGCCAATCATATATGCATGTTTATATAATCATCAATTATGCGGCGGAGCAATTTCAATACATTTCTGAATGGAGAGACCAACCTTCTCTTTTGTCATGAGAGTACTTAAAATTGCTCTTGGATGTTAAAACTGATAATACCTTATGTTACAGAACTGCAATAGTACTGTATGATACAGCTTCAGCCTCTTGAAGCAAGGAAATTAACACACTTGTATTCACTTATTAATATACTTATTCATCATCTATATCTATGTAGGTACTTTTTCTTATTTTTTACCAAATTGTTTGATAATTTGAATGGGTAATGGGTACTATAGATAAGTGAATAGGAGATAGTACAAGCTCAGTTGAAGATTATAAATCATATAAATCATTATAAATCATATAAGAAAGCTGTACATGATATAAACATATAATAATACATACTGTAAATCTTACACTTGTTTAAAATCCAGCAAATGCAATGAGGTGGTGCAAAATAGGGGCCTTCCACGGACCATTAATAATGTATGTTTCACCCCATGGACATAAGTCATACACTTTGGAACATACCAGTTTTCAGCATAAGTATTCTTAAGGCTTTTTTCACATATGAAGTGATGGGTTAATATCTAAATGAAGAATTTATTTATAAATTCATTTGAAATTCTGTCACTTACCTGAAAAGAACAGCTCACATCATCCAAAGATTGTCTGCTAAACTGTTCAGTAACTGCCGTAATCATGTTCTACACCCCTGTCCGGGATGAATACAAGATGGGCACAGCCTCTAACTTTGTTGCTGATAGCAAAGTGCACGTACTCTCCACTGTTCCTAGAGTTAACAGTCTCTTGCATACATTATACTATAATTAATTGATGATGCTAGGATACAAATAAAATTGAGACTCCACTCTCCAAAACTGAAACACCGATTAATTCCACATCTCCATGCTGGCAGCTACAGAGTAATACTTTCCTTCACGTCAGAATAGTGGGTGTCGGCAACTTAAAGCCAATGATAGAAATCTCCTGCAAAAGGCTATACAAATTCTGGCAAGCATCCAAAAATTAGTACTCTTCTTGAAGTTTATTCACAAAAATTTTACAATAATGCTTTCTCATGTTTGAAAAATCATTGATTAAAACTATGAGGTAGTTATGTTTTGGCATCAACCTTTTTTAAAGGCTTTTTCTGGAAAGCTCACGGCAGGCTATCTGAGGAGCTACGCTTTGTAACACACCAAATCTGTAGAGAGAAAAATGATCATTATTAGAATACAGTTCATTCTATCGGGAGTAAAAGTGGATGTTTTTTGTTTTGATTTTGAAAAATTACTGTGTCGTAACAAGAATACATGCCCCTAAAAAGCTTAACTGCAATTTCTCCCAATTTCTAGTCTGGAATGTACAGTACTCAGTCAGTACAGTGCATTATTACTAATAATGTATGTCATAAACACGAGCAGTCAGACCTGCAAAAGGTCTGACATCCTCTGTACAGCTGAGGGGCATCTCTCCATTACATGATTATTTGGAGGTAAATTTCCTTGAAATTCAGAAAAATTAGTTAGATAAACAATCAACTTTTAAGGAATTAAATATTAAAAGATACAATCTGCAGGATTTCCAACAATTTTATAAATATTCAGGTCCTAACTGAATACTGATTTCTAGACAACCTACAATAAATCCTGAAGTCTCCATCCCTTTAAATTTATATTCAAAAGACTGATAGCATGATTTTTGCAAAATTAATTATCATTTCAATTCAGTCCTTTTGTGCAAAAACTGTCATAAATGCAATTCACTGAAAATGCACTCTTTACAGCATGGAGCTGTGGCAGGGAATTAATTATTTGCCCCATTGAAACCTATCATGAAAGAGTCAAGTTCGGGGTCTTTTTTGTACCAGAGTGTTATAGATTTGGGATCTTTTGGGATGTTTTTCAAAAAGTACAATCTAATATCTCTCAGATGAGGGTACTTTTAATAGGGGTCACTATAGGTTTTGGCCCTTTTTTAGGCTGAAGTGAAGAGGTGTTGTACACCCTCACCAAATCACTCAAATTTGGGTATGGGTCCATGGTAAAATAGTTCCATGGGTCCATGGTAAAATAGTTCCCCATGAAACTTTTACTGAAACAAATTGCATCAAGTTTGGATATGTATAGTCAAGACCTATCCTTTCTCTACCATTACTGAAATTTTCAACTTCTCAGCTTCCTCTCCCATGACATGGGAACTCTCAAAAATATTTGTATTACCCTTTTCTCCGAGGGTTCTCATTTTTGGATGCGGAGTGACACCTTATTAGTTCCATGCTACCTGTTATGGATTCCATGAATTGATTACTGTACAGTATGATAATAGTTTCATTAAAAATGAAAAATATTCAAGAGAAACATATATTTGTTATGAAAGGGTGACTACAACATGGGTCAATAAATCATAATTCATTTTATTCTTTTTGGGGACAATCAAATAAATCATGATTCTAATAAATGGTATCATTTCATGAAGTTTTCTAACATCTCATGCTCTGAATGTGTAATAAAATCAGCCATGCGTTATCCTGAAAAGACTTGTACAATACATAAGGCCAGGCTTAAAAAAAAAATGTTTGTTTGAGGTAACCCATGCCTTGTTCTGAAAAAGTTGGTCAGTACTTAAGCTAAAAAAAAATCAAATTGGGGGCCAAATTCACTCTTTTTCATGCCTTTTATAATATGCTAAAGTGCTATCATTTCGGATAAAATAAAAACAAATTATTTGAGTAGGCAGATATTTTGTTGGGTAGGTACTTCTAGGTCGGGTTACTCCAAATGAACAATTTTGTAAGTATGACCTGATACCAGATATATAATTTAAAGTGTCAAAGGGTCTACGTAGGGTCAAAATAACATATAGCTTAGTTTCTGGTTCCCTATCAGCCATCTGTAAGATTTAAGTGCCTACTGTATAATTTCCTTCTGATCTTAAAATCAGGCCCGAATTCATGATTTTTCTGAAAGGGGTCACTGACCATCAAAAGAAGCACTGGGACATGGCTCCATATTCTTGTTTTAATTTCCTCTGATTTGGCATAATTAGGGCTTGAGGGCGCTAGCAATATGTAGCAAGGCACTAGACTATATCATTGATTAATTTCCAAGTTTCCTGTTAATTTAACTATAAAAATAATGTGGGCAACAAGACACTTCCTATATATAAATTTTATGACCTTGTTGACAGCATCATGAACATCCTTACAATTAATGTTTACATAACATATCCTTTACCCTTGCTAGCTAGAGTACAATACATAGAACAGTAAATCATAACTGTTATATGTGATTAACACTAATAGTGAAGGAAGCAGTGAAATATCCACCACCATTTTGACCCGCAACAGAGTGCAACTGAACAAAGTGCAGGTTCTCTTTTCTGTTTTTCTGCCCGAAATAGGTTGTTTGTTTGATGAGGGCTTAACGGCACCACGACAGTGAGGGTCAAATTGTGCCTGAGAGGTTAGATCATTCCAGAGGTAGGAAGAAAAGAAAAGAGAGGGGTTTTGAGAGAAGTATGGGGGCTAAGAGAAAGGAAGCTGGGATCGAAAAGAGGAAGTGCAGGGGTGTAAAAGTAGGTAGAGGGAGGAGGGAGAGGAGGACTAAATATGGTTGTAGAGGGAGGCATGATCATGAAGGAAGGAGATCATTTTTTCCGTTTTTTTTCTTTCTTTCTGGAAGAGTCGTTGGCTTCAATGTGAAGACTGGTGATGGGGGAAATCCTGTAGGCACCCAGGCAAAGCCTAGAGGGCTTCATTTTGGATGGTGTTGATGTGGTTGAGGTAAGAGTTGTGAGCAGCATAGTAGACAATATTGCCATAGTTGAGCTTGGCACGAATGGTGAGCTTAAAGATTTTGAGGAGAGCATGGAGGGCCGCACCCCAATTGGTGTTGGAGAGGAGGCGAAGAATGTTGAGGGAGCTGTTGCATTTCTATTTCAGGTTGGTGATGTGTTACTTGTAGGAGAGCTTGAGGTCTAGGGTTAGACCCAGGAACTTAGTGTGGTCAACTTTAGGGATGCGATTGCCTTTGAGAATGAGGTTCGGGTTGGGGTGGAGGTTGTTGAAATGACAGAAGTGCACAGTCGAGGGCACATTTGATATTGGGGCTGAGGTTGTCCACGATGTTTTTAATGCTCAGGTTGAAGAGAGTAGGGGAAAGGATGTTGCCTTGTGATGCCCTCTTCTTGGGGGTAGGGGATGGAGAGGGTGTAGCCAATACGAACTTGGAACTGCCTAGGTGAGAGGAAGTTTTGAACAAAGATGGGAAGGTGGACTCTACAGATGCCGATGGTGTGAAGCTTGCGGGTAATGCCATATTTCCAAGTGGTGTCGAAAGCTTTCTAGAGGTAGAAAAAGATGGCAATGAGGTGTTCCTTTTTTTCCTCAAAGAATTCTCGGATAGCGGTGTCGAGCGTGATCAACTGGTCCAAGGTATTGCAACGTTTCCGGTTTGGTGAAGGGAGAAGATTCTGTTGGTCTCAAGGAACCAGTTAAGTCTCTGGTTGATGATCCTATCCATAATTTTACAGAGACAGCAGGTGAGGGCTATAGGATCGGTGTTGTCCTTCCCCAGTTTGGACGCCCTTTTCCTGGGTTTGGGGAAAGGAGTGATGATAGCTGTCCTCAAGATAGGGGGAAAGGAGTGTGAGGACCAAACGTGGTTGAGGATGGTAAGATAGGGTAGCGGTGACCTTGTTGGGGAGGTGCTTCACAAACTGGTAGGGGATGTTATCTGGGCCCTTGGAGGTACAGCCAGCATCGTGGATGGCTTGCTTTAAATCAAACAGGGTGAGAAAAGGTGTTGTAGCTCTTGGTGTTGTCGGAGGGAAAGGTAATACTACGGGTTGCGTCGCAAGATTTTTTGGCTTTGAAAGCATTGGAGTAGTTGGCCAAGGATGAGATGTTACTAAAAGAGGCGGTGACTTGGTTAGCGATATTCGTTTTCCTGGTGAGACGATTACCATTTCAGGAGAGATGGGAGACTTGCCCATTCTGTCGTGGGACCTCTTTACCATACTCCACCTCCAAATCATCTTGTTAGGGATTTTGGTGGTAAGAGAAGAGATAAAGTTGCTCGAAGTGTTGGTTTTACTGTCCTTGATAGTGCGCCTGGCCAATGTATAGACAACTCAAAAAAGACACAACTTCACACCATGGTAGTGTATGTATGCTCTATTGACTTTATTTATGTAGCTAAAGTGACATATCCCTGCTAGTACAGAATACAGCTTTCTTATCATTAACAATATAATAATCTGGATTAAGCTTTAGCAGTGACTTTCCCAATATTATTATCTGATAGGACTGATCACACAGCTACTATCAATACATATGAAGATTGTTGTCCTTTAAATACACTTATGATTCAAGAGTACTCTTTATGTTATTAACCTTTAAAAGAATTATCAATAGTTACCATAAAACCATACATGAGAGATAATACATTAACATTATTGTGATATACTGTATCAGTTCTTCAGGGTAATTAAGTAATCATAATAATTACCTAAAAACCATACATGAGTGATAATACATATTAACATGTAGCATATAATTGTAATATATTAGTTCTTTAAAACCAGAATTACAAAGTGATACTTTTATCAGTATACCTTCCCCCTCCCCACCAAAAAAATATATATTAATAATAACAATAAAAATAAAAATAATAATAATAATTATAAAAATAATAATACCAATAATAATAATAAAATCATAAAATCATAAAATAATATAAAAATAATAAAATATAATAATAATAATAATAAAATATAATAATAATAATAATTAAAAAAATACAATAATAATAATAATAATAATAATAATAATGATACTAATAATAATAATAATAATAATAATAATAATAATAATAATAATAATAATAATAATAATAATAAAATAATAGATAAATAAAGTTTCCAATACAGTCCAATGTTTTGATGGAATTACTCTCAGCTGTTCAACATGAGCAACTCGTTTATCATCCCCACACTCAATTACAAAATTAATAAGTCTAGAAAACACTTTGTAAGGTCCTCGCCATTTGGAGGCTAGCTTTGCTGAAAACGTCTTCTCAAATTTGAAAGTGAGTGACTTTTGAGAAAAACATTCTCACCAATTTCAATGCGAACTACCGATCTCTTTTGATCATAGGCATTTTTATTCCTACTGTTCATACGTTTCATGCTTTATTAGGCATTTTTAAACATTTCTTTTAAACTTTCAAGTGACTGTGACTCAACCACCCATTCACCTTGCCTGGTCCATGCAGTTTTCTGTGTAAGAATAATTCCGCAGGACTAAATATAACCTGTTGAATCAAGTGAAAGGAATTCAATGCAAACTCAAATTCCATCACATTTGTCCCAGTCTGTGTGGTCTTCCTTAATGAAACAACAAAGCATGGTGGATATGATATTTCTGTTTACCTGCTCCACCCAATTACTTTGTGGGTGATAAGGAATTGTAAAAACTTGTTTTACCCCCACAAGATACACAATTCAGCAACATGCCTAGAGATCTTTTCAGGTCCATTGTCAGAGACCAGACATTTGCAGGCACCCCAAACACAGAACAATTGGTTCAACACAGTAACTAGAACCTTCCCAGTGGCTTTTTTAAGCAAGTACAGCAAACTAAATCTGGAAAAATGATCTGTAACAACCAAAACATAAAGGTTTTCATTTTTACTTTCTGGGAAAGGGCCAATTAAATCCATTGCTAAGGTTTCCCATGGATACACACTGGAGGTTGACTGCATATGACCTGCAGGTTTCTAATATACTGGTTTGCTTAACTGCGATGATCTACACCTTTTTTTTTAATATTTCCACATCAACTTTAAGATTCTTCCACCAAAATTCCTACAAATTCTCCTGTCTTATCTGGAGGAAGATCTGTTGTGTCTGGGTTGGCTTGTATTTTTCTTTGCATCTGTCCGTTTTTTTTGGGAGTGGTCGTTTTTGAACAATTTTTGAAAAACAATCCAAGTTCTCGAACAATTTTTGAAAAACAATCCATGTTCTCTTCAGTGTCATACATGTGCGTTTGGATGGTGGACTGTTTGATTTGTTGTTGGCCAGGTTGGCTTGAATTTGATGGCAATTGAGGTGTTGGGATAGGAGATGGGGGGTCTTAGAAAAGGAAGGAAGGTTGAGGAGAGAGGTGGTGGAGATGGTTTGTGTAATGGGTGTGGTTGGCTTGTTGGCAAAGACGTTGGGCTTAGGACTGGGTAAGAAGAGCCAGGTGAGGTCGGTTTGGGCATGTGAGTCAGTTTTTGTTGTGTTGGGGGGTGGTATTGGTGTTTGAGGAGACTGCTTGAGTAGGAAGGTTTGGTATGGAGGGAAGCGAGGAATTGCTTCCTGGCCTCTAAGTAATTGGTGCTAAAATTAAGGGTTTTTAGTTTAGTAATCTGTTTTTCCTTATGGCTTAAGTGTGCCTAGTGCAGTGCACCAGGAGATCGCCATATCTGAGGGTAGAAACCTTGGAGAGGGTACTGGCAAGGCCGTGAAGCATCTTGTGGATGGGGAAGGGGGAACTCTTTTGAAACTGACTGGTTTGTTGGTGGCCTGAATAATTACAATTTTGGGAAGCGGGGATGAGGAATGGTCAATGGAGGTCAGTGGGTCAAGGGAGCGGAGAGATAGTCAAGGTCAAGGCAGAATTTTTTTTAAATGGTGGGAAAAAATTCCAAGGTCTGGAAGACCCAAAGCAACTAGGAATTAAGTAAAGTCACGGAACTACTATACAAATACCACTGTACAAGAACCGAAAAGGGTGTGTAGGCCTGGTCACAATGGAGGGAAAAATAGGTTATTAATAAATTCTTTTCGAACTATCAAACAAATAATGCTGAAGTCCACAAGTGTTCGAGAGTCTGGCTTTGAAGAGGTGAGAGGTGGTTCTTTGGATGGTTGGAAGAGGGTGAGACCATTGGAACAGGGTGAGACCATTGGAACAGAAATCATTTCAGAACCATAAGCCTCATAAACCAGTGCACACTAATCTAGATGTCTTTGGTACAAAATAATGAGGGTACCCACTTCTTACAGTCTTATACCAGTGTGTTACTATTTATATAGCTTATAAGAGAGTGCACTGCTTCCTCACAGGTGGTACTGTACTGTAGGTGTTCAGGTATGCAGTAGTAGCTTTTCTGAATTCACTGATTTCCTAAAGTTTTCTTTACCTTCAGCCAACATTAACCAAGGTTTTACCTTTTTACTTTATGTACAAGTGACTATAAACGGACCTTCAGCTGGAGTTGTATCTGTGTCCTAGGATACAGTGACACCAGTGGTTGCTTAAAACAGGAAGGACAACCATGGAGTGCTTAAGGAAGTCATGGGGCACAAATGATACTTAATATACTGTGTTAATCAATTGTGTCAACTTACACAAAATTTCAAATAAGGTTTTCTGTTAAAACAAAAATAAAAACAGAAAGGTTAAAAGGCGCACTGACAGTGATGGCGGAACGACAGGGGAAACAGGGGCCACACCTCCCTTTCCCTAGAGTAGGGGGTGGATGGGGGAAGGATGTGTCCTTTTAAAAGTTACATGACTCATAGTTTAGAAGTACCCTTGCAGACATTTAGCACTTTACTGGAACTAAAGCTCCCAATTATAGATCTTAAATAAGCTTAGGCGATATATCAATAAATTTCAATATTGACCCATATCGAAATGGCTGATAACCAGTTCAAAGGTCATATCGATAAATGATATTATGTTCTTCAACGATAATACACAATACATAAACTACTAAAAAAGTAAACATGACTATCAAACATCCAAGTATTTTTATCAAACAGCCACAAAAAGTTAATAAATTTCATATATATCAAAGTTTCAGGAAGTCAGTTATGATAAAACTTTATTCGAACATGAATGTTGTGATAACTACTACTCCAAAATCCTTCCTCGGACAAAAAACAACTTGACTCACGGGTAGCGGCATTGCACAATACTTCAACTTTATACTCAATGGCTTATGATGTTCAGACAACAAAAATCATAAGATTTTGAATCCTCAAACAACGTGTTAAGTTTCCTCAAAAGGAATATATACATGTAGTCATTAATAGACAAAATAAGGTTTTTCTCATTATTTTGTTCATTTAGAAAGTCTAAAAGTGACAGATTGGCCTTGCCAGATTGATCGGATACTGTACACTGTAACTACACACACACACAGTAACTACTGTACTATACTGTGTACACACAACAGCTGATACCACTAAGCAGGGATTATGTTATGTTAGCACTAAGTTTCTTCCGAGTGAAATCACCATGCGAACATTGGCCCGGGAGCAGACTAGAAATTGGATATTCTGTTTTTTAAATGGACTTCTGAATGTCTAGAAATCCATAAAATGCTACCAAAATAATGCCTTTTCAGTAAACCATTCTTGTGAAGTAACATATGAAATTTAAAAAAGAATTGGGACCTGATTTTTCTAGGCATACAGCATCATCCTAGTGCCAATTCCACAACATTTTATTTAAGATCTTATGCCGAGGCCCAAACATTTTCAATGTTTCTGAGCCTAATCTTTTGGGATAGAAACCATGTAAAGAACATGTTTTAAGTATAATGGGTGTTTATTTGAAAATTTATGTATATATTTTGCAGTGATTAATGTTAATTTGTACAAAAAAAATTATTTGATTTTTTTTGTGCCAAGACGAGATTACCTCGTACAGAACAGTACGACTTACGTATGACATCATATAAATTGCATATCGATGTTTTGATAATATCAATATTTTTCAGGCGATATATCGATATTGCATAATGATCAATATTGCCCACTGCTTAATCTTAAATAAAGAAAGTGCCCTGACTGGGTTTCTGCCCCTTGCTCCAAAATCCTTCTGCCACCCAACCCAACTAGTATAGAAAAAATATCTTCATTTTTCAAACCTGAAAGATGAAAACCTCTATTCCTATTGAAATAGATATTTTCTTACAGCAATGTGCATATATAAAAGTATATGAGAAGCTCTTATTATAGTTTATCTTCTCACTTGGTTCAACTCGGATGTGAATGTGCTAAGAGCAAGAAACACTAAACTTTCATCCAAAGTGAGATATTTCCTTAATGACATTCTTTTTCAAGATTAAAATAGAAGCATTCATTCCATTTAAGATTTCCCTCTTGGAGCCAACTGAATCCTAAAACAGGATTACCCTGCAGGTTGAAAGCAATTTCCTGTAATACTGTTTACAATGCTATCTCCAGAAAGCAGCTGGATCTAACTAAAATTAGAGCACTGATGGGCCATCAAAAGGGACATAATGAAAGTTTCGGACAAAATCTGGCGGTTTATTTTCTTTGTCTGTAAGGAATCCTTTGAGGAGAAATGAGTTGTATTATTCAGAACATTGGAGCTTTACTTTTTGCCCTGTTCTATATTTTTGCTGTCTCTTGTAAGATTCATTCTGCAAAGACTAAATAAAACATGCACTGTAGGTCAGTAACATTTGAAAATGAGTGAATTTGTGCAGAAATCACACAATTTTGCCTGCTTATCAAAAAGACATTATGAGCAAATAATGTTCTATAAATGTGAATATGTACACAACCTGGTGGTAGCAAAGTGGGCCCTTGATCAATGACTTGCACTACTTCTAGACCAGGTGACTTTTGAAACACTTATCAGGTGTGACATACATGTATGAAGGAAGATACTTCTAGGCTTAGTTTGGAAAAATTTACAGTAAATATATGACACTTTTCAAGTAAAAATTAAGAAATCATTAACACATGTTTTTCTCTACTGACTATATTACTCATTATAACTGTGAGACATCTCAAAAGTTGAACCAAAAACAACTTAAAGGCCATGCAGTACATTGTCTACAGTAGATTATGAATAAATTTGAACGGAGAACGGAAGGAATTCTACAATATCTTGTTGTTCAGAAGATCAGAACTTCGAAGTATGAAGATGTCAAAACTTCACTCACAAGTTTGCTTAAAAATGACTGTTGTAGACTGGTAGAAAATGTCTATAGATGGGTGATATCACACCCTCATTTTCTTAATAATTGTTGGACATTGCATTTTATTATATTATCAGTGGTCAAGCATGTCCTTCTTATATGAAAGAGGACTTCAAAGGAAACAAAATGGGGAAGAAAGCATTCACATATCTTATTCCGTTAAGGAGATATTCAAGTTTAAAGCTCTGTCTTATCTGTGAAGAAATGAGTGGCGTAGTAAGTCTACTTTGGAAAGTTGGTGTCCTCATCCTCACATTCTTAACAATTGTTAATAAATTTTGAAGAAACTATTTAAATTATTTTTCCTCAAACTTTCTTCAGGTGCTACATTATAAATATCCTTACTAGATTCAGTTTTACTACTTTTCTGACAAATCCCATGGTTTTTAAGCTTCAAAATCGCAGGACAAAATATGATAGAATACATAACGACTTTGAGGAATCTGAGACTATGACATCACGACTAGTCTGATTTCAGTCGTTGCTACACAAATGATTCCAAACTTTAAACTTTGATATCTCCTTAACGGAATAAGATTTTTGAATGGTTTCTTCACTATTTTCTTTCTTTTAAAGTCCTCTTTCATATAAGATAGACATGCTTAACCACTCAACTTATCCTCTACAGAATAAGATTTTTGAATAGTTTGTTTACCAATTTGTTTCTTTTAAAGTCCTCTTTCATATAAGATGGATACGCTTGACCACTGAAGTAACCCTTTAAACTTAAATATCTCCTTAACAGAATACATTTTTTGAATGGTTTCTTTACCATTTTGTTTCTTTTAATGTCCTCTTTCATATAAGATGGACATGCATGAACACTCAGTTTATCCTTTAACATTTAATTCTGCTAAGTGATAATATTTTGCTACATTCTTTCTGTGATGTACCATTTATTGACCTTGTTCACAACAGATGAGCATAACTATTCAAAAAAGTCAGTCTTTTAAATATCAAATGGCTTAAGAGTCTCACATCTGCTGCTTGTATACAACAACTTTTAGATAACAATTTGCAATTTTGCATTGGACAGCCACAGAACTTCTTTCACAAATCATCACTCACTAAATCTTTCATATTTCAAATTGTGGCACAGTATTCCCCAGGGAAATTTACTCTTGTTGACTTAATACAAAGACTATTTTTCTGCCACAGTGCATGCAAGAAAATAGGCTGCTTGAGTCTTTGTAAGTTTAACCACAAAGGGTAGATTGTAAAAGATTGTAACTCAAGATGATAAGAACCAAGAGTCACTTCTACATAAATAAGACAGAACTTCTAGCTTGAATATCTCACTGACAGAATAAGATATTGAAGTAGTTTCTTCAGCATTATGTTTTGTTTCATGTCTTCTTTCATGTACATGAACTTGCTTTTGCACAATCTAATCCTTACAGTACTCTGCCTATCATGTGCCCTCTGGATGACAAAAATGGTCAAAGATTAATCTATAGCCTTTGTATTTAGTATTACATTTTGTATTTTGTAAGACAGATATCATCAAGCACATAGTAAACTAAAAAAATGTGTCCTTCAATTTTAAAAAATACATCACTTGGTACCAATGTCATCAAACCTTAAAGAAGTTTATGACTGTATGGTTTACACACTGACAACTAACAGACAGCTGCAAAGAAGGATTTAGATTGATGTGCCAAGACCATGACAATGGTATTTGTACAGCATCATAAACAATAGGTATCCCTTCAAAAATAAAGAGACTTGTAGCTGAGTAACTTGCTTTTAACGCTTCACCTGGATGAGTTCAATTACTGTAAACAAATCCCACAATGATCTTAAAGGATCTTCTCAATTCTTATAGAATGCACCCCAGATTCCCTCAGGACTACCTGACAAATAGGTGCTCTCAATTTTACCAACCATTATCAGACCTCTCAAAAGTTTCTTTTTGATCTCCACGTACAACACACCATGTGCATGCATGCAATCAGATGTATACTACCAATAGTATTTCTCTTCGCATTTACCATCTTATTAGCATCACTTTAATTTGTATGTTACATATGGGCCATTCTCTCTAGTCTGTTACATGTGTGACTGAATGTGGAATGGCCTTGGCAGATCCCTGTGAGGCCCTTGGGGTCTGCTAGGGCCATTCTCCAGTCGATTTACGTGTGTGACAGACTGCAGAATGGCCCTGGCAGACCCCCGGGAGGCCCAAAGGGTCTGCTTGGGCCATTCTCCAGTCTGCTAGGGCCATTCTCCAGTCTGCTAGGGCCATTCTCCACTTGATACACGTGTGTGACAGACTGCGGAATGGCCCTGGCAGACCCCTGGAATGCCCAAAGGGTCTGCTAGGGCCATTCCCCAGTCTGCTAGGGCCATTCTCCAGTCGATTTACGTGTGTGACAGACTGCGGAATGGCCCTGGCAGACCCCTGGAAGGCCCAAAGGGTCTGCTAGTGCCATTCTCCAGTCTGCTAGGGCCATTCTCCAGTCGATTTATGTGTGTGACAGACTGCGGAATGGCCCTGGCAGACCCCTGGAATGCCCAAAGGGTCTGCTAGTGCCATTCTCCAGTCTGCTAGGGCCATTCTCCAGTCAATTTACGTGTGTGACAGACTGCGGAATGGCTTTGGCAGACCCCTGGGAGGCCCAAAGGGTCTGCTAGTGCCATTCTCCAGTCTGCTAGGGCCATTCTCCAGTCGATTTATGTGTGTGACAGACTGCGGAATGGCTTTGGCAGACCCCTGGGAGGCCCAAAGGGTCTGCTAGTGCCATTCTCCAGTCTGCTAGGGCCATTCTCCAGTCGATTTATGTGTGTGACAGACTGCGGAATGGCCCTGGCAGACCCCTGGAATGCCCAAAGGGTCTGCTAGTGCCATTCTCCAGTCTGCTAGGGCCATTCTCCAGTCGATTTACGTGTGTGACAGACTGCGGAATGGCCCTGGCAGACCCCTGGAATGCCCAAAGGGTCTGCTAGTGCCATTCTCCAGTCTGCTAGGGCCATTCTCCAGTCGATTTATGTGTGTGTCAGACTGCGGAATGGCTTTGGCAGACCCCTGGGAGGCCCAAAGGGTCTACTAGGGCCATTCGCCAATCTGCTATGAGTAACAGACCTATATAATGAAATCTATAGTCTAGGATTTTTTTAATTCCTAATGTAAATGCCTATCCTGGATGTCAAAATTCCTTTAATAGATTGCAGTATGACTAATTATTATCGTAGAAGCAAGCCTTTTGACACAAACATAGCACCTTTTCCAAAAGACAAAATACAGCCATTGTAAGTAAGAATTTCCCATGATTTATTGGTCTTTATTTCAGAAGATTACCTAGCCCTTTTGAGAATTCACATGTTCAAGCTTCACTGTAGACTTAATGTTGCTTAAGGTGGAATTACAGAAAGGGTCCAGAAAGCAAGGAAATGGTGATTTTGATATTAAACTTAAAATGATGCCATGATGAACATCATTCTAAGTGCAATGACTCTTCCTGATCACCCTCTTCAAATGCACTTTTGTTACAATAATGACTGATATTCCGTCAACATTTCTTGATTGCACTATTTCTTGATTTCATTGCACTATGGTCATGGCTTTCTTGTAAGTTTTGCAAATGATGGAAGTACATCACTAGTTTGGAAAGATTCTTATTTCTTTTACCCACAGGTGATAATTATAATTTTATTCTATTAATATGTAAGTGAAAGATATGAGCAACTGTATTATTCACACTGTATATGTACATGTATGAACATGCAGGCTGCAGGTTACGTGCAAACTTGCAAACTGTAGTGTAGTGCTTATTCACATGAATCCATGCAAATAAGCTCAACCATGACCTAAAACAAATATATATCAAAATGGGTGGCAAGGAATTGTTTCTGTATAGTACAGTGTACGTACAGTAATACACTGATGATAAATACTGTATGTGTACATCCAAGTCTGATGAAAATTAAATTTATTGAAGTCTGGTAAACAAAACAAAAATTTCAGAAACTATATATTACAAATAGTACAGACATTTCAACCACTCAAGCAAGAATATATAAGATACCTGTAAAACAGTTTAGGGTAATCTCATATTTCACTTGGCCAACTTACATGTAGGACTTTGCTATAAATATACTGACCTTTAAGTTACGTGATGTTATATATAATACAGGATGCCAAAAGTGCATAGGAATTGCAAACCAATAATATGGATCATTTCTTTTGACATATACTGGATTTATTTTCTTAAAGATCTTTCTCAAGATAATTGCTTGTCACATCACCAGTTTATATGTTGGTGAAGTCACTTCTGGGCAGTGGCTTGTCAGCTTTGTGTGAATATTTGGACCAATCATAAGAATTTAATTGCATTCTATATCCATCTCCACATTAACACACTAACTGGCCCTTGTAAAAAAGACGGTTTAAAATTGTTGAGAAGGCAAAAATTTGTATAGAAGTAAATCAAATTAATGGCAAGTTCTATACTGTATTTTCAGGCCTTGTTACTCCAGATACAAAATTTGATTTTAGACAAGCACACTTCTTACTACTTCCTCATTCTAAATCCATTTTCTTTCAATCCTCTGCTGCTGTTAAGGCTTTAACTACAATTTTAAATTCAGATATTGTCATCGGGAAATTCGAATATGGAATTTATGAATATACACCTGTAGAGTATCATAAATGGGCAGACCTTTTTAATACTTTTCTCCAGTTTTTAATCTCATCAAGCAGCCGATTCTAAAGACTTTGGGGATCTACAGGCCATGCAACCTCCCCAACCACAATCCCACATAAGACATATGAAGAGAGAGAGAGAGAGAGGTAGAGTTGTCTAGTCCTAGTATGTATAGAGCCATGCTTAATTCACAAGCTAGTATAATTACAAGTCATGCAGTGTGTTTTCAGTTTATATAATGTACTGTACAGTATTCAATCTAAAATAGCTTATGCCCCACTCTATTACTTCACTTATAACTAAACCAAGCTCTTATTTGACCAATTACAGTATCCTAAAGATATTTTGATCATTCAGCAAAAATTGAGGCCATCCTTAAACAAGATCTGTCGAAAGGACAATATGCTCAAATATTACGGCAAGCCTCAAAATATCTTTGAGTTGCATCAGACATTTTTGGTGAGGTTACTACATTGTACCTCACCCAGTAACTCAGAAAACATGAATGAAATCTTTATGAATGAAACACCTCTTTTCATTATATCCACTGCATCACAAAAAAAGAAGAGACCCATGACTTGTCCATGTCAATGAAATATCAAAATATTACCAAGGAATCCTTGCAGCATAATGCAATTATTTTTTATTTTTTTCAGTCATTAACTTACCTAACTACCCTCTTTATTCATCTTAACGGATTATTTCAGTGGTCAAGTTAATTCACCTTATACGAAAGAGGACTAAGAAAGAAACAAAAATGGTGAAGAAGCATTCCAAAAACAAAACAAAAAATACATTAATGAGATATTTAAGCCAAAGTTTTGTCTCATTTGTTAAGAAACAAATGAAATCTGACTACTATGTAGTTGTGACATCACATCCTGCCTGATATCCTCAGTCTTTAGGTATTCTTTCATATTTTCCCCTGTGATTTTCGCGATTAAAACTATTGGATACGCCATAAAAGTACTTGAAAAGAATCTAGTTAAGGGTAATTATAATTTACTGAAAAAGTTGAAGGGAAAATAATTCAAATGATCAAAAAGTGTTTTTATGTATTTTTTCTTTGAAATATATAAACAAAAATTGTTAAGAAAGTGAGGATAGGGGAGCTAACATTGCAGAGTAGACTATAACAAGTCCTATCTTCACAGATAAGATAGAACTTTAAAAAGTCTGAATGGAATACAAATTTGAAGCATTTTCTACACAGATTAGTTTCTATTCCAAGTCCTCTTTCATGAAAAAAATGTGCTCGACCCCCTTAGGGGTGGGGAAACACTTAAATATGTGAGGTACAATACATATTTATTTCCAATGCCATCTACCACTGTACCAAGTTACTATGTCAGGCTAAATATTCCTACAAAAGTCTATTGTTATGCAAATAACCTAAATAACATTCACAATACACCTCCTCATTACATACAGACAATGCTTTATACATTTATGATCATTTGTGTATACAAAATCCCCACTACCACTCAAGTTTGATAGATATCATAGATACCAATATTTTCATTGTGATGCAAATAAGCTAATTACTATGAACACACAACCCCAATCATGCTCATTTGAACAGTCAGGGGTCAAAGTTCCCGCTGTTCCGAGAACAGTGCTTTTTAAGCAGGAACAGTGAATTTTCTAATATTAATGTTCTCAAACATACAACATCAACATCCTGCAATATATTGTTTTCTGCTCATTGGATGTGTTCCAAGATGCCGATTGACCCACACATTATACTTTATACAAAACAGCTCATAACTTTTGTTGTATTTTTATGTTGAACATCCTCATGAATTTATTTCTCTCCCTAATGCCTTTTAAGTTTTTTTTTTTTTTTTTTTTTTTTTTTTTTTTTTTTGGGGGGGGAATATATTTTCCAGCACGTGGTATGATAAAATTGACCCCCACCCCCTCCACGCCATTTACCAAGACGTAAGAATTTGTGTTACGTATTCATGACCTTCAAAATAATGTTTCATGTCTCACTCACATCCCTCATACTGAGTTTGCATTCGTTAACTAACGCAACTATCATTAGTTCCGTTACGTTTTAAAGCCTAGTTGGTTTAGAATTTTGACACGTGCGCAGCAGCCTTATGACTATTATCTATTTCTTGTTGCTCTTACAGGTACATTATGACAAAAAAGGTGTATGGTATCAAATTTAAAGCAAGGAAATTTAGTGCGGTGAAAAATTTAAAATTTGACCCCTGAGAGTACCCATGTCCTCTACCCCTATGCCAAGTTACATGAATGTACACTATTCATATAAAACTTTAACCAAAAACATTACCCAAAACTTTAACTGGACAAATATTTTTATTCTTATGCAAATAAGCTAATTAGTATGCACATACAACACCCAATCATGTTCATTTGAACAGAACAAATGTTCTCTACCCCTATGCCAAGTTACATGAATGTACAGTACACCATTCATAACTTATGAAAACTTCAAACCAAAACTTTACAAAAACTTTAACCAGACGTCGACAGTGGTAGAGTAGCTCTACTGTTCTTCAAAAGTCGAGCTAAAAATTGTTCGTTTGAAGTAACTGTACATACCTCGCAAAATTGCTACCTACTAAAAAATTTCTAAATACCTACAATCTTGAAATGATAGCACTTTAGTGTATTAAAGGTATGAAAAAGAATTAATTTGGCTGAATAAAAATGTTTTGCCTAGCTACCGAACCACTTTTTTTTAATTAAAATGGAATACCCTAAGCTTGGGCGATAATGAGCATTATGTAATATTGATATAACGCCAGAAAAATATTGATATTTTGATATGCAAATTATATGACTTCATACGCAAGTCTTTGTTCCGATATGTGCAAGGTAATCTCATCTCGTCTCAAAAAAAGTCATTGTACAAATTACAGAAATCACTGCAAAAGATGTAAATAACATAACATAATAAGATGACAGGCTAAGAAGAATTAGTCACCCCATAAAAAGCCCAAACTAGCACCACCACCACCATAAAAAAAACAAAAAATCAAAGACGCCCAGAGTTAGTAAAGAATTTACGCCCAATATCTCTCCATGAGAACTCTTTGGTCAACTTCAAACTGTTACCACATGTCACATGAGGATTAGCTAAAACATGCAAGAAATAACTGGAAGTCACTACCAGATAGGAATTTAAAAACCCGAATCATATCGCCACGTAATCTTCTTAACTCAAGCGTGATCAAACCAAGAAATCGCAACCTAGATTCATAAGAGAGATTCCTTACTTCTAGAATAAGTCTAGTGGCTCTTCACTGAATCTGCTCCAAAATGAACTTACCCTTCCCATAAAAGGGACTCCAAGCCTAAACAGCATACAAGGTGAGGCCTGACTAACTGCTTATACAAATTAAGAACCTCTCTGCCAAGGAAACAGAAATTTCTTCTAATCAAACCAAGCCTATTTGCTATTTGCCCTTGCAGCTGCTAAAGCACAGTTAAGAAGGCTTCAGATTGCAAATAATGACAACACCTAGATCCCTTTCTTGATCAACACAACCATGATTTAAACCATTCATGCAGTAATCAAAAGCCATATTGTTCTGACCAAAATAAGTAACTTTGCATTTATCAACACTGAATGACATCTGCCATGTATGGGACCAAGAAACTAACTTATCGAGATCAGTTTGCAAAGTAAAGAAAGAATCCCTAGCATTATCAACAATTCTATCTGATACATGTCTGACTTCCCTCATCTAAACCACTAACATCAGTCTGCACATAAGCATCAACCTTTTCAACGATACAACTACAACCAGAAAATCTTAACTCCAAAGCCTTCAACCTTGTACACTTCGAACATACAAATACAAAACTATCAATCTAAGCTTCATCAAAACTACATGTCACACCAGACTCCAGGAAATTAATCCACATATTACAGCTATCACAGTAAATCGAACTCTCCATGATCATACAATATAATTAACCAGAAGCAGGAAACCAAAAGCAGCAACCTAAATAAAAGAGGAACAATAGGCCCAACAATACCTAAAGAAAGACCTTAGCTTTAACACACAATATACTAGCCTACACTTAACACATAAGCCTATACACTTAAATTCAAAAAATATATCGAATATATAAAATATTAAAGCCTAACACAAAAATATCAAAGCCTAGCTTCCAACAACTGTAAGGCCTAGCATAGCTTACAACAACAGCAACAAAGTGTGTAATAGGATAGAGTTAGTATACCACACAAACCAGCAACAACAACAACAATAACAAATTACAATTGAGGAAACTAATGAAAACAACAAAATAACCAATATGCCGAAAAAATGTAAGAAACAACAATATGGTAAAACTCCGCCTGAATAAAATCTAAACTCTAAATGAAAATATCCACAAATTGAGACAAGAATTGAAACACTTCTGTATACAGTCACTTAGTCCACTGACACTGAACCATATCGCCACATACTCTTCTCGTACATAAATCACGTACATAAATCCTTAAATAAACACCCACTATGCTAGAAAATGTTCTTTACATGGTTTCTATCTCAAAAGATCAAGCACAGAAACATTGAAAAAGTGTAGGCCTCAGCATATTTAAAAAAAAAAAAAAAATGGTGTGGAACTGGTACTACGCCTACACTGTATGTATGCCTTACAAAATTTGCCTCTTATTTCTTCTTTAAATTTCATATCTCACTTACTTCTCATGAATGTTCTACTGAAAAGGCATTAATTTGATAACATTTTATGGACTTCTAGACATTCAGAATAAGTCCATATATAACACATAATATCCCCAATTTCTAGTCTGCTTCAATCATCACATGAGTGTTGTCACTAAGAAAGTGGTACATGTGTGTACAAAGTACAGTATACTGTATAGAGTAGTGATACTGTGTAGTTACTGCATGTGTAGTGTACAGTGTCTAATCAATTTGGTAAGACCAGTCTGTCACTTTTAGATTTTCTGAACTTGAACAAAATAATGAGAAAAACCTCATAGTTTAGTCGGTGATTTGTCAATTAATGACTGTTTGATATAAATATTAAGATTTAGTATTCCTTTTGAGGAAACTGAACACGATGATTAAGGATTAAACATTTTATGATTTTTGTTGTCTGAACATCAAGTATAAAGTTGGAGTTTGCCCAAAGCCTCTGTACTCAGTGAGTCAAGTTGTTTTTTGTTCATGGAAGTATTCTGAGGTAATTGTTATCATAATATTGATGTTTTAATAAAGATTTATCATAAGTGACTGCCTAAAACTTTGATATAAACAAAATTTATAAACTTTTTGAAGCTATTTAATTAAAAAATACCTGGATGTTTGAAAGTCATGTTTAGCTTTTTAATAGTTCATGTATTGTGTACTATCATTAAAAACATATTATCGATATATCGATATGACCCTTGAACTCAATATCAGCCAAATCGATATGGGTCAATATCGAAATATCGCCCAAGCTTAGAATACTCCAAAATATTTTTTAAGCCTGGTCTGATATCATCACGAAAATGCACTCTCTATGCCCTTCTGAACTGATAAAATAGTGCTACTTTGTAAAATCTGAATTCCACTTCTTCCTTTCAGGACAATGAGCAGGAAAATATGCATTAACACAATTTCCTTTCTTGAAGTATTCGTCGTCTTATAAAAACACACTTTCTGAAAACATGCAATCTCTTTTGTAGGAAGTACGCAATATTTTCAAGTGGTATCCTTAATAACAAACAAACCTTAATGTACCATGGTGCTGACACCTTTGCAGCATTGAATTTTTAAAGAAGGAATATTATGGTACTCAAGTCAAAGAAATTAGTTCCCAAGGAGATATTGCCATGTGCTTAAGAAATGTTGACCATCATACCCTACATCATGATTAAGTGCTGCTTTTTTTAAACGAACAAAACTGACTGTATTTTTAGTTGATAGCAATTACTTATTGTTTTTAACTTAACTAACATTTTTTATATCATAAAAATTCAGATTCAAATTTATATTCTGGCAACATGCTGTTGGCCTGAAACACCAAACTGTTTAAATGGTATTGGAAGCAATCCAACAAAATTAGCTATACCAATCAACCTAACTGTAGTGTTTCAACATACAAGACCACCGGCAGAATACAGCTCTGTTTGCATCATTACTGACAACAACTTCCAACATGGAAGCTAAACCAATATATTTCCTTTCCATGGTTGCTCACACACTAAGTCATACTCGCACACAATTGTGGCACTAGTGCACTAACCATGCATGCAAATCGGGAATCTTGTGCATTTGATAGAAATCATCAAAAGCCAGAAGTGACATCATGAATGGTAACCAGTAAATTTTGCTGAGACGAGATTCCCACTTTAAATGTTTAGGACATACAACAATGCAGGGTTGGACAAATAATATGCATACAACTGCCCGCTACAACCAAAAATCTTATCCAGGCAACCATGATATTTGCTTGATCTGCTTGTACGGACAACTTCAGTTTTCAGCAAAATTTGCATTGCATATAAGCAATTAGTTAGGCCTCACCTTGAGTATGATATTCAAGCTTGGAGTCCCTTTTATAAGAAGGATAAGCTCATTTTGGAGCAGGTTAAGCGGAGAGCCACTTAACTTCCTGTAATTTCTTGCATGTTTCAGCTAACCCTCATGTGACTCATGGTAACAGTTAGAAGTTAACCAGAGATATTTAGCATTTTAGCTTTTCATAAAGAGTTATTAATGAGTGGAATGGTTTGCCTAAGTGGTTAGTTAGCTCCAATTCTGTTCACAATTTCAAAGTCAACATTGATAAGTTCTTTACTAACTCTAGGCACATTTGATTATTTATTTTTTTGTGGTGGTGATGGTGTTTGTTTGACCTTTTTATGAGGTGATTCACCCTTCTTATCCCATCGTCTTGTTATGTTATATACATACAAATTTCATGGACAACCTTATTTCCTTTCAGTACAATCACAAATTAATACATCCCGCCCGCCTGGCAGGCAAGTTGATTTTTTGTTGATTTGTCGATCTCTGCAACAATGACTTGTATATACTGTACAAGATATCAAGATTTATCATTGCTATATTGATATGCCAGAGTGGTTATGAATCTCTACATCTGTTGGAACCCACTTCGGAGCCTCAAATGTAAATTGGATTTCTCTCCTGGGCTTTTGCTTTACAACTGGATACGAAAAAATAAACTCTCTCATGAGCCATGATGGAAGACCACCTTACAACAGACTTTGACAGTTAATTCTGAACCGAAACTTAACCCATATCAACTGCATGCAGATAGCTGTCCCTTCTCTCAATGTAAATTCCATTAAATCATGGCTATAACTCTTTTTTTTTACCCCAAACACACGTCCTATAGATGATTCAAATTTTATCCCCTATATCCTTATACACCCGCAGAACAAAGTCGTTTGGGTCTCAGTAAAAATATCCCACACAACTTTATTTCCTTTGGGGCCTACATTGTTATAAACTCTTTGAAATAAAAGTGAACTTCAAAAACACCAACTCAAAGGACAATGAAACTTGCCTTTGATCAAATAAAAAGCTAAGAGCAGATGGAAGAAGAAGAAGTTTCTATTCAAGTTTGTTATTTTTTCTTCAAGTTCATGACTCAAACACATGTGCATTGAAGGGATCTTTTGCCTTTGTTCTGCTGAAAGGATCAATATACTTTTATGTGAGAGCTTCAATGTTAGAATGCTTTTATATGGATTGATGATCATAAGTCATCAATCATCGCATAAAGCCTAGTTAAAGCTTGCACTTAATTTTGACTGATTTCATTATTCAAGTTAGATACAAAAATATTTGACTAAGAAAATCAACAAAGTTCCCTTTCTTCATGATAACCTTACAACAAGCAGCAATATTGTAATTGACAGTAAATATTATACTGCCCTTGGACTTTTCATAATACTATACAACAGAAATGCAATCAGCGGTGCTTCATAAGAGTATATTCATTAGGAAAATCCAAATCACTACCTAATCTAAAACATTAAAGTGGGAGACTTGTCCCAGCAAAATCTGGTGATACCCATTCACATTGTCACTTGTTATTGTAGATCATTTCTATCGATGCACAAGGTTTCCATTACACAAGATTTCCAATGCCTCTCGATTCTACAAATGGTCTGTGAAATAGTGTGATTCCGTAACTATTATATAGTGTCTGCTAATCGCTTGTTGCCAGAACAGATATTTGAATTTTTACTTCATAAAATATCCCAAAGTAAAGAAAATCATTTTCAAAATAAATAACAAAAATAATTAATACCAACCTCACATAAAAATATTATTTCTTGTTTGAAAAATAGAGGCAACTGACCCAAATTTAAGGGTAACATGGTCAACATTTTTAAGCACATGACAATATCTGCTTGGAGAACTGTATTTTATTTGACTCGAGTACCACAATATTCCTCCACGGTATTAGCAAGACTACTGAACGTTGCAAAGCTTAAGTGGCATATAAAGTTCAATAACATAAAAGTATATAATTTCCAGTCACTGCATTATGTATGTATCCTATATCGGAAGTCTGGCATTTGTTCCACATGCTTGATCTGTTTCGCTTGGCTAATGAAAGGATTTAATTCCATAAATTAGGAAAGAGGTTTTGAGCTCCCATTGCGAAATTGACACCAAAATGTCTCATACCTACTTTCATTTCCACCTATGGCCTAAACATGTAAGTAAGTCTGACACTGATCAAACTTTATAATATACTCTATTTAAATATACCACTGTACATAATATACCACTGTAACATTCGTTGTAACCCACAAAAACATAGGATTGCTGAGTCCTCACATGCAAGGATAAGGAAAAGGGGAAAATATGAAAAGACACATTCATGCTGATGACTGCAGAGACCAATCCATGAGGCGTAGACCCTTTTGAACTTGAGCAGACAAAGGCCTGGCATGGTAGTCTCTGGGGGAGATCTTCCTCTCTTTCCTTTTTCTGATCTTCTCTAGTGCGGTAAAACTTCTCTTCACCTCAAAACTGTGGCTTGCCAAATTGTGCGTCACCTTACTCGATTCAGAACCATCTTCTGCTCCGAAAGTGGAGACTGGCCATTGAGAGTTGTAAACACAAACATACACAATCGGCCATTCAGCCGTTTTAGAGCACTCGGCGAGTGAGCAAACTTTTACTGAGATTAAGTCCATACAAAAAAAAACGGATCGGGAAATTTGACTAGATGTGGACGAAATGGCCACAAATTATCACAAAAAGACGCCCTCACTTTTCAGTTTAGAGCTTCTCTACATCGAAGCTCTACCAGACCCCTAGCTTGATTTTAAAATGGTCAGGGTGTTAGACTTGTTGGAGGGCTGGCACATTAATGCGTGCGCGGAGCGCTGCGTCTTTTCGGCGTGGAGTCCAGGGGCCCCAATCCCATGGTGAAGAAGCTGTGGGATTTTTAGCTAGATAATCATACCTTAGATAATATCGATATATCACTAGATATATATCGATAATATCGAAATATATGCAAATTGCAAGACGTCACATTGAAATAAATATAACTATTTTGTACCAAGTAATATTGCTCCATAACAAAAAATGGAAAGTACAAATATTTAGGTAAATTTACTGAATTAAATGGGAAATATGTACATAAATCTTCAAATAAACACCCATTATTTTGAAAGGAATCGTTTTTTTACATTGTCTTTTTCTTTAAAAAAAAATCACAGAAAAATTGAAGAAGAAAAAAAATTCCATAAGTTTGAACATATCATTTTTTTACTATTTTCGTGGAAGTGGTATATAGCTTTTTTGTTAATAAAAATGGGCCAACTTTACCTTTAAATGCTAGGTCCCACTTGTTTGGAATTTCCTACTAAAAAGAATTTTTTTTTTTTTTTTGCATGCTTTTTTAAAGACCTTAATATTCAGAAGTCAATAAATATATATAGAAAATACTGAAATTCAGGATGAGTGGGCTCAGAAATCTACACACTGTTTGTACTTGTGCTGCTTACTGTACAGAAAGTCTGATGTGTGAATGGACAAATTGGTGGGAAATATCTTTTAGTTTTGTGGATGAAATCTTCAAGTTTTGAGGATGAAATCTACTAGGTGTCAATTAAGGGCTTTTCCACATTAATTTGGGGGTGCAGTATTCCTTTTGAGGAATTTAGATGTGATGTTTAAGGATTTTAAATCTCATTGATTGCAATTGCTCAACCATCACAAATATAAAATTAACTTACATTATTGCGCAATGTCCATAGCAGCCTGTACATAAAGAGTACAGTACTGTATGTCCAGAATTAAGATTTCATGCATGTGGAACATAATTTTAGGTAAAATTTATTGAAATAATGATGACTTTATCAACTCTTAACATTATTGACTGTCTGCAACTCTGATATTATTACAAATTACAAACTTTTTGTGGCTGTATGGTGAGGAAAGGTGCATGTTTGGTTGTCTCGTTAACTTCATTATTAGTTCATGTTTAGTACAATATCGGTGAAAAACATCATATCGATATGACCCTGGAACTCAATATCAACCATATCAATATAAGTTAACATTAAATATCGAAATATTGATATATCGCCCAAGCTTATTCATGAGCCAAACAGAACAATTGCTGACTATGCTATCATTCTGTGTTCTGTATCCATGTAAGATATTTCATTTATGAGGTTAATTAAGATTATTAAGTTAAACAAGGCAGGCCCATGGAGGGGCAAGGCAGGCCCACGGAGGGGCAAGGCGGGCCCACGAAGGGGCAAGGCGGGCCCACAAAGGGGCATGGCGGGCCCATAAAGGGCCCACGGAGGGGCAAGGCAGGCCCACGGAGGGGCGGGGTGGGCCGCCCCTGTGAAATAGCAAAGCTAGGGGTCTGTCTACAGGGAAACACATTGGTTACATACAATACAGTATAACCAATAGTTCATAAGCAGGAAATATCAACTTACACGTTGTGAAAAAAATAATGATAATCATATTCATAAAACAAGCAACTTTGCAACACTTTGCATGATTGATATCTGATGCATCTTTTAAAAGAATATTTAGTGCACCATCAAATTACAGCTTGGTTTCACTTATGAATGAATATAAATCACTTATAGAGTTTCTTTGCAGAGGATTTCATTTGGAACATGTACTGCATAGTGCATGGAGTAATAGCTGTACGAAAATACAGTACTGTGAAAAGTTGTAACATTCAGTTTGTTCAAATTTACAAATAGAAATTTAAAACATATTTATAATTCAATTTTCACTTACATAATGAAATATGGCCAGACTTGTTACTGTACCTCTTCAAAAAAAAAAAAAAAAAACTGAAAACAGCATAATATCGAATGAAAAGTTTCAAACACCATTCTGTGGCGAAAACAATGCGCTTTCACATGGATTGCTGCAATAAAAGACATACCCCTCGACTGTTCCTAACAATGTTTTATAGCTACGTCACTTGAATTATGTTTAAATCTTTTGACATTTACGATGAGACGACAGAAGAACGTGCATCCCGAACCTTGTTTGAAAGTTAAACTGAGGATTAAGAAGAGTCGGAAGGCTTATCACCAGTGATGATGATCTTTTTGTACCTGGACCCAACCTAGAAGAGGCCCAAAGATTATCAGAACTAGATGAAATAATTTTTTCAATTTCTAAAATCGTGAGTGCATTTTTCAAACTTCATGCTTACTAACGTTACTCGTTAGGCCTAACGTTAGGCATAGCTAACGTTAGTGAGGATCCGTTCAAAATTAAACAAAAAACACTGTAAATTAGCTGAGATTATTTACTTGTAAGGATTAAAAAAGTAAATGGGTCACTAAAATCTGACGTGATTAACATGAATTGTCCTTTTTATAGTAATTTTGGATAAAACTTTACAAATAATTCTTTAATTTGTAGTGCAAGAGTGCCCATATACCTATTTCGCAAAATCTTGATTCCATGTTGTGAGGTTGTGGTGCAGTGGAGTATATTAAAATTTTATGGGGAAAGGGTCCCATGTTGTGGGAAAGAGACACATAAGAGACCCATGGTGAGGGCAAGAGACCCATGGTGGGGGCCAAGCAGTCCCATATAGGGGGAAATTATTTTCTTTGAAGCAAATTAGATCCTGGAAGAGGGTCATATTTGGGGAGGGGGGGTGGCATTATCCCTGGTCCCCCTCCCAATGTAGATAGGCCAGAACCCCACTCCCAAACCCTGTATTTCCTTGGAAACAGTTGAAATTGTATTTCTCTAAAGGATTTTCCTGTATTTGGAGGAAAAAAAAGATATTTCATACTTGGTACCAAGTGTCACTAAAGGATACGTGATTACTGATGCTCTGAATCATTTTTGAGTACCTTTTCAAAGAGAATTCCTATAGGAATTGACAAAAGTAAGTTTCTACAAGAAATTCACCATGACCTGAATAAATATAAGTATTTTCAAAGCTTCCAATGGCTGAAATTGGCTCATAAACTGAAAATTTCAAGCCTGCGCATAATAAATGAGGTAAATAAGCTAATTTGCATAATTTTTGTATTGAAATATTGGTGTAATCATTTCCTTTTTATATTATATTACTTTTGTGCATCATAGAAAGGAACAATGTGTTTATAGAAAAGCATAGTGCCAAATTCTATCAGATAGTTCATTGGCAGATCAGAGGTCAATTTTTAGGTCAAAATGTCAAATTGTTTAAAATTGACATACAAATTTTTTCCTTGCTCCAAAAAAAAAGAAAAGTACTATCAAATGAAAGGTCCTTCTCTCAATAATTTATAAATTCCATCAATATTTTTTTTCTAATTAGCCACAAGCAGAATATCACAAAAATAGCAGTTTTATGACATCTAATAATCTGAATTAATGACCTCATTTGCATAAATTTGCATGCTTGACCAGACAATTATGCAAACCACCATAAAGTCCAAAGTCTTAGCTTTCATATAACATAAACTTATTACAGTAGAAAATGAAGATACATTTGTGAGAAAATCCCCTTTTCAAAAAGTTCCCTAAAATAACACTTGTAATCTCAAATGCTCTAAAAGAGTAAAGGTTAAACTGTTCAACCAAATGTAGTTATTTTCAACTTGTGGGGATTACTATAGTTTTAGGATATTGTTTCCTCAACATCTTGCTGTTAAAAAGATTAGTTCAGGGGTCCAGCACTGAAATCAGACTAGTTGTAACATCACAACCTCAGATTCCTCAAAATCTTTGTATACTATCATATTTCTTCCTGCGATTTTGTGGCTTAAAAACCATTGGATACTGTATGTCAGGAAAGTGGTAAAATTGAAACTTGCTAGGGTAATTATAATTTACCACCTGAAGAAATATTGAGGAAAAATAATTCAAATAGTAAAAAAAAAAAAAAAAATTCTTTAAAATACATTAATAATTGTTTATGTGAGAAAGAGAGCACCAACTGTCCTTAGCAGACTTACAACACAAGTCGTTTCTACACAAAAAAAAGCCACAGAGATTTAAACTTAAATATCTCCTTAACAGAATAAGATTTTGGAATGCTTTCTTCACCATTTTGTTTATCTTAACGTCCTCTTTCATATACAAGGACTTTCTTGACCCCTGAACTAATCCTTTAAATAATACTGAAGGTGTTTGTATACTCATCAATTATTAAATGAAGTGCATGCTTATCTGTATTACTTTTCTATCTGCACTGGTTAGGAATATTCTGAACAAAGCATTCCTTCTAGTCTGCAATCACTTATAGGGAAACATCCAAATACATTTCAGTTATGTATGCACTATCAACAAACTTTGACATGTATGCTTTTCATGAAATATCATCACATGCCAAATTCACTACCACTTCACCACAGGAGTTACTTTTTAACATAGAATTATAGGAAAATCCCACAGAGCCAGCAAATGGTACTAAAACACTCCATCAAGGCTGAATTTTAAATACCAAAGGTCACTAAGCTAATAAGTGATACAAATGCAGACCTCGATCCTTCTGGAAAGAAATGATGGTAAAAAAAACTGCTGCTGGGAACTTGGGCAAGAGAGGGGTTGCTTGTTGGCATGGATATATTTCAGTTATGCAGGTAATAGCATTCAGGGGCAGGAATCTAAATTCCCAGTGAACACTCTGATGTTCTGAGGAACAATGTTTTTCCACAAGCATGTGGAACCAATGACCAATAACTTGAATTTTTGTTTTAATACGCAGTTTACATGTAAAAATGGCATATCACAAATATTGGTCAGGGCATTTTTGATATCACGGAGAAAAACAATATCATGATATCGCAATAATGGACTTATGGTGACAGACCTAAATGTGTGCAACTAACTGATTTGTGCAAATTATACTAAAATTTGACATGCATAGTCGCACATGTGTATGATAATCAATTAATTAAGTAATAGTAAATTAAATGCAATTTCAAGAAATTAATTTTCCCTGTTATCAACAAAAAAATAAGAACAGTGAAATCTGGTCCAGAATACAGGTATTGTTTGAGAAAGTACAGTACTGTTTAGTTCTGTAGATTGCTATAAAAATATCAGTTTCTCAATTTTGTATATTCCTGCAATCCAACTTTTCAAGAACCACAAGAAAACCATAGGCTATCTCTAGTCTAATTTGTTACAGTGTGTGAAGGTCATATAACTAAGCATCCATGAATTTTGCGTCAATTTTTTTAATGAGAGCCAACTTTTCATTTGACTTACAAAAGTTCACATCCATTCTATCATTTGTGTGTCATGATACAATTCACAGGTGACATTAACTTTGACTGATGATATAGTGCTTGAAGAACCTAGTAGGATGGTATTAATTGTCAACAACCCATGTACACGTATCTTATCACTGGGACATTTGTTTTGCGTATGTTTGTTGTAGATACCGTGTTTTCAATTCGAGTCACACTTAAGCAAAATGAATTTTCCAAAATGCGACAACTTCCTTTGAGCAATGTCTGGTGGGTGTCCATTTGATTAACAAACAAAAAAATTCATGAAGAATTCTGCCAAAGTTAAATCCACCAATAATTTGTTGGGTCGTGGCAGGTTGCCATGTTTCAAACCTTTTGTTGTGTCACGCCTGAGCATTTGTACTGAGGGCTTCTTCATTGTACTAACTGGTGGAACAAATTTCTATGTGCGGTATCTATGTGTCATCTTTACAATCAGCAAATAATTGTTCATCCTTTTTCTTTTTAGAGCTTTTTTCACGAAATTGAACGATAAGTAATTGCATTTCTTTGCATAATTCAAATTATTCTTCAACTTTATTTCCATGATTTTAAATGGACCCTGTATGGAAATTGCAAATGCCATTGCAATTATTATCAGACGGTAGTCACATGACATATCATTTTTGAACTTTAGACACCTTCAGTACAAACTTAATGCTGTAGAGTGTAAAGAACGGACAGAGAAAGTGTGCCAAGAATCATCTGATTTTGCCTACGCTGGATCATACTTTGTCCAATTTTAAAAGAAGTTGGAGAATTGTTTGAGTGCAAAGCTGGACACGCAAAAGACAAGTAATTTGAAAAAAAGTTTCAGCCCGGAAAACGTCACGGAGCATCATAACTCAGAATAAAATGCAAATGTATAATGTATCGCTGCATAGGACTTGAATAACTCTGTCAGGCCATACATCAGAAACGACAGCAATCAGTGAACGTCAGCACACAAGAAAAAAAACCCAGATCAATTGGGAAGTAAAAGGCCTGGAATAGGGTAGGCCTATGTGACGAATAACTAAGATGGTATGACTGAGTATCGTCAGTGACACAAGTACAGACTACAGTACGTTAGACAGTGATACTAATCATGTAGTACCTAGGCCTACATGAATTCAGCGATTGGTAAAAATTTCTGAAGTGATAAATAAGTAGCAAATTATACTTAGGCCTTGGGCCTAGGCCTACTTACTTTCACATATTATTATCTATTAGAGTACAGAATTGCCAGAAACTTGAAAGTATTTGACTCCCAATCCTTTCTGATAAACAGTGCAATATTAAACATTAACATTATGTCATTAGGGCCTATGTTTTGACAAATATAATTAGTTAATCTAACCTTACCTTCATAAGCCAACACATTGAATATGCTACGTATGTAAAAAACAAAATATGGAAAGCCTAAGCTTACACGATGTTAATATAACAATCTAGCCTAGGCCTACATGTAGGGAGCCCTGTTCGCCTTTTTCTCCGACAGTCTGACTCAGTCACACTGTAACATTACTGCCAAGACTGCAATGCATGCAGTGCACTTTCGGTTGTTAGGCTGCAAATATGACAACACCGGAGACTAAGAAATCTGCGGGAACGAATCTTTTAATAATGTAATAACACAATAAATCTATTATATGCTTTAATAGAATCCTAATATTAAATCCCCACCTACCTCACGTTTGGACCTACTTAAAATTCCAAAAGAATTACAGAACACCGCAGTTCCAACCTTTCATACTGGACTTCAGAAGCGGCCTAATCGTACGTCCGCGCAGGATATAGGATCGGTTCACACCAGCTGGATCGATGAGCATGGAATCTGACAATTCGTTAAAGCTAAGCGCAGCGCATTGGAAGATATGCAAACGGCTGGCAGTCTTCTTGTGTGATATCGATCACAACCGATTTTTTTATTTTTTTAAATTTAAAAATGGCTTGTTTCAAAGGGCTTTTAAAAAGTTATTATTTTTTTGAATAAACAATTATTATGCTCATTTCTTAACAAATATCAAATTATCTTAAATCCCACTTTTGAGTCTTGAATAAGCTTGTAGTATCTCGGATGTCCTTTGCCTTTAAAAATCAATCTATATTTTTTTCGCGAAAAATCAATTCATGTTTTTCGAACGTATATGCTTGAAGATTGAATGTTCGATTAGTTATTATTTGAGAAGGATCCTTTCATCAATAATGTTTGATTTTATTTATTAACACACAATAAACAAACTTACCAAAATCGACTCCAAGTTTTTGCTAACTTGTTGAATTGTTCCCACCCACCTCATCTGCTTGTCAATCTTCAAATAGCTAAGCTTTATATGCTAATTGTTATTTCCTTGTTTCTTTTTTCTAGAACCCTCGATGTCATGAAAGAAATTTAAGTGACCCCGTAATAATATAGACCAAACTTTTTAGTACAGTATATCAATGATGAAATTGGTCATGCCAGGGCCTTTTTTAACACACTAAGTGGGTGGCCATACCCCCTCCCCCTCCCACTCATCAAAGTGGCCCCCTGTTAAGCATTTCTCCCCCACCTCCAGCTTGGTCCTTTTTGGAATCAGTTTGGTCCTTATTATGTATAACCAAACAGATTTAACTGCACATTTTTTTTTTTTTAAGGAAAAAATTTCCTAAAATGGAAGAAAATGTTAATAAAATGTAAATTTTCTAAAAATTGACCAAAAATTGCAAAAAATGAGCAAAATTGTCTAATAATTAAAGAATTGATTCCAAATTCTAAGCCGAAAATGAAAAACTTTTTTGCGAATATGGAAAAACAAATCGCGAAAATGGAAGGAAATTGCCCGAAATTGAGGAAATGTCTTAAAAAGTAAAGAAAATCTCCGAAAGAAAAGAAAATTTCCAACAAGGAAAGATGTTTCCCGAAAATTTGAGATTTCCTGATTAGAGGAGAAACTTACTTGTCTGCTTTTGTTTTGTTCTTTCTTTCGCTAACGGAAATTTACCCCCAAGCTATACTAGGCCCTATTAATTTTTACAAAAATGGAAACACTTCAACAGTACATGTTACAAGAAACTAGGCCTATAGAGTTTTGTTAAATACACAAATAAAAGGGAAAAAAACTATAGTCAGCTTTACTAAAATAAGTAATTTGGCATATTACGAGTCGAAAATTGAGCGAAAAGGTGTTTTTGTATACCCCCCCCCCCCCTCCCTACCTTGCCTCCCACACTAAGGTTTTCTTTAAAAAGGCACTGGTTTATGCCATCTCGTGATCAATATTTTTGCTTAACCCATAATATTCTTGACAATCAGTCAATTGAATAGGCTGTCAATCAACTAAATAAGAGAGGTTAATTTAAAAGAGGTTATCATTTTCTTGGCAGACGAGGCAAGGCATACCTGTGCGTTCAGGATTTTCAAAAACTTTTCATACATGCATTTCAAGTGCCTATATCTATTGATCAATTTCATATTAAAAGAAATAAACTTGCTTTTCTGGGGCTCATATAAGCTTGTTCAACTTTGGGCTTTCCCAAGTCTTAATCCGACCCTCTCCCCATCCCATTCGCTCCTTTAAATCCATTAGTGTAAGCATTAAACTTGTTTGAAGAGCCAAATCGATTTTTTTATATTTTTTTTGTCTACAATTCTTAGTTCTACACTGTTGCATGTGTCAATGATCGATGATTATTTCTTGATTATCTAAAATACATGAAGTCCAACTCAATCATCAATTAATGATTATTCTAAATATATTATCCCAAATACAACTATATACAGCAACTGAACAATTGTGGTATAGCAGTGCAGGGAAACTAGTAAACATAAATTTCAATGTAGCTTGAAAAATCATGCATTTTATAACATTTGCACAAAGTTTATACAAAAGAACTGCCAAATATGTCCCCTAGAAACCACTTTTTCAAAAATTATGGTAAAGGTGGGCCAACGTGTAATAGATTTATTAACAATTTTCATATGATTTGGAGAAGAAAAAATGTGGTATTTTTATCCATTTTTTCCCTCCATTATTTTATAATCAAAATAGAAAAGGTTAGTGTAAGATATGTCTCTAACGGACCCCCCCCCCTTCCCTTTCCCTCCCATCCACCCACTTAAAGGAAGAAAAAGAAAAAGATAGAGAACATACTCAGTGGAGTTGCTTCTGTTATAGGATTTCAATGTCTATATAAACCGATTCTATTTTTGCCGTCATTTGACCCACTATATTGAAAAATCCTTCAGTTAAAAACATGCATGATATGTGGAACCAAGGTTAGAGAATATTTTAGTCCTTATCCAATATGTATCCAAGGGTGCATAAGGGTGGTGAGGTAGATGTTTCATGGGATGGGGAGGGGCCATCTGGGCCCGTGGCCCAGGTATTTCAAATCACCTATATAGATCTAATTTTTCTGAAAGAAATGTCATTTTATTTTAAGAAAAACTTTGTAAAGTGCTTACAAAATATGATGCACGTTTGGTTGGAGGGCAGGTGAATTATATCATCAAAAACAACACAATGATCCAATCCTTTAAAAACAATAAGTAAAAGCGACACACCCGCATGCATTCCATGACATGCCATATCCACATTTCTCCGAAAACCAGATAAATCAAGATTCCAAAATTATTATCTGCACGTTGCTGATGGTTGTTAAGACAACATGAAGTTGCTAAAAAAAAAAACGATTTTACTATATCCTTACAAACATAATCGTAATCTGTAAAAGACAAACGTCTGTTATTGTAATATTGATTTAAAGATCTGACGAAACCTTTCGGTATGACGGAAATGTGTAAAAATAATCAAATAGTTTCCAGAATTTTGGATTGAGTTGCGTGGTCATCTATAAACAACGCTCTTACCACTCACTCTCCCAGGTAGTAATTAGACTGACATATGTCTAATGAGCACCAGCCAAGGCTCTTACTTTCATAGATTAGACATTAATATATAATTTTGTTGACTGACTTGCTGGTGCAAGCCTTCAAGTAGTAGCCTACCTCCTTGCTCAGATAGTTACCTGGTTCATTGTATGTATTCATAGACGTGTAGAAGCACCATTAGCTGATTAGCTACATTACTTTAAAATCTATTAAAGACAATCATCAGACCATCAACTTCTCAAAATCAATTAAATATTGAAAAAGTTACATATCAGGCATCAATTTGCATGTTTGATACAATTTTTGGAATGTGCGACCTTGGTATTGTCATGTCTCCAATAAACTAAATATAAAAGGAATAGACTTACATATCTTTAACTACGATTACGGAAATAAATTAAAAAAGTTACATACAGATTTTGAGCTGTCCGCCGAGTCACAAATCACAAATTTTGCATGAATTACAAACTGATCAGCAATAACTCAACATTTATAGGTCTAAAGGTGCTTTTATCAACATTCAAAATCTGATCTTCTCATATGTTAATGTTCTTTCAATGAATATAGAAATTGCAACATGTCCACAGACCTTTAAATACGTGAATACACACTCCTTTTTACCTTTGGCAAGAATGGGCGGTAAGTCTATTATTGGCGAAAAACTACAAATGGGAAAGACCCGAGCGAAGGGCAAATTAACAAAATCAGGTATCTGGCGCGACCGGAATGTTCACCACTCTGAAAAATTCACCATAAAAAATAAATGTACGGAATAATAAAGGCATGCACTTGCTCTTCAGTCTCTCCCTATCCCCATAATCTTGCCTATGTTAACAATCATATGTTTTCCAAAAAAATTGGACAGAATATTCAATATAAGTCAACAGGTCAAGTTTAGTAATGGATCACAGAGTCGATGTACACTTTTATTTTAAAATGTGGAAGTCATGTTAAAAATGTATATCTTAATTATGTAGGCCTAAGAACATTCTCCAAAATGTCATTGATTATCTTATTTTGCCTAAAATCAGTTCAATCTATCGATTTAAACCATGAAAACAAAAATCCCAACAAATTTGTATAAAATCACAACATTTTTTGGCTTTGAGGTCTATCAAGATACATTCCGAAATACATCGTTTTATGTTGTATAATCCTTTGCTATATTGTTAAAAGCAAAAAGCTGATTTGACAACTTGTTAAGAGAAACTGGGTGCTGCAGCAGCGGCGTAGCCAAATGGGGTGCGGTGGATGCCGCATTCCCAAACTTCGTAGTCGTCAGAAATTTAATATGCTTGCCGGCAAAAAAGAAAATGGAGAAAAAAAGAAGAAAGAGAGAAAAAAAAAGAAAAAAAGAAAGAAAGAAAAAAATGAAGAAAGAGGGGACAAGAGAATATAATTTTGCAACTAATAAATTAAATCACATATGTAGTGGCGTAGGAGCCGGAGGCAATAATGTTATTGTTTGCCAAGCACCATTTGTGGCCCCCAATATAATGAAAGTCTTTTAATTGATTTTGAAGAGTCAGATTCCATGCATGTCTCTTTCTACTCTTCAATTATTGTAAAATTTCTTTCATTTTCGTGAACTTTGCTTCAATTTTAGAAAAGTTTCCATTAATTTCCGGAATATTTTCTTCATTTTTTATAAATTTCCTTCATTTTTGTGAAGTTTTTTTTTCTTCAGTTTTCTGAAATTTCTTTTTATCGGGAAATTCTGCCAAATTTTCAATAATTTTACACCTGCCCCCTCCCTCCCTTTTACAAAGAGTTTTGGACCGTAAAAAGAGACTCATTTATTTTAATAGGTTTATTAGGAGAAATAATAAAAATTCCCCATTGTCAAATATCTTCCTACGCCGATGATATGCAGTTGAACTTTAATAATCCCTTGTATGAAAGATGGGTATAGTTCTTGGGACAAATGATAAAATCCTCTAATGTCAAATATTTTCCAACGCCGATGATATGCAGTTGAGCTTCAATGATCCCTTGGGACAAATGATCTATTGAAAAATCTTTACTTCAAGGAAAAAAAAGAAGAATAAATCTAACAATTTGATTTCCTATGACCACATCTTTTTAAAGAATGGTCTGCCAACTTGGCCCACAACGAAGGCAGTGAAGCAAAGAAACAAATAATGGAATACGGGAGTAGAGAATTTCACATAGAATGTTTTGAGACATCATATTAGTATAGAAATACCTCGTACAGCTAAAAAAAGTTTTGACCAATCAAATGATAATTCCGTGATCACCTGTTAAAACAGACAAAATGGCGGTGGTCGCTTGAAGTTGCTAAGCATTTAGAACTTAGAAAAATATTTTTAGCACATTACGAAACAATGGCATCCAGAAAAATAAAGAATGTTCGAAGAAGTTCATCTTTATCATATTTTTCATCCTATACCAGGTATTGTATATCGTTAAATGTCCTTATTTGCGTATACCAATGTGAAATTGATTTTGCTAGAAGTTAAATTTGACCCTTATTTATCCTATCGTTAAATCTATATACTTCTAGATAACACTAGGTTAGTGTTTTAATTTTGCTAATGCTATCAATGTTCATTGCTGCAGATAGAGGTAATTTGTATCTTTATTTTACACTCAAGTGTTGTAGAAGCTGATGTAATATACTTTTTTATTTTTCCACTTCTAGATTAGAATGTAGATGTTTAACAGAACAGACTGCATTATCGAGCTTGGGTAAATCTGCATAGGCCTAGGCCTAACGCTAGTTATTCGTCATAGCTCTAGGCAAGTTATTCGTCATATACCCTGTTCCAGGCCTTTCACTTCCCCACTGACATGACTGATGTGGGTTTTTTTTCCTTGTTGGCTGACGTTCACTGATTGCCAGAGTGCATTCCATGTAAAACCTACACCCAAGAAACAACGAGGCCTTTGCTATCATACGCCGAGACAGTCAAATGACGATGCAGCGAGTTACCATAATAAGCTTACTGAGTCTTGTTTAGAATTTTGCTTCTACAATACTTTCTGCAGTGACAAAACTTGCTTTTACTTTTAAAATAACATGATTGGCTTACAGTACAACTAATGAATATGCACTAATGCTTGACAGTATTCTATTTTTAATTTATATAAAGTAAATGATGCAGGAATACACAAAACTATATATAGGCCTAGCATAGAAAAATTTATTTAAGCATTGTGCCCTCCTTACGTCACCTCTTTCATAATGGCTACCGTTGCATCGTTTGCCTAATGTAATCTAGAAGGAGTTAAAGTGTCTGTAATTGTGATTGTTTCAAAGTTATTTAGTTTTATAGGCCTACACCTAGTACATTCTGCAAGAATTACTGGTATTTTAGGTAAATGACTCATTGTGTGTCCTATTTGCCAACGCCGCAAATCCCACAATAGTTTTTTTTTTGCACCAAGGTAGATATTTTATTGCCACGCCGGTATGCCAAGTAACAGCCATCTACTTTTCCCGTTACCGCATGCCATAGAAAGAAGTAAGTTTCACGCCAAAGATCTTTGTGTCTTAGTGCATGGAATGCAGACTGGACTGATTGATTTTGTTTCTGATTTACAGCCTGACAGAGTTATTCAAGTCCTATTCTTGTGGTTGAAGTTGACGTAACGAGTACGAGCTCAGACGGTTTTGCCAAGTTGGAGGGGAAACTTTATTATTACAGTCAATGGTTTTTTTATGCATACCTGTGTCGCCTCAGCCAGTCAGCAAAAATTATTGTTACTCATATATTTTGGAAACTATTATCTAATACACATCATATGTAAAGAAAAATAAATTCTGTCTAGTACATGTTAAAAAATGACAAAAATTATGTTTTTCTCTTATTGACTGTAATGATAACTGACTGTTTGTTTTCCCTTTGTCTGAAGTTTGAGATCATTAAAAAAAGCTTTGAAACGTCGCCGTGCACCACAACATTCCCGGATGTCTGACCTCCAAAATGCAGCGAAGTTATACATTTTATTCTAACTGAGTTTCGATGCTCCGCGATGTTTTCCGGGCTGAAACTCTCTTTCAATTTACCTGTCTTTTGTGTGTCCAGCTTAACACTCAAACAATTTTCCAACTTTTTTTCTATGTTCCAGCGAACAAAAATTGGACAAAATATTATCCAGCGTTGGCAAAATCAGATGATTCTTGGCACACATTCTCTGTCCGTTCTTCACACTCTACAGCATTAAGTTTGTACTGAAAATGTCAAAGTTAAAAAATGATAGTCATGTGACTACTTCCTGATAATAATTGCAATGGCGTTTGCAATTTCCATGCAGGGTCCATTTAAAATTTAAAAAGTAGAAGAATGATATGAACTACTTATTGTTCACTTTCGTAAAAAAAGCTCTAAAACAAAAAGGTTGAAGTAATTGCTGATTTTAAAGACGACACATAGATACCACACATAGAAATTTGTTCCACCCATTAGTACAATGTAGAAGCCTTCAGTACAAATGCACAGGCGTGATATTCGACAAAAGTTTTGAAACATGGCGACCTTCCGTGACCAACAAACTATCGATGGATTTAACTTTGGCAAAATGCTTCTGTTATAAGGCAACTAATGAATTATTTTTTTGATGAAGAGGGTGAGCAGCTCCCACCAGACTTTGCACAAAAGAAATGAAGTTATTGCATTTTGCAAAATACATTTTGCATAAGTGTGACTTGAATTGGAAACATGGTATTTGCAACAACTGACGTAGACAAAACAAATGTCCCAGTGATAACATACGTGTACGTGGGTTGTGACAATAACTAGCCATAGGCCTACCCCAGACTGGAATGTATTATTATTGCACGGGCAAGTGACTTGTGATTTTAGCCGATGCTCAACCACCAGTCTGTAAAATATTTATTTTTTGCCCGGGGAACGCAAAAACAATTGTTCAAAATGTGCAGATTATCTAGGGAAACGCAAAGTTGAAGAATGAGTATGCGCAGAAATTTTAATGCTTTCAGGAAAAATTTGTGTGCAGAGATTGTCAGAAGAATAACAATAAATTTACATAAATCTTACCTGTTAGGTTTTTAATGGACAAATTAGACATCAAACCTCATCACCCCATTATGTTGTGACATTTGAATATGTTTTATCGACAAGGATTTTGCTTGATAGAAAACATTGAGATTCGAACGAATGTCACAGGTCTAGCAGAGATGGTGGCATCCTTCGAAAACTAATACTTGTACCTTAAATGCCGACCAGTAGCCCTTATGCAATTGGTTAATGGTTGTTGGAAGACTGATAACGGTAGTTGCAAAAGCGATTGTATTCTATGCTGCAGTGACACGTACAGTACTTGACTACTTTTGTAACGTGAAGAAGCAATGTGTGACGACGGCATCCATGTTTTTCCTTTGAATGAATTTTATGAAATTTTGAGGTTTCAGGTATTTTTCACTGCGACGGTGTGATTGCGGCCATTTTGCTTCACATGTGCAGCCAGATCTATGTCCAGCATGTTGTGCACGGGCCAGGTGCCAAACCGCAGAACACGCAAAAGACACGTAATTTGAAAGAGAGCTTCAGCTTGAAATATGATGCAGAGCATCGTAACTCAGAATGAATTCTATATGCAAGCTGTATAGGACTTGAATAACCTCAGTCAGGCCGTAAATCAGAAATGACAGCAATCGGTGAATGTCAGCCAACAAGAAAAAACCAGATCAGTGGGGAAGTAAATGGCCTGGAACAGGAGTATTTGACGAAAAACTAGGCCAAGCCTATAAATGATGAAACAAATAAGTTTATATGCGACAACCAGCTGCAAAGGGAAAAACAAGCCTACAATTTTGTACATTTTCAGTTAAATGAATTCTTGTTAAGCTCTCCGAAAATGTAGATTTCAGGGTTGGAAGAACCACTCGCCTGCTCGCCATAGGCAAGGAAAAAGTAATTGTGGCAAGTAGAAATATAATATACTGTGGTACTTGCACACTTAATGAAGCCTAGCCAAGTTTGGCAAGTGACTTTTTTTTTTCTAACTCTGGTAGATTTCATTTTCAGCTTAGGCTCATAGTATTTTGACACATTTTCAATGAAAGGTTGTTGGAGAGTTCTTGTGTTGTTTGCTGCTCGAATAAAAATAGCAAGTGCTCAAATCTTAATCTTATTACTTTTGGCCTAGTCCTAATCTTATTTGATATTTATCCGGATTAGAGCATGAAAGCATGCCCGTTGAAAATTGTGTCACAGGATAAGGAAAAAGTCAATGGCCTTCAACACGTGTCCATTTTAGGACCAGATCTGGTCACAAAATTATTTTTGATATTAAAACTTATTCATTTAATTTAAAAAATCAATAAAGCAGTATTTGAACTTGTTTGCTAGGGATGTGCATTTTCATTTGATTCAGTAAACGATAAACGATCCATTTTTCTGATTGTTTATTGTGTACATGATAGCCTAAAATGCTATCACACTCCGATTTTTTTTTTTATTTCTCGGAATTGGTTCTATCCCTACAATAAACACAAGGTAAGCATTGTGATTTCCAGCCTTTAAAATGAGTAAGGAATGTAACAAAACTTGAGTAGGGGTTATATTAAGTCTTAAAATTACCAGTAAGGCTGAAAAAAGTTGTCAAAAAAAATGATCCAAGGTTTTAACGCACTTTAAATCCAATGCAGAAATGAAATAGTAGTAAGTAAATTGCTGTGTATTGCAAGCATTTTGATATATTTTCAACACATATCGCCATGCCGTACCAGATTCAAAAGTACGCCACTAGCTTGCAGCTAGCGTACTGTACAAAAAATATTATAATCCAGCTTCCTGGCTATTAGTCCCTGTACTTCTCTCAGACTCCTTCAATTTTGTTTTCTTCCTACCTCTGGAATGATCTAAGCTCTCAGGCACAATTTGATCCTCGCTGTCGTGGTGCTGTTAAGCCTTGATCAAACAAACCAATCCAGTGTCATTTCCAACTACTGTATTTTGGCAAATTGGCGCTGATGCCTATAAACCATTGTTGAAATCTCAGCAACTCCGAATCATTTTTGTTCATTTGTTTTGCAATCTTTGTTCTTTTTTGCACAATTTATTTGACTCATCAGGTAATCTTTGCATTTATTTGCGGTGAAAATAACAATAAATGCTTTTTTTCATGTATTTTTAAGTCCATTTACCAGCTTAAAAAACAGGCGTTAAACTAATTCAGATTTAAGCCTGTATTGTTATTTGGGCCTAAGCCTACATCAAGTAGCTATCAATTTGGCGAATCAAAGTGAAAGATTTGTGCGAATTTTACTCCCGCATTAAAAAGGATTAAATAATTCTTGGTTGATCATTCTTTAAGTTTGAATTGTAAGATCATTGATTGAAAGTATTGTTTGTGGTGTGAAGGAATATTGATTTTAAATGCAAAGTATTGTTGAGAAACTGAGAGGGGCACTTTCTGGGTGATTTTTTCATGTAAACGATGTTTTAATTTTGTAAACAGTAAACAATGTTTTATATCGTGTACATGACAATCCCTTTTGTCTGCTAGAGTTCTGCAAAGAATAAAATATCACAAGTCTTCAGTAAAATCATGAAATTTTCCCTCTAAAAACCCAATAATGCATCGAAACACAAAGTACTATGTGATGTCCTGCGTCCTTCTTTGGGCATTTGCTTGTGACTAAACCCGAGAATACTCACCCATTTAAGTGTATACGCTATTGCAACAGAGTGTTCAAATGTTGAGCATGCACGAAATAAACACTGATACCTAACTACCATTGCATTTCTGAAGCCTTGAACAACCAAATAGCAAAGTAAGTGTGGAAAAAGGCTCATTTCCTCCGGAATGTGGCTTTGTAAACTAAATAAGTTAATTGCATTCTCAGATTCATTGAATTGTTATCTTGTGAACATTGGGTTTTGAAATTTTAAGAAAATGTCTAAATTTTTGCATAGAATTAAATGGTGTTGGCTCCAAAATAGTGGTGCAGTTTTTGACGCCTAGAAATGCATAGTGAGCCATTATCACTAGATGACACCATGCCCACCTTATAGTTGGTCCATCTGTAGTGAAAATGCCTCGCTATGCATTTCTATTTAAACCAAACTGGGCTGCTTTTCGGAGCGTTCCATTTACTTCTATGCAAAAATTGAAACACCTTAAACCTTTAAAAACTAATATAAGTCAAATTCCGAAGGAAATTAGCCCTTTTCCACACTTACTTTGATATTTGGTTGTTCACAACTTCTGAAAGGGGGGTGGTAGTTAGGTTTCAATGCTCACTTTGTGCATGATCAAGCAAAGTCCATACGCTCTGGTTTCGCATGCGTAAATGCTTCAGTGTTCTCGGGTAGAGTCGCAAGTAAACGCCAAAAGAAGGATGCAGGCCGTCATATCGTACGCTTGCGTTTTGATGCATTAATGGGTTTGAATTTATTTGATATGATGCGCATCATTTACAGCTTAATTTGTAAATGAGCAATTCATAATTTTACAGAAAATTTTGGACATTTGCTTTTGTGCGGAACACTAGTAGACCAGATCAATAACTGTTTTATCGATTTTGTAGATTAAATGATTAAAGTTTTGTTATCATTTTTGCACTAAGTTCATGGTGCAAACGTTTTCGGACACATGACGAATAAGGACCATTGACTTTTTCTTTATCTTGTGACACATGGTTTTCAATGTGCATGCATTCCTGCTCAAATCCATAGGAGTTGGTCACTGTGTGATTTGGGCATGAATATTTGTGCTAGTCCATCCGTAGCCATACAGGGAAGTTCATTTTTTCGTATGCCACAGATTTTTTTATGCTGATTTTCTCTGTCCCACGAAAGGGTGCTTCATAAGAACTGTATGCTGAATAAAGTATGATTGCGATATGATATCACATAATATATCAACCAGAGTTAACATAATAGGTAGCCCCGCACAAGTGGAGAGCCCAGTGCAAAAGATTCTTAATCAGGTCTCTTATGGTGGTACGATACCACCCAATTTACATTGGAGAAAGCTATTTGTTTCCCTATGAAATTTAAGGGTTTTTCTTTGTCAAGTTAATCACTTTTATGCAAATACTCCATAAAATATGACTTAGTTATTCAAAATATGTAACTGGAAACACCACGCTCATTAATGTTGTAAGAGATGGGACGAGACAGACAAGACATTTTTGCGCATGTAATAAACACATCATTTAAGCTCTAGTAATGTGATGAATTGTATTTTCTGGAATTTATTTTAAATCAACAACAACGACTAACACTACAAAATAATAATAAAGTTACTTTCAACAATAATAAATCATAGAATGCCCCTTAATAGACAGTAAATTGAAACACCTGATTTTAAGCTAATTTTGGTTTGCCTATTTCATTGGTCAACTAATTACTCAACATTTCCCTTTAAAAGAAAATTGACTTTATTATCTTCCTATTTTGGCACTTACAAAGAATGTGCAAAAAGATGTCAATAAGACGACACACTAGATTAAAGGTTTGGTTTGGTTTGATGAGGTTTAATGGCAACATGACAGTCAGAGTCAAACGTGCCAACAGGGTGTTAAATAATTAAGGTGCAAAGGTTAGGAAAGAGATGATTGGAAAATAAGGAGGAGAAGGAAGAACTTAGAGAAGTGAAAGTATTTGAGGAAATAAGTTGTAGAACAAAAGGTGGTAAGGGGACAGGGATGTGAGATAGGAAAGGATGGGGGTGTGGGGAGATTAAATCAAGTGGAAAAGGTTGCGGAGGAAGGCGATAATGTTGGAGGGGAATTGTTCTTGAAGTCGGAAATAGTGGTGGCAGGGGATAGGAAAGATCTGTTGTTGGCATAAATCGGACAGGTTAAGAGGATATGATTGATCGAGAAATCAGTATTGCAAGTGGGGCAGATAGGTTTGGGAGAACCATAAAGGAGGTAGGAGTAGGTGAGATAGGTGTGGCCTAGGCGTATGCGGGTGATGACCACCTCCTTTCTGCGATTACGACTTAGTAGGGGAGGGTTGATGCCTACTTTGGGATTGATAGTGAGAAGTTTATTATTAGTCTCGAGATTCCAGGAGTCTTGGCAGGTCCTCCTGAGGTTGTTGGAGGTATTTTGGCAAAAGTCAGAGTGAGGTATATCGATAGAAGAAATATGGCTCAACAGAGCATTATTGGCGGCTTTGTTGGCCCATTCATTTCCGGGGATACCGACGTGGCTAAGAATCCAGAAGAAGATGAATTTTTGCCAGAGGAGAGAGTGTGCATTTTGTTTAAGATTTGTAAGATATGGGGATTAGACCAGCGCATGTTGAAAATGCCTCATGCCTGTGAGGACTGAGTTGGAGTCAGAGAAGATGACAAAGCGAGAGCGGAAGGAGAGTTCTACAAAGTTTAAAGCTAGGACAATAGCCTTTGCCTTAGCAGAATAGATAGAGGCTCCGTCTGGTAGTCTCGAAGAATGGGTAAGGCCGGGGCAGGCGGCGGCTGCTGAGGTACCTTCACGTGTGGGTCCATCGGTAAAAAGGAAGGAGTAGTTGTGGGAGTGTCTAATGAGTTGACAGTATTTGGAGTGAAAAAAGGTTGGGTTTAAAAAAAATTGAGTGTAATTTTCATCCAGTGTGTCATGCTGATTTTACTTAGCTTAGTCACTACACAGCCAGTGAATCCTCTATTTTCATGGATTGTTTTTTAATGTGAACTATAGATTGTTTACCATGACTATATCCATAACTTATAAGGTTGTGTTTTACAGATTGTTTTTGGCAGGCCAATAAAAGAAAAAAAGTATTGTAAATCTGTCCTGTCTGTCATGCTGGAATTAGCCATATGTGGTGTCGTGCCGATTTGAACATGCACCGTACAACGTTTATTGTTTGTTATATAACATTACCGGGCCAATATACATTAAGCATATCGAGAAAATTAGGCCGTGAAACACCCAGGAATTGGCCGTAACCTGTCAAAACGATGTGCAGATCGATAAAATTCAGCCATGAAACACCCAAAATTTGACCATACACTGTCACAACGATCTGGCAGCCGCGATAATAGACATTTATATCAAATTTTTGCACACTATCAGCGGAATACTGAAATCTAATGACTTGGTATTCCATTTAAGATTATAGTATTCTCGGGATAGCGTAAATTTTGAACCCTGAATCTTCTTGCTTGTGTACCAAACAACTCTGCAAAAAACTAGATTTGATTTCCCCTTTATTGTTAGTTGTGTTGCACATGAAATTCATTCTCTTCATTGTTTTGTCATGAAATACCTGTATTACTGACATCAAGAATAAATTGTACAAAAAAGAAAAAAATTACAAAATAGACCTACACGAAGAAAAAGTATTGTTATTGTGCTTGAGTCAATGTCCTATTCTTATTATGATACTAATGCAAGTTTGTACAACATCAGTTTTAAATTCAACTTTAAATTATCCTATATTCACACTCTTTTGTGTTGTTATTTCAGTTGTGCAAGACTACGGAGGCTTCAAGCTCTTCTGAAACCCCAGAATGATCGTTCTTCTGAGAAACCAGATGCAGTACTCTGTATATTGGGCATTGACAGCAGGTAAGACGATATCTATTTACTTTATTCCTAACCTTTAAAGGCATGTTGGTAACAGCAGTATCCTGCCAGGTGTAATATTTGCAGGGTCTGCTCATCAGATAATGAGTTTCCTCCACTAACCAGGAAGGCGGCATAATTTCCTTCTAGTAGACAGCCATAGATGCAGAGGTCAGTGCCTGGAAAATTAGTTGTATAGCTGAGTACCTGCCTGAAAGGTCAGGTACCAAAAAAAAAAAAAAAACGGGTACGGGAGTACACACAAAATAAAATTAGATCTAACAAAATGTTTTTGTTTTTTTTAGATCTAAAATCTTTGTGAACTGGTATGTAATTATGGTTATTTTACTAACTCGGACCAAAAATAAATATAAGAATGTCACTTAATTTTATGGTATAAGTCTGTGTAGTAACTTTTAGTGTTAGCTTAATAATACCAGTTCTGCGAAATTTTCAATCTAAAAAATAATAATGTTTTAGATTTTTTTTTCTCTCGAATACCCAGATTGAAACCAGGTAAGTAATGGGTACCCAGTTCTGAATTTTTGTTTGTCAATCCCTGTGGAGGTGTTGTGTTGTGTTGGTAAATAGGGAGGGAGGAGAAGGGGGGGGTAGAAATTTGGTCTAAACAGAAGATTTTATATGTGAACTGTGTTCTTGTCACTTTTCTATCATGAAAATATAGGTGACTTCAGATGGAAAATTGGAATAGTGAATGGGTCATTACAGGTGGTTGATGGAAGATGTTTGGTTGATGGGGTCAGGTAGGTGGTGGGTGGGAGTCAGGTAGGTGGGGTGGGAGTCAGGTAGGTGGGGTGGGAGTCAGGTAGGTGGGGTGGGAGTCAGGTAGGTGGGGTGGGAGTGGGGGGTGGGAGTCAGGTAGGTGGGGTGGGAGTCAGGTAGGTGGGGTGGGAGTCAGGTAGGTGGGGTGGGAGTCAGGTAGGTGGGGTGGGAGTCAGGTGGGTGGGGTGGGAGTCAGGTAGGTGGGGTGGTGGGGTGGGAGTCAGGTAGGTGGGGTGGGAGTCAGGTAGGTGGGGTGGGGGGTGGGGAGTCAGGTAGGTGGGGTGGGAGTCAGGTGGGGTGAGGTGGTCAGGTAGGTGGGGTGGGAGTCAGGTGGTGGGGTGGGAGTCAGGTGGTGGGGTGGGAGTCAGGTAGGTGGGGGAGTGGTAGGTGGGGTGGGAGCCAGGTAGGTGGGGGGAGGTGGTGGGGTGGGAGTCAGGTAGGTGGGGGGGTGGGAGTCAGGGGGGGTGGGGTAGGTGGGGTGGGAGCCAGGTAGGTGGGGTGGGAGTCAGGTAGGTGGGGTGGGAGTCAGGTAGGTGGGGGTCAGGTGGGGTGGGAGTCAGGTAGGTGGGGTGGGAGTCAGGTGGGGTGGGGTGGGAGTCAGGTAGGTGGGGGAGTGGGAGGTGGGGTGGGGTGGTGGGGTGGGAGTCAGGTAGGTGGGGTGGGAGTCAGGTAGGTGGGGGAGCAGTGGGGTGGGAGTCAGGTGGGTGGGGTGGGAGTCAGGTGGGTGGGGTGGGAGTCAGGTAGGTGGGGTGGGAGTCAGGTGGGTGGGGTGGGAGTCAGGTAGGTGGGGAGGGGTGGGAGGGTAGGTGGGGTGGAGGGTGGTGGGGTGGGAGTCAGGTCAGGTAGGTGGGGTGGGGTGGAGTGAGGGTGGGAGGGTGGGTGGGGGTGGGAGTCAGGTAGGTGGGGGGAGTGGGGGTGGGGTGGGAGTCGGGTAGGTGGGGTGGGAGTCAGGTAGGTGGGGTGGGAGTCGGGTAGGTGGGGTGGAGTCAGGGGTGGGAGTCAGGTAGGTGGGGTGGGAGTCAGGTGGGGGGTGGGAGTCAGGTGGGTGGGGTGGGGTCAGGTAGGTGGGGTGGAGGTAGGTGGGTAGGTGGGGTGGGGTCAGGTAGGTGGGGGTGGGAGCAGGTGGTGGTGGGTGGGGTGGGAGTCGGGGGTGGAGGTGGGTGGGGGGGGAGTCAGGTAGGTGGGGTGGGAGCCAGGTAGGTGGGGTGGGAGTCGGGTGGGTGGGTGTGGGAGTCAGGTGGGTGGGAGCTGGGGTGGGGTGGAGTCAGGTGGTGGGGTGAGTCAGGGGTGGGAGTGGTAGGTGGGGTGGGAGTCAGGTTGGGTGGGGTGGAGTCTTGGGGTGGGAGTCAGGTAGGTGGGGTGGGAGTCAGGTAGGTGGAGTGGGAGTCAGGTAGGTGGGGTGGGGTTAGGGTGATGAGGTCGATTAGGACTTGCTTGGTGTGGTAAAGAGGTGTAAATGTGAGTTAGGTAGAAGGTTAGGGTAAAGTCAATGCGGCATGATGAGTGTAGAGGAGAAACTGGGGATAGATGGAAAGTGGATGCAACAGAGCAACATTGAAAATTAAGTTGGAGATTGAAGTGTGACTTATTAGCATGTGTGCAAAGTTATCAGTGGCAACAGGATTTGTATCGTTTTGTGATGCCTTTTTCATACAGAATGTTCTTCTTAAAGAACAGATACAGCTGCAGTACGTTTCTTGTTGTTTATAATCTGCCTCAAATGTTACTTTGCATTTTGATTCTAAGCTATTCAAGGTAACCTAGATATCCCCTATTCTTATGTATAAAACAAGTTCTGAATAATTGTGTACCATGTAATTAAACAGATGATAGATCTGTTGGTTATAAAGCTTTGGAAATGTAACATTCATTTTGCGAATTATGACAATAGATTAATTTTATTTTGAATTTGGCGAGTCATTCTTCAAGTTTGTTTGAGTCGATTAGAATGCATGCAATTAAATTGCAATTCCTTGCAGCTTTTTTTAAGCTTACCATGAAATTGCATTGAGCTTACATTTACCAAGTTGTAATTTTTAAGGGGGCAAGAGGTACAGTGGCTCAGTAGTTAAGGAGTCAAGCTCGTATTTGAAAGGTACCGGGTTCGATTCCCGTTGTGAGCGCTGCATTGTATCCTTGAGCAATAATCTTAACTCTACTTGCTTTAGTCCACCCAGCTGTAAAATGAGTATCAGCACTACTGGGGAGTTAATCTGCGATGGACTGGCATCCCGTCTAGGGGAAGTCATGTAATCTCATGTGCTTGTGCCATTGAAACCAGGGATGAGCATCGGCTCTATGAGCCTAATGGCTCGGATGGATTTAGCTTGAAATTTTAAAAGGAGCTTGCGATTAAAACCTGTGTAGCTTGCAGAACTACTGTAAAGCATGCTTTTTTGAGGATCTAAATAGCTACAATCGTGGACAAATTTAGTTGTCACGTTCTTACATTCTTAAGCCTGTCTCAATATTAGAGTTAAAGAGGACTATCCCGGGACATTCCATTTCTTTCAACATTGAAATAAGGTAGAAGGGGAAAAGTGCAAAGAATTGAACAATTGAATTGCAAGCAGGTATGAGATTGAGAGTTAGGAAAGATTACTGTGAGTTTGCAAGAACTCATGGCTAGGTAAAGTTTGTGCAAGGAATCCTTAGTTTTATATAAAGCTGTGTCAAAGTTGATGTTTATCATTTGACCATGTGACTATTTCATTTATGATTTATTCTTGGTCCTGATAAATTTATATTTAAATGGTTATCATAGGTTGACATCAGTTGTTGATTGGCTTTCATTTCAGATTTGATGAAGGCCACCGAGACCTAGCAGAGTACCTTTTGTTTGACTATTTTGAAGGAAGAGACGGGATGTGAGTATGATTTAACATTACAGTAGTTGCGTATTCGCAATCAAAAAAATGTTTAAAGGAATATTCCCATGAATTTTTATTTTCATATATACGATAGAGGACTAATAAAGAAACAATTAGGTGTAAATCCATGTTGATATCTCTTTCTGTTTAGGAGTTATTGCATTTCAAAGATTGTGCAAGTAAAAAGTGACCTCACAGTTTACAGTGTGATATCATAAAGGCAAATCCAAGACAATTTGTTGTGTATTTCTTTGAAAATCAATTACCTCTTAATAAATTATTGATAGATTTCTTTTGTTTATTTATTAGAATTGGGTACAACATGCAATACATAAGAACGTGATTTGCCTGCCCTAGAACTGTGACTGTGATAAAAGAATACAGTCAAAATATTTTATCATGGCGATCAGTACATTTACATGTAAATATTACCTGATGAGTCAAATAAATGTTGCAAGAAAAAAGAAAACAAATATTGCAAAATAAACGAACAGAAAAAAAAAGGTTTCAACAGAGCTGAAATTCCGATATCTCAAGAACTAATGATTGAATTTGGTTTAAATTTGGTGTGTGATTATCTTACTGCTTAAGGAAGAAGTGATTACAATTTTAGACATATTGGAACAGGGGAAGGGTGCAAATGGAGGGGTGGGGACATTTTAAGGTGAGTTTGTCTGTAATTAGAATATCTCAAGAACTCATGATTTGATTGGATTAAACTCACACAATAAATGCTTAGCCTGAATAAAACTGCAAACAATTATATGGCCTTGGAAGAAATCAGTGAAAAGATGATCTTCAAGTGTTCAGAATTCAAATGATCCTTACAGATCAAAACTTACAGTAGGGATGAATATTGGTGAGCCTAGGATTTCTGAGGTAGATTAGTGTGTATGGGGATCAAATAAACTCTAAAACTATTCTAGGCATGTTGGAATCGAACAGGGGCGGAGGTATGCGCTCTACAGAGTGCTGATATTCTAGTTGAAGCTGTTTTGATAGTGCTTTTTTGGGTCAGTTGTATAGTTTGTAAAACAGGATATGAGCGAGAGAGATTAAAGCCTAATGTTATTGTTACACTGTTTATTGTACGTACATTCAAGGTGCATATCACAAATGTTTTGGTGAAATTAAAGCAAGAAATATCCCCATTCATAAGTGATAACTGCTAACTTCTGCTTCTTGCATGTACAAGGATTATTCTAATCCTGTTTAAAATTTGTAAAAGTCATCGATTGGATTTTTGTTGGCTGTGTTGTTTGAATTTTATTAATTTTCAACGGCAAGGCTGAAAAATTAAAACTATTAATTGCAAGTAAATTTGTTATAACGGTTTATTTCACATGCTACCTATTACAGGTTTTCTGAGTAAAACAGTTTGTGAAATTTGCCAAAATGTATTCTTAAGTTCTTGAAATGCAGTTGATAATAGATTATTAGATATAAAGAGGGATTTCATCACGTGACTCTAACTCAACTGGGAGCCATTTTGCAGGCAGAGTTTTGCGCGTTGAGTATTTCACATGTCTGATCTTTACACAGCTCAGTCACATCACACGTAAAGCAAACAGATTCTATCTAAAACATGCACTCTCATGCGCCGGTGATGAAAACACACGCTGGGCAGTATAAAACATGTGCTGGGCTTATAAACATGCACTGCTTAAAATGAACTGGTCAGATGGATTAATTTTCTAATATAAAATATTTTTATTTTAAAGAAAAAAATACCATCCAAGTACTCCAAGTAATCTTAATCAGTGAATTCTGAAAACATGTCTATTAGTTAGTGCAGCCAACGGCACAACAAGATTCCAGCATACTACTTACAAAAGTATTCTTATATGACAACATGCAAACGTATGTACGGCAGGCTGCCCTACAAAATGGCAATGTAAACAAAGTCATGTGACCTCATGACGTCAGCTGAACCATCCTTATACTGATCAACTATGACCAAATACTAGAGTCCTCAGAATAATGTGCCCTCACTATTTGGCTGAGCGCTCCTTTAGGACTCTGTGGAGGAGGATTTTGCATTAAAAGAACTCATACTCTTATAACATGGCAAATTTGATATTCATTCCAGAACAATTGGCCTAAATATTTAGAGATTGTCAGAATGGTTGTTTCTGGTAGAATATGTACTAATATGTTGATTTCTTATATTCTTGGACTGGTGCATGTATTCCTAGTCTTTTAAACTCCACTCCATTGAAGGAACCAATGAAAAGCAATTGTCGCAAAATTGTATTTCATAAAATGCAATTTTTAGATAAATTATTATATTTTTCTTGCACAATAACTGTGACTTTCACTTCTTCTTAGCTATCCATTTCTACGATTTCTTTAAAAGCCTTTTGAATTAGAAAATAATGAAGTTTTGGAAATGAATAAAACAGCCGCATGTGGTTATATTTGTAATATTAATGATTTTTTAAATTTAATTTAATTTTGTATATTTTCATTCTATTTTATGCACAGAGATGATGAGGATGAAACCTTTGAAGGTGAGTAACCTTTCACCTGCACTATTATTATTTTCAGCTGAATGTTCACAATATGCATATGGGTCATTCCGTGGTCCATTCTGTATGACACAGGATGCGGAATGGCACGAGCAGATCTTTATGACACCCTAAGGGGACTGCTAGGTCCATTCTGTGGTCTGTTTCGTACAACACAGACTGCGGAATGGTCCCTATCAGATCCCTAGGAGACCCTAGGGGCATATATTTGCTGTGCAAGTGGAAAATAATACTTTCCTCCTCCCCTCCCCCTTCTGCACGAGTGAAAGCTGTCTGATTTATTTTATTGAAAAATGTTTGCCCCCTTTGCGACATGGCTGCCTCTCTTGCTTCCTCACAATGAAGAGTATTCTTGCAAAGCCACTGTATATGGTGGTATTGGAGGTGTTGAGGGACTTTTTAAAAGAGTTTTAGGGAATATAATGGACTTAGTGGTTGGTAGTTAGTTGATATGTTTGTAACGCGAAGTACCGGATTCGATTCCCGGCCTGGCAGCTGTGTTGTGTCCCTGGGCATGAGAGTTTATACCACTTGCCTAAGCTCAACTCAAGACTGAAAATAAGTACCAGCATTGCTGGGGGGTTAACCTTTGGTGTACTGGCATTTTAACACTGTTGGAAATTTTGAATTACGAAATTGTGAGCTAGGACTGAAACTTAAAGGTTGTGAAAATCTTCAGATTATTGTCCAATTTAAAAGAGTTACGATTCATTGTAGAAGTTTTAAAATTTGTAGTTTTCGAATAAGTTTGACCAATATTGAAAGGTCTGTTTAACAGGTGGAAGAATTTAATGTGTGAATAAAAAGACAGATCACAATCTTGGAACAAAGGATGGTTGTGCTGATACGTAATTTGATTATTTTGTTTCAGATATTGTTATTTTGGTGACAAGGACCAGTGTACAGGTATACTGCAGCCCATACAACTACTCATATCTGCTCCCATATGTGGCTCATTGGCCCAATCTTCGGTTGCACTGTCTAAATCGGACTGAGGTAAGTTTTCCTGCAGCTTATGGTCAGTATAGTAAATTTCTATTCAATTTTTATTCTTCTCCGACTCTTAAGGTTGTCCTTACTTCTTTACTCAATCTTAAATGGGATAACCCTACATCCCACCTCCTCCTTAGTAAAATCCTTTTGCCCACCCTCTGCAGGAAAAATATTATTTTTGTTTGGATACCCAGCCGTGTTGCCATCCCTAGCAATGACAGGGCTGATGCAGCCGCTAAGCTTTCCCTCAACCTCCCCTACCCCATTTTCCAAAACCCTTTCTGACATCAAACTGCTTATCGCCTCTCTTGTTCGTGACCGCTGGCAAACCTCATGGGACTCCCAAATTGATAACAAACTCCACGTCATCTAGCCCACTATTCCGATCAAACCCACCATCCACAACCTCTCCCGTGTCGACAACGTCCACATTACCCGTCTTAGAATAGATCACACCCACCTCACTCATTCCCACCTCCTTATTGGCTCCCCCCAACCCCTCTGCAACAATTGCCATTGCACCCTCAGTCCATTACGTTCTCCTTGCTTGCCCCCTGTCAACCTTCCCAGAGCTTCCCTCGCTTCCCACAACTCAATAGTTGAGCTTTTTTTAGAAAAACCCTTTGGATAAAATTATCTTCTTCCTTCATCATGCTTCCCTCTACAACCATATTTAGTCCTCCTCTCCCACCACTCATACTACTGATTATTTCACCCATGCACCTCTCTCGATCCCAGCTTTCTGGCTTTTAGTTCTCGTGCTTTTCTCAATCTCCCCCTGTTTCCTTCCTTCCTACCTCTGGAATGATCTAACCTCTCAGGCACAATTTGACCCTCACTGTCATAATGCCAGAAGCCCTCATCAAATAAACAATCTATTCAATAATTACATCTTATTTCTTAAACCCTTCATTTCCCACGCAGTTCTGACACGACCGATTGGACATGCACCTTTTAAAAAAAAAAATTCACTTCCGCCAAATAGGCCCACAGCACATTCTGGTATCATTTGAAAAATGTAACTTTTTGATGGGGATTATGTTGAAGATTTTTGTAAAAAGTTGGATTGAAAAAGAGAAAATTTAAAAAATGTACTAAATTTTACAAAGAAACACTATTTTTTTTAGAAGCTTACTTGCCATACTTCCTAACCCTTGCTTTTGCCTGAAAACCCATGAGGAACTTACAAAGACATCAGTGCATCCAATTCCGGTCTAATTTTGACTGCCCTTATCATCAATATCTTTTTTTGGCAAAAGTGAAAAATATCATGAATTTTAGCTCCACCCATTACACAGAGTGTATTGAGTGGAGCCTATCAAATCTTACATGAGCTCCCATATATGCCTGTGCAATCGTTTTATAATGCATCTCCTCCTAGGTTTTTACAGTTTTGCTCTTTAACCCTTACTCCACCACCATTGTGGGTGCCCTATCTTTGACTCCGCCTCCCGAGTGCGTTTTCAAAAAAGTGCTCCTAGAGTAAGGTTTATTCAAGCCGCGACAAGTGTGCCAACTCAAAAATATATGCAACATGATCCCGTTGGGCGGCCCAGCGGGTCACTGAAGCTGAATGAGCCCGACTCTGCTGCTTGGAAGACAGAGGACCCTTCAGTAATCAGCCCTTTATTAACCCTTACTCTACCATGCAGCGATATTATTGCCGTTTTGGGTGCCCCATGTTTGACTCCGCCTACCGAGCATGTTTTCAAAAAAGTGCTGGTAGAGTAAGGGCCAATCAACCCGCGACAAGTGTGCAAACTCGAAAATATATGCAACATGATCCCGGTGGGCGACCCAGCGGGTCACTGAAGCTGAATGAGCCTGACTCTGCTGCTTGGAAGACAGAGGACCTTTCAGTTATCAGCCCTTGATTAACCCTTACTCTACCATGCAGCGATATTATTGCCGTTTTGGGTGCCCTATCTTTGACTCCGCCTCCCCAGCGCGTTTTCAAAAAAAAAAAAAAAGTAGGATACAAAATATCTTCTTTTTTCTTTATTTTAGGCACAAAAAAAATGCTTGTATTTTTCAGAATGTCTGAGTGCATTGTTCTGCACATTTTGGGCTACAAGTGAAATTATGGCAGTTAGGGTGGTTGGGGATGTGGGGTGGGGGGGGGGAGAGGAGGGGGTGTGCAATGGAGAGAAGTGGATGAGATGGAGACAGAAATGATGGCAGTTAGGTGGAGAGTATTTCAATTTTTTTATCAGATTCCAGCATGTAAACAAAAATAGTTTTTACATGCTTTTATTGCTTTTCTAATATTATTATGGAAAATACGGTACAAGGGTAGGGGGTAGCCAGGACATTGATGAAAAAGTAACATTTCAGAAAAATTTGATGAAATAAAAGAAATACGACATGATTTTGTAAATAATAAAAACTGTTAGATTCCATGTTTAAATTTGACTTGCGCCATACTCTCGTCTGAGCTAACCGATTTACCAAATTTGTCGTTGATAGTTTTGTCTTTTATTTAAAGAAAGTAAAGTGAATTTATACGTTTCCCGTGTTGAAGTTGACACAAATTGAAAAAGGATTTCTTCTTAAGATAAAAATTGTTGTTTATTGATTTATCAGCGATTATCGAAAATCTCATTAAGTGATCTTTACTCTGTTTTCATGGTAAATCGTTGGGTGGTGCTGGTTCAGTGAAATAATGCAGCTTTTATATCAACTTCCAGTTGCCAAAGTTTCACATTGTCTCCTCCTTATCGACAAACACAAACTTTCATAACAAAATAAAGCACTTTCCACATACGTCAAAAAGCCCCTTAAATCTTCAGCAAAAAGTTTGCCGCACATTTTTCCAGACTTTTTGACAAAACTCGTTGGGGTTTCGCAGTTCAATGTTGGTGAAAAATGTTGATAATTGCTTTCCATGTCTCTGTATTTTCTAATGAAATATTTTGACAACATTGAAAGGAAGAGTTGGGGAAGGGAGGAGGGGGGGGCGGGAACATGAAAAATAGCTGTACATTAAACTTCAAAATAACATGCAAACTTTTTGGTAAGTGTCCCACCAGTTTTGTCCAAGATTGTAGTCTAGTGCATCGGTTAGTGTTCAAGTGTATGGCCCCGGTTCGTGCATCAAGCCAGATGCGCAGCTTTGTTTTTTTGCGAGTAATTACAGCAGTTGTTATTAATCATTTATTTTTATTGTTTTTGCTTTTATTGCTTTGAGAAAGAAAATTTAGACTGATATCATTGGAAAGGAAATTTCACAAAGAATCTAAATATGTAAAAAAAATCCTCCATTTTCATTATTCACTAAAAATAATACAAGCTCAAAAAGAATTGAGCAATTGTGACCTAATTTTGCCTAAATGTGCAAATTTTTCTATTTATGTCAATATTTTCTTTATTTTAATTTTCATTGAAACATTTATGGTCTGAGCATTCATTTAAACCAAACTTGTAGTGATACAAAATGAAAGAAAAGTTGTGAAAATTCATTTTGAAAAAAAAGTTGTAAAAAATTGCCGTCTGTTTTCGACCCCCCTGGGACTCTAAGAATTAATGCTATGAATCATTATAATTCTTAGGAATAGATTGAAGAAGAGCTTAAATATTTTTTTAACAATATAATTTAAGAATGTCAAGCATACCATTTCATTCGTTAAAAAAAACTTACAGAAAGGTATTTCACAATTTTTTCCAAGAAAAATTACTTCTGTCTGCAAACTTTGTTTGAAAATTTGAATTCTTTTCTCAATAATTCACGTGTTAACATTTTATTGCTGCCATGAAAATACAGAAAGTAGGTTCTTCGACAAGTATACCATGAATATTGGAAAAAAATAAAATATGGATGTGATTATCACAGGGTGAGAAATGTTACAGGAAAAATATCATCCATTTTGGTGAGTGTTAATTGTTCATACATGTGTTGTAACATGAATGATCATCTGAACATATGAAGCATTATTTTTAATTAAAGCTGCGTGTAGGTTTTATCAATTATTATGTAATCTTTGATGGTATGGTTTTTAATAGAGTGTAAAGCAAGTCAGCTAAATGTTGCCTTTTCATAACCATATAGAGGGATTTCATCACGTGACTCTCTAACTCAACTGGACTCCATTTTGCAGGGCAGCAGCATTGTTGCATTTCACGCATCTTCACACAGCTCAGTCACATCACACGTGCAACAAACATACTATGTGCTAACCTACCATTACCACTTCAGCGAATTTCACTCCTTGCAATTTTTTGTTCGCTTCCGATTTTACTTCATATTTTCCTTAAGTTTGATATTTTCACTGAGTATATGAAGAGTAACTTTAACGTTAACACCAGCTGAATGTTCGTTATACTCTGACATGTCAGACAAAGCCTACATACCTGATATAAAGTGCTCGCTTCAAATCCTAGTGTGAACTGTAGGTTGAAGCCGTTGCGTCGTACAACAGAAACCCACTTTGAACATTGATCAGACGGAAATCAAGAAAATGTCTTTTTATTCCCCCGTACACATCTATTAGTGCAACCAACAGCAAGATTCCAGCATAATTATCTTACAAAAATAATCTTATATATAACAACATGCAAACGTATGTAAGTTTAATTAAGTGTACAGCAGACACAGTGGTATTTCCCGACACAATGGCGATGTAAGCAAAGTCATGTGACCTATTGACATCACCCTTATACCTTCAAGTTCTAACACCCTAAGTGCATTGAATCAACTTAACCATTTCTTCCAATCCTAAACCCTTAATGTTGTATGACATGGGAAGCAATTTATCACATTCCTAATGAAACCTTTATTAAGTTTCCTGTTAAAGGTCAGAATCACACCTCTTGCAAAAGTTCATTTACATCAAGGATGCTTTGAGAGTACTTTCTCAAAAAAGGTCATATATCCATGATTTTCTTTACAATTTCTGTGCTTATCACTGTACGATTTTTACATGCTTTATGCGTATTGAACATGTGAGTTTAATAAATTTGTCCGATGGTTATGAGGATTACAAGATGATCATAAGTTTATTTTTTAAGATATCTTTATTGCCCTCGTTTCCAAACAGAAGAAGGCTAGGGGTGCTCCGCCGGGACATTTCACAAGCAGTTCACGTTAAATAAAGCAAATATTTACCAATACCACATAACTTAAAATTATAAAGGGAATCCCACTTCATTTTTATATTCTTACTAAACTATTAATATCCTAAATGATTGGATCACATTTCCAGGCTTATGGACAACTATAAGTGTTTTCTAATTGATTGCAAATTAAAAAAAAGTATCAAATACTGAAACAAAAACAAAAAAAAACTATTTTAATTGTTTAAATAGCATACATAACTATTAATATCCTAAATGATTGGATCACATTTCCAGGCTTATGGACAACTATAAGTGTTTTCTAATTGATTGCAAATTAAAAAAGTATCAAATACTGAAACAAAAACAAAAAAAACTATTTCAATTGTTTAAATAGCATACATAGTGGTTGTGTTATGACTGCTCACATTTAAGGCATTTTCAGTATATGCCAAATGTGTGATGCATGATTGGGCTAACAGCTTAAAATCTGTACAAATAAGTTTAATTTCTGTCATAAATTGAAATCCTTCAAAAATTGATGAGGATGTCTTTTACCTTTAAATGTTGGTGTATTGTTAATATCTGAAAGCTGTATAATTCAAGATTTTTGCAAAGAATCCATGAATAATGGCAACAATATTCAATTCTTAAGCAGATTTAGAGGTTAGTCCATCTGTACATCACAAATTTGCATATTACGACATAGAAATAAAAAAATTAAAAGTATAATTTTTCACCATTTTGGATAGAAAATACCAGTGCATGCAGCTTAGGCAAAGCTATATGGTCAGTTTTGAATATATAAAAAAAAAAAAAATGCAAATTAAGTCCTATTTTTCATATAATAGTTTTGTTGTTTACTTTTTTTGCAGTATGAAGAGGATGAAGATCTTGCTGAGAATTTTAAGATTTTAAGTTTCATTGGCATGTGTAAGGACTCAGCCTCTATTGGAATGACATTTGGAACCAGAGGTAAAGTCCACATTAAATCTGTTTACTATGAATCTGTTTACTATAAATTGTTACTTAGATCCTTACTTAGGCCTGTGGCCCCTTGAGGAGCATAGGACATCAACGATGCCTCTCCAGTAAGCACGATTTTTGGCCATCCCTTCCATCTGAAACAGTTTTCTCCTTTCTCTCATTCTCCCCCTGTTTCCTTTCCTTCCTACCTTTAGAATGATCTGACCTCTCAGGCACAATTTGGCCCTCGTTGTCGTGGTGCCGTTAAGCCCTCATCAAACAAATAAACTTGTTCTCCTATGATCTGCCTCAGTAGCACGTCTTTAGCTGTTTCTCTTCCTCTTTCCTAGTGGGTTCCATGTTAGGGCTTGGTGAATGATGTTATAGGGGTATAGATTACATAGCCTTCAGTTATTTTGCATCCTGTTTAATTAAGGTTGTGCTGTGCTGTAATTCTTAGAAAAACTGGATATTTACACATTAAAGAAACACATTTTTTACTGAACATTTAATGAATAGCATGTGTGAGAAATGTTTAAGGCTAAAGAGACAACAAAATTGTTTCAGCATTGCAGCTGGTTTTGAAATTCTCATGCAGAGGCAGCATATTAAATGTCAGTATATAAGGATTTTTAACACAGAATGTCCTTTTCAGTAGATGTTCGCTTAAATTCACACAATACATGTGTGATGTGCCCCTTCCATCAAATCATGGTTGACGTTAAAGATGAATTGAATTCATGCAATTCTTAATAGAAACAGATTTGATTTGAAGGGAGTAACATTCCCTGTAATAATCTTTTCTAGACCTCAGAGGCTATCAATTATTTACTGTTCATGTTATTGTGTTTCTTTCATTTTACAATATTTCGTGATCATTTTTGGTTCTGGATCAATAAAAAGAAAGATTTTTCCTTCCCTCTTTTATGAAAATAATTCAAATTCAAATATCATCTGGAGCAATCTAAAATGTGTTTTCATTACTTTTTAAGGAAAATCCAGATTAACATGAACCTTGTTCAATGTGCAAAGGTTAATATCCTCCAAGAGTATCATTTGATTGCTTGGATCCTTGAGGGCTTTAAATGTGCATGTTCTATAAATTGTACTTAAATCTTTATCTTCTGATATGAAATAATAATGACATGGAAAATCAGTCACAGATTTAAAAAGAACATCTTCAGTCATTTGATTATGATGATAATGTTCTCTGTAGATCTTTTCATTTGAAAATTTGCTTTCATAAAATTGATGTATCTGTGGGAAACATTGTTATCATTATCTTTTAAAAGGGACATTCATTTTATATGAAAGCTGTAGTTTAAACATAATTGAAAATGTCTGGGTGGAGAGCTGCAAATGGGAAAAGCTGATGTTTGCTAAATATACATGGTATGTTTAGGACAATGACATTGATTGCAAGGTAGAATATATTACTTGTAATATATATGTATATATATATATATATATATATATATATATATATATATATATATATATATATATATATATATATATATATATATATATATATATATATATATATATATATATATATATATATACACCTTTACACACATACAATACATTTATATATATATATATATATATATATATATGTATATATATATATGTATATATATATATATATATATATTTATATATTGAAAGTGAAAATGATCCATTTAAAGGTCTATGAACAGATTGAAAAGATTTCTTTTTAACTAAGTATTTCAGTTTTAGAGTAATACATTTGTTACATTTTTAGAATTGCATATTCAGCATTTGTTATGATAGAGTTCCTAAAAGTATGTTTCAAGATGTGAAAAATTTGTGATGTATCAATGGGAAGACAGTTCTAAATTGTTTTGTATTTCTCTTCCTCCTTCACTCTATCCCTCCTCTCTTTCCTCTCCGTCTTAACTGAAGCACCTTAGTTTTTAACACCCTCTTGGCTCATTTGACTCTGACTGTCGCGGTGCCGTTAAACATCAACAAACCAAATCAAACGTATTTCTTCCTTACATCAGTCATAAGACTGCAAACTGTTGATCAGGAGTAAAGACCATTTTAAATCTGAAGCAGCAATTTCCAGAAAGCTCATTGAAATAATGTCACATGGCTGAAATTTATGTGTTCATAATGGACCAATCGTATACTGGGGGAATCTTTTTGACCAATTAGATACCGAGGGAATATTGGCCATCTGCATAATTCACACACGGTGTGGGACCAAACGTATGAATAATATGTTTTCAGGCTCGTATTATACATGCTTTATAAATAAAGCGTGCGCATGTAGCTGCTTGCAATTTTTTCTTTAAAACTGCACCTGATTGGTTGGGGAACAAAGGAAAAATTCTCCCAGCAGTTGATTGGTTGAAGTACAGAAGTAATCATATTAGGCTAAAATCAGTTTGAAAAGGCTTAAAAGAAAGGTTCGAGTCTGTTCTTTAGAATTTATCAAGAGTATAGGAAAAGTCAAATTGTGTTTCTCAGAAATAATTTTTGAGTATAAAAAAAGTCCAATCTGTTTTCAGAATTGATCAGAAGTATAGAAAAGATCCACATCTGCCCTTCAGAATTGATTGGGAGTATATGAAATGTGCATGATCTGTATATGAAATGTGCATGATCTGTTCTTCAGAATTGATTGGGAGTATAAGAATGGTCCAAATCTGTTCTTCAGAATTGATTTGGAGTATAGGAAAGATCCAAATCTGCCCTTCAGAATTAATTCGTAGTATATGAAATGTGCATGATCTGTTCTTCAGAATTGATTGGGAGTATAAGAATGGTCCAAATCTGTTCTTCAGAATTAATTTGGAGTATAGGAAAGATCCAAATCTAATCTTCAGAATTGATTCGTAGTATATTAAAGGTGCATGATCTCTTCTTCAGAATTAATTCGTAGTATATTAAAGGTGCATGATCTGTTCTTCAGAATTAATCGGGAGCATGGGAATGGTCTAAATCTGTCCTTCAGAATTGATTAGGAGTATAGGAAAGGTCCAAATCTGTCCTTCAGAATTGATTGGGAGTATAGGATAGGCCTTTCCAGATATGTTCTTCAGAATTGATCGGGAGTATAAGAAAGGTCCAATCTGTTCTTTAGAATTGATTGGGAGTATAGGAAAGGTCCAAATCTGTTCTTTAGAATTGATTGGGAGTGTAGGAAAGGTCCAAATCTGTCCTTTAGAATTAATTGGGAGTAAAGGATAGGCCTTTCCAGATATGTTCTTCAGAATTGATTGGGAGTATAAGAAAGGTCCAATCTGTTCTTCAGAATTGATTGGGAGTAAAGAATAGGCCTTTCCAGATATGTTTATCAGAATTAATCGGGAGTATAAGAAAGGTCCAATCTGTTCTTCAGAATTGATTGGGAGTAAAGGATAGGCCTTTCCAGATATGTTCTTCAGAATTGATCGGAAGTATAAGAAAGGTCCAAATCTGTTCTTCAGAATTGATTGGGAGTAAAGGATAGGCCTTTCCAGATATGTTCTTTAGAATTGATCGGGAGTATAAGAAAGGTCCAATCTGTTCTTCAGAATTGATTGGGAGTAAAGGATAGGCCTTTCCAGATATGTTCTTCAGAATTGATCGGGAGTATAAGAAAGGTCCAATCTGTTCTTCAGAATTGATTGGGAGTAAAGGATAGGCCTTTCCAGATATGTTCTTTAGAATTGATCGGGAGTATAAGAAAGGTCCAATCTGTTCTTCAGAACTGAGCATAGGAAAGGTCCCATTATGTTCTTAAGAATTGGCTGTTTGCTTTCAAAGAATTTTTCTGTCTGTCCATAGACCTTTATGCCATATTAATGTCATTGAACACAAATATTTGATGAAGTACCAGTTTCATTTCCTTTCTCTTTGACATACATATAATGATTATACACAATGGTAACTTCCTAGGAGACAAATACAGCATTGTTTTGGTCTTCAAAAGGAAATCAGGATTTCATTTTCCAGCACTGGGACAGTTTTGATTTGGGAAAAATAGCTCTTTGGATGTTCAGTATACTCTTTACGTTTGAATGAATAGCTTTCACTTTCAATGCAGATAGTTACCGGTTGCATTTTGCGGCAGTCGAAAGTGTAATTAGTTGATACTATGCAAACAATGACCTGTAAATGAAATCCTACTGGTTGAGTCACATATGTTTCTGGTTTAACATTATCTAAATAAGCAGGTACTTTTTTTAATTAAGTACCTGCTTATTTAGATAATATGACTTAAGAATATGAGTCGGTATCAAGGAATACATTTCCGTTTTGAAAAGTATTGAAAGAAGATATTTTAAGCTCTCATTTTACTAAGTATTATGTTGGATTTGTTAGTTTTTGTCATTTTTATCAGATCTATCAATCATTGTATTGATACATGTATGTAAGTTCATGAACATGTTCAATTTTTATTACTGCAAAGCACACAGGTTCATGACTGATATTTTATTGAATGTAAAAGTATGCAAGTTTATGACTAAAATTTTAATTACAGTAAAGCATACATTTAAGAATATTTACCCTGTCTTACCAAAGGATTTCATTTTATATTTATTTTTGATATACTACTCCCCGAGTTGTGACAATAAAGCTTAAAAGTGTGGAATTTTATTTCATACTGTGGGAATCATAAAATATGATGTGTTTTATGATGGTTTTTACATTCAGTGATCTTCATTGTTTACATTGATATATTTCACATCAAAAGCTTTTAGTTTTGATCCTCCAAAATTTCTCATTTGTTTTAGATAAGTCAAGATATAAAACCTGCAATTAGCAGACTTGTTAATCTCTTTTAATCCATAGATTGTTTGATTATATTTTCTTTGTTAGCTCGTCCTCAACTATTCGATCCGTTCCTGATTGAAAAGTGGCCCCTCATTCAAGCGTCTGCTCTTGATGATTTTGGAGGGTAAGGTTTTCGTCTTTTGTCTGATGTAAATATGTTGTTCCATATATCTTTTAAAAATAAATCAAAACTGAAAGTATGGAAAATCTTCTTGTTGTCTTACATTTCCTGTCATGCCCTTTTACTTGCTTATCCTCATCATTCCGTGGAACATAAGGCCGCAACAATACTTTGCCATCTAGTCCGGTCCTGGGCAGCAGCCTGCACTTCTTCCCAAGGAAGACTCATCTCCTTCAATCCCCAACAACAGTTCTCTGCCAGGTTTTGTTGGTCTTCCGCTCTTCCTCTTGCCCACTGGGATCCACCTCGGGGCTACTTTGGGGATGTGATATTGTTGCATCCTCAGTACATGTTTGAGCCGTCTGAGTCTGCTCTTTGACCTCCAGTACAATGCTGTGGTAGTCTGTTTTCTGGAATTAGTGATATTTGGATATTTTGTTGGAGTGACATGCTCATGTTTGAACACAGAAAGTACCTGCTTATTTAGATAATGTTCACATGATTAACGTTTTCCACATCAAAATAGAATTGCCTTGAAGTGGTACTTGTTCAGTTAGATGCATCAGGAGGCTCTTAAAAATCTGAATGAATGTTGCTTCTGTGACATTTTGAATAGATTGATTGGTGAAGTCAAACAGGTATTTGAGGTTAATTTGTGCTTTATTTTGATTGGATGTTAAAGGATTAGTTCAGGGGTCAAGCAAGTTCATCTGATATGCAAGAGGACTTCAAAAGAAACAAAATGGTGAAGAAAGCATTCAAAAATCTGTTTCTGTTATGGAGATATTTAAGTTTTAAGTTCTGTAACATTTGTGTAGAAACGACTGAAATGAGACTAGTGACATCGTCAGTCTTTATGTAATATATCATATTTTCCTGCGATTTTGTGGCTATTTTGATGCCAGACATCTGCAAAAGAATTGAGATATCTGAAATGAAATTACAGATAGACCTATATGGCAGTCTAGAAAAGATTAATATGCCTAAAAGAAATTATTCCACGGTATCTGGGGCGGCCCCAGACACTCTGAACTGGGAGGGACATTGTGAGATCTATCCTTACCTCTCAACGATTCCTCCTCGATTTGGAAAATCGATCATTGGATCTTGGCAAGATGTGAGGAGGGGGGCAGGGGCAAATTGGCCAAAATCATTCCACCAATCCAGGTCCCAAACCGGCTTTCAATTTTGAAGTGATGACCAGTCCACATAATGTGATTTCATAGCCTACTTCCCTTGAGGAGGCTGCTGGGCCCATTTTAATGGAGGCCTGCGGCTGGTTTCAACCTTCATTTGAAAGGCTGCTGGGCCCATTTTAATGACCTATGGCAGGCCCATTGGATATGTCAGGAAGTAGTAAAACAGAATCTAGTAAGGTTAATCATAATTTACCACCTAAGGAAAGTTTGAGGAAAATAATTCAAATAATAAAATAGTTTAATACATTTTCTTTAAAATACATTAACAATTGATAAGAATATGAGGATGAAGGCACCAACCTTTATAGTAGATTTACTACAACAGTCATTTCTACACAGATAAGACAGAGCTTAAAACTTGAATATCTTCTTAACAGAATAAGATATTGAAGAAGTTTCTCCATTATTTTGTTTGTGATGAAGTGCTCTCTCATATAAGGTAAACTAACTTTAATGACTGAAGTAATTCTTTAATTAAAAGGTCTAGGGATGTGTAGAGGCAACATCACCTAAATTAATTCAAAATCTATCGAAAACTTCAAAAGTAGCAAAGTCAAAGTCAGTTTAAAATTGACCGCGTGTGTCTTTAAATTGAAGGTATCAGTATGCAAATTTGTGCTTATTTATTTAACCAGAAGCATTTCTGCTCACTTAATAGGAAGAAATGGTCAAGCTGATAAGAATATTCTTTTCATTATATGTGAACATACGTTCTCATCATATGACTAACCCTTTTTAGCCCATCATCGTTTATGTCATAATCCCAAAGTAGACATCAACCCTCCCCTACTAAGTCGCAATCGCAGAGAGGACGTGGTCATCACCCGCATTCGCCTAGGCCACACCTATCTCACCCACTCCTACCTCCTTTCTGGCTCTCCCAAATCAATCTGCCCTACTTGCAATACTGATCTCTCGATCTATCATATTCTCTTAATCTGCCCGATTTACGCCAACTCCAGATCTTTTCTATCCCCTGCCACCACTATTTCCGACTTCTTCAAGAACAACCCCCTCCAACATCATCACCTTCCTCCGCAACAGTAACCTTTCCCACTTGATTTAATCTCCCCATACCCCTACCCTCTCCTATCTCACATCCCTCTCCCTCTCCTTCTTACCACCTTTCCTTCTACTACAACTTATTTCCTCTAAAATTGTCACTCCTCTCCATCCTTTCCTCCTTTTCCAATCATCACTTTCCTAACCTTTGCACCGTAATTATTCAATACCCTTTTGGAACATTTGACTTATGACTGTCGCGTTGCCGTTAAACCTCAACAAACCAAACCATATCCCCTTCAGTGATTAATGAGGAAGAGAAACATTATTAGTGACTCATGTCTGAATACCTGCAAATGTGATCTAATGCTCACATGCCTAACATTCTTCGCTGCAAAATAGAAGTCACTTAAAGTGCTTTTTGTTACATGACAAGTGGAAATAGAAACTTAATTCAGAAGTCTGATGACATCTACAGGTATCTTGAGCTTAAATAATTCAAAATATAGAAATTCATGCAGCAAACATTCCCATCAAAATCAGTTAAAAACTGACCATTTTACAGTATTTTCAATTGTTTGGCCTTATTGCACAATAATTTGTGACATAGGCAGATAAACACATCTTCAACTGCCTATGTTAATCTTTTGTTTTCATTTCTATCTAAAATATATTTTGAGGGTCAATATCTGATTCCATCTGGATATTTTAAAACTTGATTATACCCCTAGGACAACATGTAATCAGCAAAGAACAAATAAAACCTATAACAACCTGGTCGTCTGGATCTAAATAGCTGTATTAGAGATCCAATTTTGGAAATAACTTTTTAAGGTTTCAATATATGCTATATTTGTGATGTATGGAAATAATGAGAAAGTCTGTTTCTACTAGAATTTAATTACTGTATTGTAAAGAAGCCAAAACCATTATTACAGACAATTAAAGAACAAGTGATTTACATGAATAAATAGCAATGTCGTCCATTCATACACCACAAATAACCATGATATGATAATCCCTGAAAATTTAAAAGCTGTAAAATGATGAGATGGACAATTCTCAACAGGTTGTGATATTAATTAGCTTTTGTCTATTTTTCTGGTTTTTAGTAGAACATGAAAAATAAAGCTAATAATCTCTCTAATACATCCACAGACATTTCATAAAAGATAGTTCTTCTGATTTCAAGTAGTACTTAACTCAAATATTGTGCTGTTGTCAAATTTTCAGTACTAGATCAAAACTTCCCTCTCAAACTGACAAGCTTGTTCATGGATCAAAATGATTTCTAAAAGCTTAGTTTAACAGAGGTTGCCCAAAGTTGATAAACTATGGAGAAATGGTTGGATAAATTGTAAAGCTGTTTTCATTGTACACAAACCTGGTGGTGATAAAATACCCTTCAAAACACTTATCTGCCCAAATATATTCAGTGAATACCAGCAGATGTAAAGGACATCCTACAGTACAATCTTCTTGAAGTGGTACTTTATGAATATTATGTGTGAATAGGCATTGTGCCAAAGTTTTTCACAAACTTAAATCTTTCAAAAGGTCGTTCAGGCCATCCTTAACTCGTGACACAAACATTGGAAAATATTTGGTTAGGCAAATTGTTTTTAATCAGGTAAAAAATATTTCCAAAAAATCCTTCCTGTACTAAGACTTTGTCAATTCAGGCAAAGCAGAAGAAATTGTGAGTAGGTAGGAATTTTTGATGGGTTATAGTAAACAAACAAGATAGTGTAATATGCATCTTGCTAGTCTATGTTCCTGTCTCTGTTCAGATTAGTTTTGGACGTATTACAAAATTTCCTGCTCTTTAAATTCTAAGCCACATACTGGTGTATAGTGTGTTTTAACAAGAATTATGCTTCAGTCTTTTTTTTAGGGCAATAACCTTTCTTTAACATTTCAAAATTATTGATTGTAGAAAAGTGAAAAAACAAAAGTAGGAAAATGATTGGCTCTAGAAAGTACAAAACATGGTTGCTTACAATTTTTGCAAATCTATGACACTATAAATCTCTTAAGTCATATTCATGCTTTGCAGACGAAGGTAGAATTTCACCCATGACTTGTGTGTGGATGTGTTTTTCAGGTACTTTCACATTAATGTCACAATGATCACATGATCTTTCAATCAGAAGTTTCATCAAACTGAATCATCTTGTTTATTCTCTTGTTGGAATTACACCTATTTCAGTATTTCATGACTCAATTGTATGAGACACATGTCTACAAAACTAACTCTAAAATGATCTGACCTCTCAGGCACAATTTGACCTTCGTTGTCGTGGTGCCGTTAAGACCTCATCAAACAAACAAACTACAAACATTACTGGAGAAAGCAGGGTACAAAAGTGAGAAGACCCTAGATATTATTTTACCCGCAGCTGTCCAGCATTTCACAATTCATAACATTGGGTACAATATGAGGTTTTGGTTGGATTATTGAAATGTAAGATAAACTTTAGTTTGATACTAGAAGTTGAAGTTGAAATTATGAAAGATTTTCACTTTCATTTTAGGATTTTCCTCTCAATTTTCAGGAATTTTGAAAATGTGTGATGTCATCAAAATGAAAAAAAAAAAATACTCTTACATTGTTCAAACATTCCTACTAACTTGGAAGGTAGATTTGTATAGAAAAGTATGGTGCATACTATTGGTCTGTTTTGGTTATGTAATGTGTACTATTCCCTTGTTTTTAGTTTTCTGTTTCTGCCATTCCTTTTCATTTTTGGTTCCAATGTGATAGCATAGGGAACCTATGCAGTCATGCTGACATGTGTATGTATGTGTATGTATGGGTGTCTGTATGTTAGAGCTCCGACCGTTTAGCGTGTACACGTTACACGCTCGCAAATCCTTGTGAACGTTTACTAAATACTTCATTGCGAGTAGTCATTTTTCATAGTCAGTCTTGCCATTGAAAATCAATGTAATCAGTCATGATTCAAATCACACACACATTTGGCTATCAAAATTCCAATCAATGACTTTTTGCAAACTGTTAACACGATTAGCATAATCCTTTTTAAATGTGAACATCACAAATGTGCAGTAATCACCCATGAATAGGGACATTTTGCACTTTGATTTCGTCAAAATCTGAGTAGGCTAACTTGTGAAATGCATTGCAAATGTGCAGCAGTAAACAATGAAACTAGTAACAATAGGCTTAGGCCATTATTAATAAGGCTTTAAATCCCACTCAATCAAGGCCCATTTTGCAAGCTGTTAAATCGACCAACAAACACAGTCAAAATACTTAAATTGTGACAATCAGTACATTTACATGTAAATATTACCTGTTAAGTCAAATAAATTTTGCAAGAAAGAAAAAATATTGCAAAATAAACAAATATAAAAAGGTTTTAACAGAGCTGAAATTCTAGGTGCTTCGCAAAGATGGCGGCCATTTTTTGGAGAGGACTGATATCTCAGAACTGTTGTAGTTTTGAAATGTTTTACGGCGAGGTATCATAATATGCAAGATTTTCACAGTGAAACTTTGAAAGCCCTAGCGAGTACGGCAAAAAACTTACGCGATGTTGAGGTTAAATGACATTGAAAGGAAGTTATCCGTTTTTTCTAAAGTGAATTTCCATGCATATTTTCCTTAAAAATGATGCTTTATACTGTAGAAGTAAACTTTTTACGATTTGGAAAGCAAAACTCGAGTTCTATTTGGGCAATGGAGTCAATACTTTTGCCATACTGGTTGCGCAATTTTTTTTACTTCACTTTGTAAATTTGGAGCAATTTTGGTGTATTTCCGAAAATTACGGTACTAAACGCGTCTTAACGATACACGCTTGCTTTCTTTGGAGTGTACACGTTTACTAAAATCCATAAACGTTCACAGCTCCAGTGTATGTATGTGTGTATGTATGTACATTCAGGGTGAGGACCTAAATAAGAATCCAAGGTCCTGAGAATGAAATTCAAAAGAATTTGTAGGTCCATACCATTATACAATAGTGATTATTATTGTCAAGGTTAGGGTATAGGGTCAGGGTGTGATTATGATGTTAGCTAATGTGTACATGTTCAAAGTATACAAATTGTTGAAATTCATCAATATGCGTAGTGGGCGGGACTTAATATGATTTTGCTGAAAAGAGCTTGTAAACACGATATCTAAAGAACTATAAACTGAATTCATGTCATATGTGGTACACAAATAGCCAATATTTAGCATATTTCATGATAAACCCATGTAATGCCAGTTAGTATCAAACTTGAAAATCAACCAACAATGAAGGAATGTGTCGGAACCACTAAACATTTTTGTTTTCTGGTTGGTCTTTTATACTTGTTTTGATCTCACTGAGCTGCACTGAACCATCTTACTAGCCCATCAGAATTACTTTCTGCTTTAGCTATTGTTTACCTTTGCACTTTATGTATTTAAACATTTTTGAGACCTGCTTTGATCTGCAAGTTCATGTAGAAGATTGTTGGGTAAAGCTGCCTTAAGTGAAAAGTGAAAAATTTGTTTGAAACTGAATTTTCCAACATACATGAAATGTTAAGTTTGATCACAATTCAATAAAAATGAACTGTTTTGGTATGCAACCATGTATATTTAGTACAGGAAATTGGCACAATAAGTATATGAAAATTGAAACCTTTTTTTAATACTTTGCTAGGTTGTGTTACTAATTTTGTTCTACTTTTTCTTTCATTTTCAGTGGGGGATTCTTCACAATGAAACATGAGGTAAGAAAAAAAGAGAATGGAAATTGTTAAATTCTGATAAGAAGTGTGGTGTTTAATTCATTTCAAATAGAAGTTACATTTTGTAGGCTTTATATACTCATCTTACACAACATGTTCTTTGATGTGGTATTTTTCCTCAGTAGAATTATTAAGAAGAAATATTGTATTCTGGTGAAAGTGCCAACCAGTCACAAATATCCTTATATTTACAAGGTGTTAGAAAAAGCATGCATTTGGCATTTTTCCTCGAAAATCTCTTTATGTGGGTAATAGGTTGGGTGATTACATTACAAGTGAAAAAACAAAATGTATTGATTGAGATGCACACTAGTAAGAAGATTTACTTTGTAAAACAAAACTAAATCGTAATCCTGCTATGGCAAACTATATAAGGCTATCAGTGTGACCTTAATTTGAATAAAGTGAAAATTGAAATTCAATGAATTTAAGTTTTTTCATAGGATGTCATAGGCACTGAACAACATTGATCTTGCGGAAGGGCAATTGGCAAGGTGTGTCCATGTCTGTACTTGCACTTTGAATATCTGCATTCGGTAATATTTGACTTTGAAGGAGACATAAAGCTTGGTCAGGTCAGTCCTAAGCTGCTATTAGTAACCATGTATCCAGTACTACCTGTCCTACCTGAAAACCGGCAGAAGGCAAGGGAACACCACTGCTGTATTTTTCCAAGTATTATCATGACACTCCAAACACAGAATAAAAGTAACAGAGTGAATGAGGTTCCAAAATAGAACACCTCGCTCGGTAGGGACAGCCACGTGCGGCAGGTGGCACCTGATTGTCATCCAACGACTGGCTGTAACAGTTTGTCAAAAAGTATAGCAACATGGAATAGCAACATGGAATGATGCAGAAGGGTAAACTAGACAACATAAAGCAGGAAATGAAAAGCATGGATATTAATATACCAGGTCTCTCAGAAGTCGGATGGAAGGGTGCTGGGTCTTTGACATCAGACGGTTACACCCTGGTGTATTCTGGAAAAGACCATCACCAAAAAAGGAGCTGGTATCTTGTTTGATTCTGCAACTGCGAGATGTATCAAAGGGTTCTGGCCAATATCTGATCGTGTCATAGTGGCATTATTCAGCTGAATGTGAAACAACAGAAATAGACAAATTCTATGAAGAAGTAGAAAAGGCCAAACAACAACTCAAATCACAGGGTATAAAGATTGTGATGGCTGATTTTAATGCCAAAGCTGGAAACTGCAAAGTGGAAGATATTGTCGGACCATTCGGACTGGGAGAAATGAATGACCGTGGAGAAAGACTGGTTGAATGGTGCAGAGAATATGACTTCATAATTGCCAACACTTGGTTTGAAAACCACCTAAGAAGACATGGAAAAGCCCAGGAGACAAGAGTCAGAAATCAGATAAATTTCATACTGATTCAAAAACGGTTTCGAAATTCGGTCAAAACAGCTAAGTCAATGCCTGGTGCTGATTGCGACAGTGATCATATTCCTGTCAAATGTAAAATCTGACAAAAATGAAGTTTTTGAGGCTCATGATGATGGTTAAAACAATAACTAGGCTTTTAAATATGATATATGATACAGGAGAGATACCACCAGACATGAGCAAATCTATCTTCATAACCTTACCCAAGAAACCAGGTGCAACAGAATGCGAACTACACAGGACCATTAGCTTGATGAGCCATATCACCAAGGTCTTGCTTCGTGTTCTAATGTCCAGGATGAGAAATAGTATCCGGCCAGAAATTTCAGAAACACAATTTGGTTTTGTTGTAGACAAAGGCACTCGGAATGCAATATTTACACTATCAATGATCATGGAAAGTTGTATATTTATATTTCATTTACTCGAAAATCTTTGAAAAGGTCAAACATGGAAGATCTCTTTGAAGTACTCAGTAATTTAAACATTGACGGGAAAGACCTAAGAGTTATAAGAAACCTATACTGGGACCAGGAAGGAGCAATAAGACTTGAAGGAGATTACAGTGAATTTAAGGTAATACGAAGAGGAGACAGGCAGGGGTGTGTTTTGTCACCAGATCTTTTTAACATTTACAGTAAAACAATACTTTGTAACATCGACAGTCTTGAGGGGCTGAAAGTTGGTGGCTGTAATATGAATAAGCAATGCTATGCAGATGATACAGTGCTTATACCAGAGTCAGAAGAAAAACTGCAGTCTCTTCTGGATGAAGTTGTTGAGGAAAGTGAAAAGAGAGGGCTGTCTCTATATGTAAAGAAACAGAATGTGTGGCGGTTTAAAAAAAAGCCATAAACCCATTATCTCGTATACGATGCAAAGGAGAAATAATCAAACAAGTACAACAGTTTAAGTACTTGGGCTACGCACTAACATCAGATAGTCGGTGCACTAACGAAGTTAGAAAGCGCATTGCAATTGCCAAAGACATGTTTACAAAAATGAATCCAATTCTGAAGAAAAGAAATATTGGAATGGACACGAAAGTCCATGTCTTGAAGGCATATGTATGTAAACAGAAATGTGGTTCATTAAGAGGATGTTGAAAATATCTTGGACAGAAAGGAAAACAAATGATGATGTCCTCTTAGCTTCAGTAGCTTCAGACATGGACAGGTCCCTACTCAATGTCATCAAAAGGAGACAGATATAATTTTGGGCATGTTTTTTGGGAGGGTGGGTTGGAACAGCTTGCAGTATGTGGAAAAATTGAATGCAAAAGAAGCAGAGGAAGGCAGTGAGTCAAATATTTTCAAAGCTTAAACAGCTGGACAACCAACAACAGCCTAAGTAACAATAAGTTTATGCGCTTAGCTCTAAACAGAAGTGACTGGAGGGCTATAATCACCAATGTCTGTTCCAGACTTGGCAACTTCATCTTGGCATCATTTCATGATAAGAGAGAGAAAACTTGGACATTAAGTTTATTCCTCCAATTGATGTATGCCTAGGCTGTTTGAAAGAAATAAACCAGCAGAAGAAGTCTCTAAAATATTTGCTCCTTTTCCAAGATATTAACAAACAAGGTTTTGCAGAGGGGCTGCCATTTTGTTTGAAATCCCACTTGTGTATTTTAAATTTTAATGCATGTTGTTGAAATCTAATTTAATTTCTTTATTGTTTTTTCTCTCTTCATTTAAAAGATATTATGACAGAAATGATTAAGTTGCATAATGAGAAAAGTTAAGTAAACAAAAGAAATTTAGTAAATTTAGTTTAAAAATTAACAAAGCAAAGTACAATAAAATTATTAATGCATGTGGATTATTGATTTCATCATTTCCATGGTGAAAATGGCAGCTGCCTTCAACAACTTTTAATATTGATACTTTAAAATAGGTCACACCGACCTCACACATTCTCACTTTCTCGCCAACTCCCCCCCCCCCCCTCCACCTCTCTGCAATAACTGTCATGAGTCTCTTACAGTCAAACACATCCTCATTGACTGTCCTCTCTTCACCAACCCCAGAGCTTCCCTCAATCCCTTCAACTCCATTGCTAAGCTCTTCTGCAAAAACTATACCTGCTACTATAACCATATCTAATTTACCTTGTCCTAACCTTCTCCAGACTTGTACCTCCTCCTACCACTCTACTCTACTTCTCCTTTCTCCATTCTGTTTTCATTGCTGAAATAATCTAATCTTTCAGACACAATATGACCATCCTTGTCGTGGTACTGTCAAACCTCACCAAACAAACAAACATTGATACTTTTATAATGAGACAAGTTTTTTAAATGTATTTTTCAGCTGTTTGTTTCTTATAATGTTCACTATACACTAAATTACTTTTAATTACTGAGCTTTTCTTATTATGCTGAAAAAAAGCTCAGCAAGTAGGAAGCGACCAAAAGTCAAGAAATGTAGTTCTGGTAACTAGGAAGCGACCAAAAGTCAAGAAATGTAGTTCTGGTAACTAGGAAGCGACCAAAAGTCAGGAAATGTAGTTCTGATAACTAGGAAGCGACCAAAAATCAGGAAATATAGTTCTGGTAAATAGGAAGCGACCAAAGGCAGGAAATGTAGTTCTGGTAACTAGGAAGCGACCAAAAGTCAGGAAATGTAGTTCTGGTAGCTAGGAAGCGGCCAAAAGTCAGGAAATGTAGTTCTCTTAACTAAGAAGTGACCAAAAGTCAGGAAATGTAGTTCTGGTAACTAGGAAGCAACCAAACGTCAGGAAATGTAGTTCTGGTAACTAGGAAGCGACCAAAAGTCAGGAAATGTAGTTCTGGTAACTAGGAAGCGACCAAAAGTCAGGAAATGTAGTTCTGTTAACTAGGAAGCGACCAAAAGTCAGGAAATGTAGTTCTGGTAACTAAGAAGCGACCAAAATTCAGGAAATGTAGTTCTGGTAACTAGGAAGCGACCAAAAGTCAAGAAATGTAGTTCTGGTAACTAAGAAGCGACCAAAAGTCAGGAAATGTAGTTCTGGTAGCTAGGAAGCGACCAAAATTCAGGAAATGTAGTTCTGGTAACTAGGAAGCGACCAAAAGTCAAGAAATGTAGTTCTGGTAACTAGGAAGCGACCAAAATTCAGGAAATGTAGTTCTGGTAACTAAGAAGCAACCAAAATTCAGGAAATGTAGTTCTGGTAACTAGGAAGCGACCAAAAGTGAAGAAATGTAGTTCTGGTAACTAGGAAGCGACCAAAATTCAGGAAATGTAGTTCTGTTAACTAGGAAGCGACCAAAAGTCAAGAAATGTAGTTCTGGTAACTAAGAAGCGACCAAAATTCAGGAAATGTAGTTCTGGTAACTAGGAAGCGACCAAAAGTCAAGAAATGTAGTTCTGGTAAGTAAGAAGCGACCAAAAGTCAGGAAATGTAGTTCTGGTAGCTAGGAAGCGACCAAAAGTCAAGAAATGTAGTTCTGGTAACTAGGAAGCGACCAAAATTCAGGAAATGTAGTTCTGGTAACTAGGAAGCGACCAAAAGTCAAGAAATGTAGTTCTGGTAACTAAGAAGTGACCAAAATTCAGGAAATGTAGTTCTGATAACTAGGAAGCGACCAAAAGTCAAGAAATGTAGTTCTGGTAACTAGGAAGCGACCAAAAGTCAAGAAATGTAGTTCTGGTAACTAAGAAGCGACCAAAATTCAGGAAATGTAGTTCTGGTAACTAGGAAGCGACCAAAGGCAGGAAATGTAGTTCTGTTAACATTTCCAACTATATTATGGATATTGTTTACCAGCATTACCAGAGCAAAGAACATGTGTATGATCAAATATTCTGAAAGTGCATGTTTAACAAAATGGGTTCTTGTCAGTAAGAATATATTTATGATGGTGATGTAATTTTGCTGTATGTTTTCTCCTTATATCTGCAGATTATTAATCTTAATGAGCCTTTCTGGAGGTTGTGTGATGAGGTTGATCTGTGCATGCTGGAAGTTCTCCTGACCAAGAAGCAACCCCTCTTTGAAAAACAATGGAACAATATGCTGACCAACATCAGTTTAGCATTGTAAGATTGTTTTTCATCAAGAAAGTTTCTCTTTCAGTTACTTATTGTTGGGTTTTCTTATGAAGATATCTTTTTGTAAATTATTGCTATGATATTTTAGTATCCTTTTCCTTTCATAATATTTTCAGTGCTATCTTGATATGGAAATTATCATGATAGTACATTTTTAAGCAATATCAAAAATACTCTGAACAACATATAGTGTTATGCCATTTTCATATATAAACTGCATATCGTAAAAATAAAAAATAAACAGAATTTCAGAAACATTTCAATTGAATGAGATTTTAACTGAATATTTGCAGTTAATCTGATTGTTTTTACCTTCCTTTCCTTCGATCTTGAATTGTGTAGGAAAATTAGATCTGCATGCAAAAAAACCCAAGCAATTTTGGAAAATTAATAATCATAAAATGTATATCGTGATATGGTGATATTTGGCGATAATTTTGTCCATATTAATTGATATCTTATTTACCCATATAGTGACAGCCCTAATTCTTTCTTACATGTGTGATGGTTGCTGGGTGGTTGTATATGCTTAGCTAATGGTCAATTTTTTAATGTAAGCCTAGCACTTCCTTCATTTTTTGTCACTTTCTCCTCTCATCATTTGGAATTCAAAGCTTGATTGTATGAAATGCATCCGTATTATAATTTCTACATGCCTACTCTTCTTGATGAAACAATTGTACAATCTGAAACATAAATTATATAATTTTGTCTTACATTGCTTTTTTGAAAAGGTGGACTCGCCATTATGAAAGCATATGCTCCCATAGTCCTTCTGTCATAGTTTTTTGGTTCCGATATGATAGCATCAGGAACCTATGCAGTGATATGGCGTGTGTGGGGGTGTGTATGTGCACGTGCATGTTTGTGACAGTCAGCTCGTAAATGCGATATCTCAAAAATAATAAGCTGGATTCATGTCTTTTTTGGTACACAGGTAGTCCATGATCTGTAGATGTTTTTGGTACTGATATCATGCATAAATGAGTAGGCGGGGCTTAATGTAAAAGTCTTGAAATGTTCATATTTTAACAATTGCATGTCTGTTGTGTTTCATATTTGGGAGAATTATAATGTTAGCTGGTGTGCACATGTTCATGATGTAAAAATGTTGAATTTCATTAATATGCATAGTGGGCAGGGCGTAACATGATTTTGTTGGGATTAGCTTGTAAACACGATATTTCAAGAACTATACATGGGAATCAGTTCATATGTGGTACCCAAATAGCCCATGGTCTGTAAATGTGCTCTATTGTTTTTGGTGTTGATATCTTGCATATTAATGAGTAGGCATGGCTAAAAGTAAAAATCTTGAAATGTTCATATTTTTACAATCACATGTCTGTTTTGTTTCATATTTGGGATAATTATGACGTTAGCTGATGTTTACATGTTCATGATGTAAAAACGTTGAATTTCATTAATATGCATAGTGGGCGCGGCTTAATATGATTTTGCCGAAAACAGCTTGTAAACACGGTATATCAAGAATGGTAAACTGGAGTCATGTCATATTTGGTACACAGATAGCCCATGGTCGAGATGTGCCCTATTGTTTTTGGTGGTGATATACATATTAATGATAACATTAATAAGTGGGAGGGGCTTAAAGTTAAGATTTTGAAAAAGTTATAAATGAGCAACTGTATGTCCGTTTTGCATCATATTGGGCATGATAATTTTGTTGGTTATTATGTTATCAGCAGATGTCATTAATATGCATGGTGGGCATGGCTTAATGTGAAAGTGCTAAATGATGTAAATACCATACCCCATGAATGATACATCAGATTTATGCTATATGAGGTACACAGATGGGTCATGGTCTGTACATATTCTAATGTTGTGGTAGTGAATATAAATGAGTAGGTGGGACTTACTGACAAATTCTTGCAATAGGATAAATGAGCAACCATTTTTGCATCATACTTGCTATGGTAAAGTTGTTAATTATTGTGCAAATGCTAATGTTGCCAACATTTTTTTGGATGTGGGTGTGGTTTATGAATAAATATCCTTGAACAAATATTTCATGACATGCAATGACATGACATTAAGTACAAATTTTGCAAACCAATCAGCTTATGAAAAAGAAGCATTGGAACCACAAAACCTTTTGTTCCTGTTTTTCATCATTTTGTAAATACTTGCAGTTATTCTTTGTATGACAGAAATGGGGAAGTAATTCAATCAATTCAAATAAAAATAGTTAGTGTTTTACTAAATAGCACTTACAGAATGATTTATTTCTGTTTATTCACATAAATTTGATAAATGCGAGTTACTGACTATGGATGTATCTATTTTCAAATTTTATTATTTGGGTACAAGAAAGACAGTTTCATAAGTTACAATGAATACATAAATACTTCAATTCTATTAAATCCCATCAATTTGTTATAAATAAAAAAGATTAACAGTAAGTGACATTTCAAATATCAGTAAACTTCATTCTACTACCACCGGTGTCGGCGTCGGTAAAGTTTTGCTTGAAGTTTTGGTTAGTTTTCATAACTTAAGTTATGGATGGTATACATTCATGTGACTTGGCATAGGGGTAGAGGACATGGGTGTTGATCAAATGAGCATGATTGGAGGGTTGTGTGTGCATACTAATTAGCTTATTTGCATAACAATAATATATTTGTCAGGTTAAAGTTTTTGTTGAAGTTTTTGGTTAAAGTTTTCATAACTTATGAATGATGTACAATCATGTGACTTGGCAAAGGAGTAGAGGAGATAGGTACTGTTCAAATAAGCATGATTGGGGGGTTGTGTGTGCAGACTAATCAGCTTATTTGCATAATAATGAAAATATTTGTCAGGTTAAAGTTTTGGTTAAAGTTTTTGGTTAAAGTTTCAATAACTTATGTTATAAATGGTGTACTTTCATGTAACTTGGCACAGGGGTACTGTTTAAGTGAGCATAATTAGGGATTGTGTGTACATACGAATTAGTTTATTTGCATGACAATGAAAATATTTGTATCTATATCTCTTAACTTAAAGTGGATGCGGGGATTTGGTTTGCACAAATGATCATATATGTTAAGAGCATTGTCTACACTTAAATGTTGAAGTGAAATGTGCATATTAATTAGGTTATTTGCATAACAATAGACTTTCGTACAAAATCTTTTAAATTCATAAGCGCATAATTTAAGTTATGAATGATGTACTTTCATGTAATTTGGCACAGGGGTAGAGAACATGGGTACTGTTCAAATAAGCATGATTGGGATTGTGTGTGCATACTGATTAGCTTATTTGCATAACAATAAAAATATTTGTATCTATGATATTATTGGGAGTGGGGATTTTGTTTAACACAAATGATCATACATGTGAAGAGCATTGTCTACATTCAATGATGAGGTATAGTGTGCATATGAAGTAGATTATTTGCATAACAAAAGAAAAAATGTTTAACCTGAGATAATAACTTACTATTTGGTTCAGTGGTAGAGGGCATTGATACTGTTCAGTTGAGCATAGTTGGGGGATTGCGTGTGCATAATAATTAGCCTATTTGCATAGCAATGAAAATATTTGTATATGGGTATCTCTTGAATTTAAGTGGGTATGATAATTTTGCCTAAACAAATGATCATACAGTATTTGTGAAGAGCATTGTTCATACTTAATGGTAAGGTATAGTGTGCATTTGCTGCAATATGCTTGACCTGAGATCAAAATTATATGGCTTTTGACTTACTACCTTCACATTTCTAGTTTACTTATGATATTGATATCCTGACATGAATAGCAATCAAAGTGTTTGTCTTGCCATGGATAAAGAAACGAATAAAAGTTTCCTTGCTTCTTAGGAATGTTAAATTAGGGGTTTAAGGAATATTAACAATAAGCAAAATATGGGGTAGAAGATGACATGATGATAAAGTAGTTGAAGGATTTAGGATGAGGTCATGTGGGACAGGGTAGAATTGTATGTAGGGCAGGGTGCAGTGGAATGTTGGTCAGGATGTGTTGTTACACAGGGTGGATTGGCATGTAGAACAGGGTGGGTTCGCATGTGGAACAGGATGGGTTGGCTTGTGAAACAGGGTGAGTTGGCATGTGGAACAAGGTGGGTCGACATTGGGAAAAGGCAGAATGGCATGTGGTGGGATGTCATCTGGATTTCAGTTGTGATGGCATGTGGGTCATGCAAGTGGTGGAATGACATACAGTGTATATCTGGTTTTCAGGTGTGATTGCATGGAGTATTGGTGTGGGATGACATTTGGGACAGGTTGGAATGAAATGAGGGACAGTCTGGAATATGCATTATTAGCGGTAAGGGGATTTGTATCGTTTCCAATGTCTAGTTTGTCATACCTTAAGCAATATTGTTTCGCATTATTTTGCTTTAATATTATTGTACATTTTTCATGCTGCTTGACTTTGCTTGACACACATATTTTGTTTAATTGGAAGTTGTATTACAATCCAGAATGTAGTTCTGGGAATGTGTAGAGGCTGGTGGAGGGTACAGGTTGGAAAGGGGGTTGGACGGCATTCTTTCATTGGCAAGTCAGGGCCTCTCCTTTCTTTGTTATTCAATTAATAGAACTAAAAGAGGTGTTGTAGTTATAGAGACTGTTAGGTTTTACATGTTTTCTGAGTTACTGGGTGAAGTAACCTTAAGCTTTTTTTGTCTAAAAAAACTCAAAGATATTTTGAAGCTGGTAGTGCAAATGAAAATTTAAGTGTATCTTTCAAAGCTCAAGTAATTTGAAATCATCTGCCCCTGCTACCCTATTTCTGTATATATTTCCCTCTATAAGCCCACACTCTATACTAGCTTTGAATAGTTGAGCATACTGTCCTTCCAACAATTCTAGTTTATAATTATAATTTTAATTCTTCATTCATTTTTGAAGTCTATTAATGACAAATATTCATTGTTGTAGTCATATTTTTCAACATTAATGGTCAGTTTCTGTTCAAGTATACTGACAATTAAGTTGTATTTTTCTTATTGAGGCTGAAAGGGGAAGTTGAATGATAATTCATCAATTCTGTAAAGCCTGGGTATGTATGTCTTTCTAAGTATTCAGTATTCTGAATTGGAAATTGATTTTGTAATTTTTTTAGTTCGATGAAGAAATAATTGAACACTTGAAAAAGCAGGATGTGAGTGGCATTGAGTGCACAGAAGCTTCAAGGTTTCATTTGAGTTCCTTTCTAGCACTAGACCATGCTTTTAAAGTTTCCTGAAAAGCAGGCCATTGCTATTCTTGGTTACAGGCAGATGCTTTGGGTCAAAAAGGTCATGAGGATCACAAAAGGTCGTGAGAATCACAAAAAGGTCATTAGGATCACAAAAAGGTCATGAGGATCACAAAAAGGTCATGAGGATCACAAAAAGGTCATGAAAATCACAAAAAGGTCATGAAGATATCAAAAAGGTTATGAGTATCACAAAGGTCACGACGATCATAAAAGATCATTAGGACCACAAACATATCATAAGTATCCCAAAAAAGGTCATAATGATCTCAAAAAGGTCATGAAGATTTCAAGATGGTCATGATGATCACAAAAAGTTCATGAGGATCACAAAAAGGTCATGAAGGTCACAAAAAGGTCATGAGGATCACAGAAAAGGTCATGAGGAACATGAAAAAGTCATGGGGATCACAAAATAATCATTAACGATCACAAAAAAAGGTCATGCGGAGCACAAAATGGTCATGAGGAGCACAAAAAGGACATGAGGGTAACAAAGAAGGTTGTGAAGGTCACTATAAGGTTGCGATGGTCACTGAAAGGTTGTGAGGGTCACTAATAGGTTTGAGGTCACTTAAAGGTCATGAGGGTCACAAAAGATTAAGGGGATTGCAATAAAATAGTAGGATTATAGGTGTAGCTGCAATGAAGATTGCTATTTTATTGTGCTTTATCTCAAGGCTGCTTATATGCATTTGTTTGATTCTTGAAATAGTTCCATCAGTCCATCAGTTCATTGGTGCTGCAGAGATGAGATGTGCAATGGTGTGTGTGATGTGCACATGTAATTAGATTGATTGTGTGTTTCATTAAACTGCTTCATGGTGTAGGTTAGTTGTTGGAGAGTTAATTCAAATCCCTTCCTGAGCCATGAATGTCCATGAGGTACATGCCCTGCTTAGCGGATGAGAATTAATACTGCTCCTTCGGCGGTTAACTCCCAGCAATGCTGGTACTCATTTCACAGCTGAGTGGACTGAAGCAAGTAAAGTGTCAAACCTAGTTGTACCTTTGTAGTACTTGTTTTGATTTTCTATTGCTGAGCATTCTAGTTCATGGAGAGATAACATAAAATTACAGGGAAGAAACAAGCTTGCCTAAATGCACATAATAACTTTCACTACTGACTGGTGCTTCTTGGGAAATGATTTTTAATTTAAAATTAGAGCAATATATCTAAAGGACAACTTAAATGGACAGTGTTGTTTATCTGACGTGATAAAGAACAGACAAAATGGAGATGAAATCTTTGAAAGACATCTTTGATTTCCTCTCAACTCTATCTTTTTCCATCAAGCTTCAAAGGCTTATAACCCCGGTGTTTATTCCCGATTTCCATGTGCTAAGCTGATGAGAATGCATGACTCCCCTGGATGGGGCACCAGTCCATTGCAGGTTAACTCCTCAGCCGAAATTAGTTCTCATTTCAGCTGAGTGAACTGGAGCAAATGGGATAAAGTGTTTTGCTCAAGGACACAGCACAGTGCCCTGGCAGAGATTCGATCCCAGTACCTTTTGAGTATGAGACCGACATTCCTCTCTACTATAATTATTTATATTGAGACCTATTTTTAATTTTTTTTAAAGATTCCTCTTTGCGTTTTTCTATTTTCACAGTTCATCAGGGGCGATGCAAACTTTAACTGAGAGCATCATTGTTGAGGTGAGTTTTGCTTCACTTCACATACGAGAATCTTTCGTTTCTATGATCTTTAAAGACTTATCCAGAAAAGAAAGACAATTGATGATAGTGAATAGAATTTTGACTGGAGCACTTTGACTACCTTTGTGTATTCAATATAAAAGAATTCTGAATTGACTATTTCTGTGCTGTTGTAATCTGATTAACATTAAAGGATTAGTTCAGTGTTCAAGCAAGTCTATGTCATATGAAAGAGGAAGTCAAAAGAAACAAAATTGTGAAGAAACTTATTCAATATCCTATTCCACTAAGGAGATATTTAAGTTAAAAGTTAAAATTCTTTAACTTTTTTACTGTTTGAATTATATTTTCTCAAACTTTTTTCAGGTGGTAACTTATGATTACCATTATTAGATTCTGTTTTACTACCTTCCTGACATATCCAATGGTTTTTAAGCCACAAAATCACATTACAAAATATAATGGAATACATACAGTTTTTGAGGAATCTGAGTATGTGTTATCACAAATAATCTGATTTTAGTCAATTCTGCTCAAAATGGTTTTAAAATTCTAAACTTAAATATCTCTTTAGTGGATGAAGATTTCTGAATGCTCTCTTCACCATTTTGTGTCTTTTGAAGTCCTCTTCCATATAAGATGAACTTGCTTACTTAAATCTTGTTTAAAGGAATGAAATGCCATTTGATAAACAACATATAACTGTATTTTCAATACAAAGCATAGTTAATTAGTAAATGCACAATATTTTGGGGCAGATTCAGAGCATGATGGAGAAAAGGCGACAGATGCTCCCTTTTCCCCCATTGGTGATGCCACAAATCATCTGAGCTCAAAGCCCCTGGTATTTAAAGGCACTGAGTGTTGAAGAGATTATCATTTTTAGTAAAAGTAGATATCTTAATACATTACAATACAATTAATGTATAAATATTTTAATTGTTTGTTAATTAGAATTTTCAGAAAAAAAGAAACATCCCAATGGATTCATGAGTATATAATACATTTAATTAATAAATATTTTAAGAAATATTCTTTATTTCTAGAAAGAATCAAAATTGCTAACTAATTCCAAGAAAGAAAGGTATTTTAAACATTTAGAATTGTTATTTTTAAAATTCCTCATAACCATTATGTTAATGACAATTTTTTGAATGCTTTCATCCCAGCAATTATTTTTGGTAATTTTTAGAACAAAAGCTGTTAGTCTTTGTATGTATGAAAGAAAAGGAAGGAAAGTGTTCAAGGTCATTGTGGTAATCAATTCTTTCACTTGTTATAAAATTTTCACTTTCAGATAAACCCTGCACCCTATTTGTACGTTTGATTGCTCTGTATGTTTATTTAAAGACCCCAGAAATATATTTTTATTGAAGAAAAGATAATGCAATGCAGTATTTCTTTTAATCTCTTTTATAGCTTCCTACTATTGTCTAAATTTGTAATAATAGGTCTGATTTAATAGTTCATACCTAAATGAAATATAAAGAAATTGAAGGAAAGTAATATGACAATACCTCAGACTTGCATGGCGCTGTTACTCTTTTGTGGTATTTTCTCACAAACTGAAAATATCAAGGCCAGTGGGACTTGACTCAACTGTGCAATCCATCACATTGCAGCACATTGAATGGGTATTATAACCCTGATCTGATCCCATATGTTAAGCACCAAGTGAGAGGGTAGCAGGTCTTATTTAAGCCTTTGGGAGTCACCCACCTGGGAAATGAGCCCATATTTATAATGACTGACTGTTCCTAGACATGCCTTAAAGGTCACGGCATAAAAGGGTAGAGTGAAAGATAAAATGTTTTCTCCAAACCATATTAAAAAAACCTTCCTGCTATTTACCAATTTACAAATATGTTGCATGTTTGATTGGGTAAATATTGATAAATCATTTAGCCGAGGACTTTCTTACAAGATCTGCATTATTAAGAAAATATAAAGTTTTAATATTCTTTTGTTTTCTGTTCCTTTCAATAGCCACTTGAAAGCTTTTACAATTATGGCAATCTTTGTCTCATGGCTCAGTGAAGAGTTCCAGCAGGTAAGCATTTTTATTTGTCTTGATGGAAGGAACTGCATGAAATCTGAAGTCTCAAAGCCTGAGGAGAACTTGTGTTTAGCTTCCTGCAAATGGGAACTCAGCAACATATTTTGGGGTTAACACAATGCCTAGCTGGCAATGCCAGTCCCTGCATTTTTAGAATAGATCAGAGAACCAGGTTGGTGGTGAGGTTTCCCTACCATCGAGATTGCCACTTCAAGTTTTCGTTCAATGGAAGGTGATCCATCACTAAACCATTGTCCACTTTTCCCAAAGTGGGGAGAAAGTGGGAATGCAATGACCAACCTATGCGCTTGATGTCAGCGTAAGATTCTGCATATCTGTGGAAAAATTATAGGTTGAAACATCAATAGACTCAAACATGGAGGAACCTCCAGCACTCGGTCATATGTTCAGCTGACTAACAGTGTGGGATATGTGCCAAACGGGATACTGTTTGAAATATCTACATCAGGATATGGTATCTTGAATGAGATATCAAAACTGTCATTATTCCATTCAGGCTTCCAGTTGTGCTTTCTCTTTTCATAATTTATGCATGATTAATAAAATTAAATTTTAATTTGTAACTAAAACCTGTTTTACAGAGACTATTGATCTATCAATCAATATTCACATTTTCATTACAGACCTTCCACTTGCTCTCACCAGTCTTGCTATGCTTTGATGGATATTGCTAATCCCTGGTGAAATGAAAGAAAACTATCTAGGGCTTTAATGAATATTCATAACTTGATGCGGAAATTCCCCTATTTGTGCGCAAATCCATTTAAATAAATCAATTTCAGAGTACTGAGCTATTCAGATTGATATCCCAATAGGGATATATTTGATATCCCCAATAGGATATAGTATCCCGTTCTGGATATCAATGTAGACTAAGATGCAGCTGTATCTCGATTGGGATATAGTATCCTGATTGGCAGTTATGCCGCACTGACTAAGCCACCTGTCTCCTATGACTGATGATCAATGTTTGGAGACATTTTGATAGATGCAAGATTTGTGATGTATGATAATGAAGACAGCACGTAATAAATGTCAGTGAATGAAACGGATTAAAATTTCATCACCACATGGTTGTTTAATGAAGGCTGTGATATATTCTCAGTTATTTAACAAATTTTAAAAGGATTTTGTGCCATTTGCATGGTTGTTAATAGATTTGAAAAAAAGGATTCAGCTGATGTTTCCTTTTCCTGATTTATATTTTTTATTTACTGTTTCTTATAATGTTTAATCTGAATTGAAATTGTTTGTAGAAAGCCACATGTACTATTTGGGCAGAATTCTTCAACCAAGGGTAAATCTTCCCCAGCAAGCAATCTTGGCTGCGCAGGGATAGGACAGTCCACTGCCAAGCACATGGTAAGAACTCAGATACTGCAGAGTCCATGACATGGTTTTTGACATTTTCATGACAAAATTTCACTGTCCAAAAATCTGTGACATTTTGAAAATTTTGTGACAAATTGTGACAAAATGAACATAAACATATGTTTTAACATTTGTCTGACAGTGTGTGACATGTTTTACCCCTTCACTCACACTCATTGGTAATTTTATGTTGCATTTTAGTGGTGGATTCTATATTTCATGAAACATACATAACCAAATAATTCCTTTCTATGAGTATCATTAGTCACCTGGTCATGATGTGTGAATCTATGCCAGTCAAATGTAAGAGGCAAAATTGATGTGACATTCTGTGCAAACGATGCCAAAAATTATGTGACTGAGACATTTATGTGACAAATATGAAACTTTGTGACGTGACATTTTGTGGCAGGCCATCAATCATCAATCCATTCTCTGGATACTGTCTTTCGCTGATTTTCAAATGAAGGATAAGATCCAGTTATATTGTTAATGGGAGAATTTACAAGCAAAATCAATAACCACTGACATCACTAGAATGTAGCAATGTTCTTGGAATAAGATTCCCTCTATCAGCTGTGAGAATAGATGATAAAACAAAAATGGATATTGTAGTTGTTGTATAGGAGTATTTGTTCCATTTAACATCGATTAAAAATCAAATGAATCGGTAATGATAAAATTAAGAGGACTACATACCTATTTTGGGCAGTCTTTAACCTATAAATCATACAAGTTACTTATCCCTTGATTGATGAAAGCATTCTTTGCAAGTTGCTTGCCCTTATTATGGTTACATACAGTTCAAATGACGTTATTGCAGGGTTTGATATGTCTGAGGCGATAATTACAAATACTAAATATCTTTTATTATAAAAACTTCTTTTTCATATTGCCGGTCTCAATTGCTATTTGAGATTAAGGTTGATGTCGCTATTTCTGCTTAAAAAGTGTGTTTACATTTGGAAATTGTCGATTTCCAACATTTTCCTTACATTCCTCTTGCTGGTCTGGAATGTATTTGAAACCACCTCAATCAGATTGCATAAATAAAATCTCGGATCTTATCTCATCTATTCAAAAATAATCCTTCCTCAAACATTATCAACTTCCTACAAACAACAAGCTATTCCACCATATCTAATCTTCCTTTCTCTTCCCTTCTACACCTAACCTTACACACCCCTTTCTTGTCACCTTACTTTTTCTCCCAAATGCATCCTATTTTCCCCCTTTTTCTCCTTCTCAATCCTCCATCTCCTCACTATCCTTACTCTTACACCTTAATTTTTCAACACCATCTGGCACATGTGACTCTGACTGTCGCGATGCTGTTAAACGCCAACGAACCAAACCATAAAAAAAATGTATTCATGAATGATAATTTCAGAGTCACCTGTAGATATATTATCTTTTTTTTTTTTATTTCTTGTAAAATCTTTCTATGTGTTTTGATGTCATTTCTTCTCAACAGAAAATTAAATTATGTATTCTTTGTACCTCTTAAATCACACACAAGTGAATTTATTACATGTTTTGTGTGTCATATTTTTGATGAAAAGTCACACATTTGTGGGGTTCTAGATTTGAGAAAGCACCTGGAAATAAAATGACAGCACACCAGGAAGGAAGTGTTTTAACAAGTAAAAGCAAAAGTTGGCCAGCAGAATATTTAATTCTGTATTTGAAAAGCTTGATTGGAAACCAAAAATACAAACACGCAATCAGTATTGTAACTTTTGAAGTGCCTGTTACATGACACTTACAGTTTTTCTATATCTTTGTTAAGTTTGACCTAGTGGCGTTTTATTTGTAGATGTTTCTCTACACACTAAAAATAACACTTTTAAATTGTCTTTCTTTTTATGTAGGTCTGCCAAGCTGTGTCATCTAAGAGCCCCTTGATTTGTGCCCGGACTTATTTTTTGGCTAGTGGTCACATGGGATACCCTCTTTCTGGAGGCATTGTTCATGCCCCAAGACCCCCTAAGACAGACATTGAGTAAGTTACAAGTAGAGTATTTTCATGGCAAGACATATTTGTCGTGGGAAATTACTGGGGTAATTGTTCAGCTTCTGTTGTATTAGTAATATAAACCAGTCATAATTTTGGCCATGCAAAAGTATTGATGGAAAGGTGAAAAACTGGGGTGGGGATAAAAAGCCCTCACAGTTCCTGGTCCCTCTATAGTGTTGGCACTGAGACATATTATGGAGTTTAATTCAAGTTTCAATTTTTAAGTGTAATATAATTATCTACACCTTCTTCACCTAGTGAAACTGGTTTGAGAGACATTGGATGAGATAAAACGGTTGCAAACACCAGCAGGTTGTTTTCATCAAATTTAAAAGTACACAATATTATCCTTTATGTTTGTGTTGGAATGTATTTATTGGTTGAAAGTAGTTGTGATCAACAATAGTAAACACTATTAGATAGTAGAGCACGAGATTGGTGTGAGATTGGAGTTTGTTCAAATCCACATAAAATCGCAGTCTTAAGTTTCACTTTTTTATTGAGTGTTTCTTTAAACATTCGGGCTAGCATCTTTTAGTCTTGTTAACGTTATTGAGAAGGCGCATTTTGCTCCTTTGTGTGAATTGAGAGAAGTGTCATTTAAATCTTACATGTCTTATTCTGCTTGAAATAAAATCAAAATTCTTATTAAAAAAAATTCACAGCCTTTTGGAAAGAATTTACAAGGTGGTTATCACAAGTGTTTTGGCTGCCATTGATGTCTATGGAGAAACTCTTTCAGTTACAAAGGTAAGCAATTTTTATTATTTTTTTCATCGCAGAATTGTATCTGTGGTCAAGTAATTTTATTGACCATGTCCTATTTAAAAATGAATAAAGTATGATTTGTGATTTCTTCTGAAGATATGGACTAGATTGTCTTTGTAGTAAATGAAAATTATTGAAAAAAAGATGAATTACTAATTTGCATATTGATATTTTAAAGGAATATTCACATGGTGTTCTGTAAAATTTTATTTAAAAGAGCAAACTTTTGAACCAATTTGGTACAAAAATCAGGTTGATATCATATTCCGTTCAGAAGATATGGATTTTTAAAGATTTCTAATTGCATTTTCAAGTTTTTGTACAGTGTGATGAATTCGTGTTTGATGATGTCATAGAGGCAATTCCATTGCAATTGTTTATGTATTTTTTTTTAACGTTAATTGGTTGTTTCTGTATGATTAGAAACAATTTTCCAAAAGTTATTAAAGTAGGGTATATTTGGCAATGTATATAAATACCTAACTTTTATTAATTTTATTTTTTAAACAGGTTTTACTAATAAAAAAAGGTGATAGTTTTTAATTAAATACATCAAATTTGTGGGAGAATGTGTTGCTGTGATGTCATACTGAGCCTTTCCTATTCGTTTATTGGCATTTTTGTGAACCTTCAAATTTGAATATCTGCTGGTAAAAATAACATATCAACATGATTTTTGTACTAAATTGTTTCTAAAATTTTGCTCTTTATAAAAGGCTACAAAAAAATCATGGGACTATTCCTTTACATCTTTACTGTTCCAAAAATATTCAAATTTGTGATGTCACACAAATAATTATCCTCCATTTCAATTGAATTGTATTTGCTAGCTCCAATGATATGATATAACAAGAACATAAATAGTCATTTAATTGACATTGGGAGAATGGCTGAGAGCAACTCATAAAAAAGTTTAAAGGCCATCTGTTGTGATTAAAGTGCACATTGGACTAATGTATTTCGACCAATCAAAAATTTAGATCTATTTGCAAGTACTTAGAGACAATAACTGGCCTTTAAGTGGTTAGAGATGGGAAGAAAATATGACCAACAGAATGTATAGTGCCTATAAGAAAATCACAGTGGTGCGATCGAATAAAGGCTTTAAAATGTTTGTTAATGTTATAAAGCACACTGTAGGGTTAGTCCACTGCACTGGTTAAGTATAAACAGATAAAGATTTTTACTTACTTGGGCATGTCTTCTGCTGTTCTGATAGTTCAGGTCTTCTCAGCCTGATCTATCCCATAACCTATTATTTTGGGGATAATTTCTAAGGAAAAAATGTGAAAAAATGTACAAAATGGCATTTACCCGAAACTTTTCACCCATCAGATTATCAGCTTTAAAAGCAAATTATTACAGCTTGAAATAAGTTTCATGTTTCATAATAAGGAGCAAAAACGTTTTTCCAAAAAATATATATTTTTCAAAACATAATCCAACAATAAGTATGTTTTTCGGCAATGATTTGTTTAGAAAATTGTTTCAAAAGGGACCAAAGATAACACAAATTTGCATATTTTGTTCCAGTATTTAATGTCTGGGATAGGCATGTGCAAAATGTGATTTTGTTGGGAAAATATGATCTGTGAAGATGGTACTGACTGACCCTAAATCGATTCCCAAATATAGCCTGATTTATTTTAAAAATTCAAATAATTAATAAAGTTTTGGTTTGAGTTTTATTTGTTTATTTTTGACCCTTTTGAACTAAAACAACCTGAAGATGATCTATAGTTGCTGACATATGAAAAATATCCAAATGATACCTAAATGATAACATATGAATGTGGCAACCTTCTTAGCAGTAGCACTGTACCAATCATTGAAGGTTTCAAGGGTATATGATAGTTAATTACATTAAAGGTTTTGTTGCTTAACCTTTAAAAAGTCCCAAGGGACTTAAATTTTTCAGACCTATTTTTTTTTTTTTTTTTGGTTAATTTTCATAACTTTCCTTTCGGTTTGTATCACTTTAAGGTTTGGTTTATATGAATGCTAAGACAAACTTTTCAATAAAAAAAGTCAAAATAAAGAAAATATCGACATAAATATGCAAATTTTAGGCAAAATTAGGCCAATTTTTTTGAGCTTGTATTTTTTCTTGTGAATAATGAAAATGGAGATTTTTTTACATATTTAGATTGTTTGTGAAATTTCCTTTCCAATAATATATCTATCAAAAAAATTCTCAAAACAAAACCTGCAAAAACGATGAAAATAAACTTTAAAAAAAATTACCGCTGTAATTACTCGTGAAAAACAAAGCTGCGCATCCGACCCGGTATTCAAACTCGGGGGTGCCCACGTTGTAATCTCACACATAACTGCTAGACTACATTGCATATGTCCTAGTGTGTGGATTTGTTTTTGATTTATATTACAGTGGTGAGCAAAGAGGGAGTAGTTGCTCTTTTTTTTATTTCAATCTAAAGTATATGAATTGGTGTTTCTAATGGTTTATTTTGTGTAGGAGAGTTATATCTATTTAGAAACTGTTTCTCAAACTTTGGTCTAAAAAAGGCTAGAAATTATCAAATTTTTACAACTTTTGCCAAAAAAAGATATTGATGATAGGGGCAGTCAAAATTCGACCGGAATTGGATGCATATTTCTGGAAGTATGGCAAGTAAGTGTTTTGAAGAAAAAAAATTGGGGGTGTTAAATTTTGTGCATTTTTAATAATTTCTTTATTTTAACCCATCTTTTCTCAAAAATCTTTAAGATAACCCCATCAAAAAGTTACATTTTCTGAAAAACTATTCAAGCTCTTTGAAATGATACCAAAATCACTGCTGTGGGCCTATTTGAGGAAGTAAATTTATTTTTTTGAAAAGGGCATGTCCAGTTGGTCGTGTCACGACCGATTGGGAAACAAAGGCTTAAAGAACAAAATCCCATACTTCTAAATAATACCTAAATAATAACATGTGTATTTGGCAACCTTGAAATGTGAAATTAATAGTAGCACCAGGCCTAAGAAAGTTTCAATGTTTGAAGGGTATATGTTGGTAAATTACATTGAAAGGATTTGTTGCTTAAAATATAGTATTATTACAAAATGATAAAGCAATTGAAGCTCAAATGTTACATACAATAATTAGTGTTTGCATTAAGGGAGTATCTAAGCTGCATTTTTTCTTAATTGAAACAGGCTGAAGCTGTGTGTTTAGAGGCGCTGATGTCAGGGTTCAAAGAGTCTGTCATCCCATCAGGTCTGGAGCTCCTCAAATCCAGGTGAGTATAATAATAGAATCACATAGCCAGGTGACGAAAACAATCCATGCATTTTTTACTCATTTAGATGAAGATATCTTTGTTTGAATAATTATTGGCTAATTTAATTTCATGACATGTTCCTAACAACCCTCACACCTTACCTAAATCGTTTTGCTTTGTCAATGATGCTCTAGTTCCATTCTTCTGACAGAGAGCTCATACAGTTTTCCATGCATGGACTGGATACAAATGGGAGTACAATAACATTACAAGACGACTGTTCATCAGCACTGCCAAAAGTGGTAAGTTGTTATCATTTCTATCAAATAAGAAGACAGTCTTTGACAAAAACATTTTGAATCACTGTACTTGTCATATTAACTGCCCCTGCTCAGCACCCAGCCCCAGCACCCACCTAACATTTTAGGACTAATAACATCATTTATTTAATTAATATGAAGAATAAAACAAGTTTTGCTACATTATTTGCTTATTTTGCATCTGACACTCACAAGGTTATTGTGGAGCTACTATAGAAAAGATTTACACAATGCAGTTCTAATAAGACACTGTACGCGCTCTGGAGCATGGGCGCTTATTAGGAAGAAATTTTGGGCCTAAAATTTGGTGCCCTAGGCACTTATTATGTAGAGTACAGTATTTACTTGCCCACCTCCTATCTGATACAAAGTGTACTTGCTGTTGCTGAAAATGCAATTCTATCAGCTTCTCTCACCTTCCATGTAGAACGAATGGACTGACCGGAAACAGGAACTTGTCACATATTCCAGCTTTATTTTGTTAAGTGTAGGTTTTGCTATCGGTGACAGCATCAGCCAACTTAATTTTTGTACACAAAATGGAGCAAGATAAAATATATTTCTTAATCTTTTAGATTGATTAATTTGACAATTCTCTTGTTATGATTTGCCTGCTCGTATTATGCACTTTGGGCATGGGATGCATCGCACCTTTTTCAATTTCTCTGCATGAACACTATTTCTCCTAGAGTGTGAGAGTTTGAGCTCTTATATAACTTCTTTGAAGGCACAACAATTTCTCAAAACATTATCCCAGGCCAGATAAGACCTTTTCTCGCACAGCTCCCATCTTTCACCCTCACTTGTTTGTAGACTTACCACTCTCAAGAAATCTTTTAAATCTCACTTGTTCCATTAGCATCATTATTTGTAATTTGCCACTGTTTCTTCCTGCTCTCTCAACCATGTTTTCCCTCATGCCTGTTGTTTTCCCTCATGCCTGTTTTCTACACCTTAGGTGTGAAATTATTTTGAGTATCTTCAGCATCTTCTCATGCATTTTGATCATTGCTCTGTGATCATTATGGGATGGCCCAGTCCAAATTTGAATTGAATGTGCATTTTCAGTTAAAAGAGTGTGCACACTTCAACTTGAATATTTCTTCTTTTGAAAGAAGCTCCTTGACCCTATTTGTTGCTTTGTAACCTCAGGTCAGTCTGTGTGTCCATGATGTCCCCAGCATTGAAGAGACAGGTGAAACCCTGGGATCTGTGGAGTTTGCAGAGACCTTCGTAGAATCCAGAATTAATGTGAAAGTGGATGAAAGTAAGTGGATGAAATAAGACTAATCTTTATGGACTATTTAATGGACTAAATGCTTTTATTTTTACATATAAAGTTACTAAAAATGTAAGTGTGGTTTCATTTTCAATAAAGTATTTTGTGCAGTGAAAGGAACATGGAATATAACCACACTAACCAAGTAATTGTTTAAATTGAGCTCAGAACAGGGAGTAAATTGTCTGGTTTATCACTTTAACTTTATTTCTCGTGGGTTAAATGTACTTTGAATGGCCTTTGGTAGTGTCACGACACAGTGAGGTATCAAGTAAAGCTGTATTTACAAAATCAGCCATGGTTGACTAGAAGAAAAAATGGTTAGTTAACCCTTACTCTACAAAGCGGCGATAGTATCGCCATTTTCAAACCACTCTTTTTCTAAAAATAAAATTTTTGATATCTTTGACCCGTTTTTTTTTTTCAAAAACAAATTGTGTACCAAACCGTACATCCCACCCACATGCTTCGTTGAACCGCCATTCAAAAGTTGAAAGTGCTTGCAATTTCCTTTCATTTAATATATAAATAAAGGCATACCCTGTATTTGGACCCTTTCCTATAATAAATCAATTCTATAATTTATAAAGAATATAAATGTGTAACACAAATCTCTGTTTTCAATATTGACCATTTGTTGACCAATTTTAGCCAAAAATTGCTAAATTTGCATATTTTTGTCCAATATTTCCTAATATGGTTTTCATTACTCAAAAGATAGATATCTTAGCTTCCATTCCAACCAAACTTGTATTGAAAGAAAATGAAAGGAAAGTTGTCAAAAATGCATATGAAAAAAAGTTATGAAATTGGGTTTGCATTTTTCAAAGCCCTGGTTGAGTATGGGTTGTTGATTTAATGGGTGTGTTTTGTGTAATATCTATAAAAATAAATCTGTAGGTTTTCTTCTTCAACTGGTTATTTTCATGCAATGTTTCTGTCTGTATTTTTCTTCAGGTATTTCATCAGTTGATCACACAACATTGATTTTGACTGCAAGTTTTCCAAGGGTCCAGACTTGGGAAGTAAGTTTCAATCACATAAATTCCAACTGACAGAAATGCCTCATTTCATCCAGTTTATTTTTCTGTGATTGATCATTCTGGAATTGTCCATTGGTAACATTTCCATATAAAAATGACACACTTATCTGCATTTGGAAATGTAAGGTTTTGGTGCTATTTTAGTTATCGGAGAAGTATCTTCATAGATGGGGTAGTTTTACAACTGGGTTCAACAGTCTGTGCTACAAAGTCAAAATACATTCGGACAAGATACAGAAAATTGAACACCAAGGCTAGGAGGCAAATGCAGATAAAGGGGAGGGCCAAGAGACACACAAATAGGAAAAACTTGATTACATAACACCAAGACAATGCCGCTGAACTTTAGACAGGCAAAAACACTAAGCCCACCCCACCCTAGGTTAAAATGATAAATAGAGTAGTACAATACAAAAAGGGACCTAGGTTGGAACAAGAACTGCTGAATAGAGACTATATTACAGAAAAGAGAATAACTTACAAGAACTAGTCAAGCTTGTCCGAAATCCGACCTTTGATTTCTAGCAGTACCTTTAACATTCAGAGAGGAGTCGCTGCTCAAAAATGATAGCGGTAGTAATAAAATGATAAACAATAGTTTGGCATTTCTTTACCTAATTGTGAAGAATTCACTTTTTAGAATTACTGAATAATCATATTTCTTCCAGTGGAATTTGCTGAGTCTATTACTTGAAAAAGTAAAATAAAGCACTGAAAATTTGACCTTCTATTTCAAGTAATTTTTCATTATTATTGTAGTAATTGTATACAAGGAATACATAAATGCTGATTCTGTAATGATGAATCAATTAATTTTCACATAACTCAGCACCTGATTTATTTTATTAACATTAGTGTAAAAACTATGTTGAAATAAACCTTCATAATTAGTCTTTTTGGTAAATGTATTTGATGTCAAGAATCAATGTAAGCAACTGTGCATATTTTTCTTAGACTATATTCTCTTTAAAATTGCATCTCCCACCAACCAGTTTACAGAAGCTCTGGAAATATTAACTGAAAATCTTAAAAAAACAATAGTTTTCATATTGTTGAAAGGTAAAGGCCAATCTTTGACTTACTCCTTAGTAACTCCTTACTCCCGCCACTTCAGAGTATATATCGGAAACACTTACTCCCAATGGTACTCCAAACAACTGGGTGTCCCCCAAGGCAGCATCCTCACCCCCACTCTCTTTATCCTCAAAATTAACAGCATCACCAAACCTATCACCCCATTATGTCGACGATTTCACTATCTACTCATCCTCCCCAAGCTTCCCCATACTCTCCAAAATAATCTTCAACACTGCCTGGACAGCCTGGCTCACTGGAGCGACTCCAATGGTTGCAGCTTCCCAAAAGACAAAACTGTTTTCATCCATTTTAACAACAAAACCTCCTTTTTCCTCCTCCCCAATCTCCGTCTGTAAAGATTCCATAATCCCAGTAAAGACAGTTCTCGCTTCCTTGGAAACACTCTCGATTCCAAACTCTCACTATCTTCCACATATCAACACCCACAAAACCAACTGTCACAAAATCTCAATCTCCTCAAGGTCCTCTCCAGCACTGACTGGGGAGCCAATCGTCTCACCCTGCTCACCTTATACCACCCATCCTTGGATCCAGGCTGGACTAGATGGCAACTTCATCTACGCCTCCACCTGTATACTTTACTTGAAACACCCGGAAGCTACTGAAAACGCTACCCTAATGCTTTGCCTTGGTGCCACTCGCACCTCCCCCATCACCAGTCTTCATGTTGAGGCCAACGAACTCCCCTTCGACTTTAGATGCAAGAAAGGCCAGCCTCTCCTTTGCTGTCTCGCATCCTCACCGATCTGCAGAACCCTTGCTTCCATTCCATCCACTCCACCTCCTTCAACCTCTTTAATCTCAACAAAAGCATCCCCCCACCTTTCGGGATCTGGATGCATTCCCACTTTCCCAAAGCCAACATCAACATTTTCTTGATTGCAAGACACACCATCCCACCCACACCCACCTGGATTAATCCCCCCCTCCCCCTCCAAAGTATACCTTGGTCTTTCCTGCTTTACGAAACTTCTCCATAACCCAGCCTTCATCCGCTCCAAATACTGCCAACTCAGTAGACATTTCCATGACTACTCCTTTCTCTTCACCGACAGCTCCACACGGGAAGGCTCCTCTGCAGCCGCTGCCGCCTGTCCTAGCCTCCATCTCTCCTCAAAGCTGCCTAAGGGAACCTCTATATACTCTGTCGAAGTAAAGGCCATCCTCCTGGCCTTAAACTCTATAGAACTCTCCTTCCACCCCCATTTCCTAATTTCTCTGACTCTAAATCCGTACTTACTGGCATCCTCAACATGCTCTGGCCCAACCCCCTCATTCTACAAATCTTTAACAAACTTCACGCTTTTTCCTCCTTAGGAAGAAAATTATCTTTTCTGATCCCCAGCCACGTCAGCATCCTTGGCAATGTGAGAGCTGCCAGCAAAGCTCTGTCAAAAAATATTTCTCCTTTCCAATTCCGCACTCAGACCTCCGTTTCTTCCCCAATTACATCAGTAAGACCTGCCAAGACTCCTGGAGTCACGTAACTAGTAACAAACTTCACACCATCAAACTCAAAGTCAGGACCAACACCTCCCTGCACAGTCGCAATTGCAGGGAAGGCATTATTGTCACCTGCATCCATCTCGGCCACTCCTCTCTCACTCACTCCCAGCTCCCCTGCCCCACCTGCAACACCGAACTCTCCATCAAGCATAGGATCTTAACCTGTCCCCTACACCTGAACTCCAGGTTTCTTCTCTCCTCACCTACCTCAATCTCGGATCTATTAAAAAACAATCCTTTCTCCAACATTATTAACTTCCTCCGCAGCAACAACCTATTCCACCATATCTAATCTTTCTTACTACACCTAACCTTACACACCCCTTTATTTTCACCTTAATTTTTCTTCCAAATTCACCCTAATTTCATCCTTTTTTCCCTCTCAATCCTCCATCTGCTCTTTACCCTAACACTTACACCTTAATTTTTAAACACCCTCTTGGCACATATGATGCTGACTGTCGCAGTGCTGTTAAACATCAACAAACCAAACCTTAGTTTGTGGAAATGAAAGGAAAAGTCTGCCTCAGGACGTCAAGGCAACGTTTTGCTAGCCATGCACATGTTGCTATTTACATAATCTATGTAAGCTGTATCACGTTCCAAGTTTCTGTGTTATGTTTTCTTTTTTTGTGGATTAGATCATTTTGTTTTGTATTTTTAATTTTCTTTCAGGTTCATAAGAGAACAGAAAGTGTTTCTAAGATGCTCAGTCAGTTTACTCTCGTAAGTTTACTCTCGTAAGTTTACTCTCGTAAGTTTACTCTCGTAAGTTTGTTAGAGATTTGGAATTTCAACAAAGCTGCCCAGAATTTAAGATGTTTTTAAATGTTTAGAAAAATTCTTGCTATGCTAGTAAAATGGGCAAGTAACTATAAAACCTACCCTTAGAATTCATGAAAAGTCATCAAGTTCAAGGTTAACTTAAGAATTCTGAATTTCTGGCTTATGGAAAGGAATTTGTACATAGAACCTATGTCATTTATTCTTCTAAAAAGTTAAAGGACATTCTAACCCTTACTCTACCACGCGGCGATATTATCGCCCTTTTTTAAACCACCTTTTAAAATAAAAAAAAATCGAAACCTTACCAAAGTCCTATAAGAATAATCTTAGTATCTCTTTAACTCTACCACGTTGCGATTCTATCAACCCGTGACAAGTGTGCCAACTCAAAAATACATGCAGCATGGTCCCGGTGGGCAGCCCACTGGGTCACTAAAGCGGAAGGAGCCCGACTCTGCTGCTCGTTAGACAAGAGGACCCTTCAATAATCATTCTGTGCTTAACTCTTAACCACGCAGCGATATTATTGCCGTTTTGGGTGTCCTATCTTCGACCCGGCCTCCTAAGAGCATTTTCAAAAAGTGCTGGTAGAGTAAGGCTTAAACCTTTACTCTACCTCTCGGCGATAGTATCGCTGTTTTCAAACCACTTTTAAAAAAAAAAAAAAATCAGGACTTTACCACAGTCCTATAGGGGTAATATTGGTATCATTTTATAGTACCCGAAAATTTCTTTCAGAAAATGAAACTTTTTATCGGGTCATATTACAGAATTTTGAGAAAAAGTACATTGAAAAAGGGTAAAACTAAAAAATTGCTAAGAAAAATTACACAAAAAATGTTTTGTTTTTTAAATCTTACAATAAATTCAAGATCACATTTTGGCTTCAAAATCAAACATGCAAGTCTTAAGAAATGAAAGTATTGGTTTTTGGTCTAATTTTTATAATCCCAACCTGCAATCTTTAGTTCTGGAGAAATTTCATGAATTTTTGACCCGTTTTTTTTCCTCTCAGAAAATTGTGTACCCAAACCGTACATCGCACATGCTTCGTGAACCGCTGTTCAAAAACGCTTGAAATTTCCTTTCATTTGATATAGAAATAAAGGCATATTCCCCTCTATTTAGAACCTGTCCTATGGGAAATATATTTCACCTCTCCAATTTGAATGTCTACGTTGTGCAGAGGAAATGCACGCGGCTAGCACGCGAGCGCTCGGGGTTTGAGTCTCACCGTGACCACTGCGTAATTAAATATTTTTCTGCTGCAGCTTTCAGGGGTCTTTTGACTTTTATCATTTTTGATATTTTATTATCTTTCTTTCTTTCTAAAAATTATAGATTAGTATCATTGAAAAGGAAATTTCATAAAGAATCTAAATATGTAACACAAACCTCTGTTTTCAATATTGACAAGAAGTTATACTTCTGCAAAGATTGACCATTTGTTGACCAAATTTAGCCGAAAATTGCTTTGCATATTTTTGTCCAATATTTCCTAAAATGGCTTTCATCACTCAAAAGATAAATATCTCAGCCTCTATTTCAACCAAACTTGTAACAAAAAAAAAAATGAAAGGAAAGTTCTCAATGATGCATAAGAAAAAAAGTTATGAAAATTGGGCTTGCTTTTTTCAAAGCCCTGGTAGAGTAAAGGTTAAAGTATTCAAATATTATTTTTCTTTCACAAAATATAACTTTGTTTTTGTAGGAGTCATATTACAGATTTTTGAGAAAAATTGTCTTAGAAATGGGTAAATCCCAGAAATTGGAGAGAAAAAATTGACAAAAAATGTTTCAAGATCACATTTACTAAAAATCAAACACGCAAGTCCTAAGACATGATAGTATTGATTTCTGTATTAATTTTTATAATCCCTACCTGCAATCTTTTGTTCTGGAGAAATTTCTTCAAAATTTCATAAATTTCTGCCATTTTTGACCCTATCTTTTCATAAAATCGTGTACCAAAACTGTACATCACACATGCTTCTTTAAACTGCTCTTCAAAAGTCAAAAGTGCTTGCAATTTCCTTTCATTTGATATATAAATAAAGGCATACCCCCTCTATTTGTATCCACTGCTATAATAATTAAATTTCACCACAGCATTTTCAGTGATTACGTAGTGTAGTGGATGTGAATGAGACTAGCACATGGGCGGATCAGGTTGGAGTCCCGCTGAGACTACTGCACTATCATTTTCTGCTGCTGTTTTCAAGGGTCATTTGACTAAATCATTTTTAGAAATTATACTTGTGCAAAGATTGACCCATTTGTTGATCAAATTTAGTCAAAAATTACTTAATTTGCATATTTTTGTCCAAGATCAAATTTAGTCAAAAATTGCTTAATTTGCATATTTTTGTCCAAGTTTTCTTGATTTGGCTTCCATTACTCAAAAGATAATATCTTAAATTCCATTCAAACCAAACTTGTAATGAAAGGAAAGTTGTCAAAAATTGCATATGAAAAAAGTTCTAAAAATTGGGCTCACATTTTTCAAACCCCTGGTAGAGTTAGGGTTACATTTTTCAAACCCCTGGTAGAGTAAGGGTTACATTTTTCAAACCCCTGGTAGAGTAAGGGTTGAAGGTCATATGAAAGTGTGCTAAGACCTTATAGTTATTGTTTATTGGACTGAAACATAAAGAACAAACAAAGTCCAAATTCAGCTAAATTCCTTTAAAGGTTTTAAACATTTGCAGTTCATTAACATTTAAGAATACCTCTCTTCAAAAGCCAACAAGATATTGTGGAAATACAACAAATCTTTTGTAATTTTTTGGCTTGCTTTTAAATTTCATAATTATGAAAATGGCTGACACCCATTGTTGTAACTATTTGAATGTACAGTTAATTAGGAAATATCAGATGTGAAATATGTGCTCTTTAAATACTTATAGAAAAAATTGTTTGATTTATTTCTGAATCAAAAGTAATCATATATATTTTTATTTTGGCAATCATTGCTAATTTCTTTATCTATCAGGCATTATTTCTCCCAATGTGACTGGACTGCAATATCATGTGGCATA